>CM048747.1:295286274-295886274 GCA_026315105.1 Locusta migratoria | reverse complement strand
GAACGGCCTAGCGAATCGCCACTCCGCTGCGGCCATCCAGTAACATATATGTTGACAGACTGTAATAAGTGGTTGTGCGTCTGCACAGACTTCTGAACCTTCGAGGATTCCAAGGGTTACGGCGAGAAAGTGGGAGAAAGCATAATGGACTGCGTAACAGGAGTGTGCTAGCGTTTCGAGTCCCGGTTCAGAACAAATTTTCAGCCTCGCCATTGATCAAGACCCTGCAACAGCCATTACCAAAATGTTGTATTTCAATTTTATCTGTTCAGTGCAAACTATAACTTTTGTCTTTCAATGGTTTACTCGATGTTGCTCGTCCGATTCTCTTTATAAATGCTTCTGCAGAGTGTCATGTCATAAAATCTCTCACTTTTCGTGGGGGCTCTCTGAAACAGCGAAAGCCTCATTATAATAACAATGCACGTAACACTAAAAGGAGAATTATTTCATTGAAGCCTTCGTGCAATGCGTGTGATGATGCCGTTAATGTCTAATGTTCCTAGAAATGTGTAATAAGTGTGACAAAGGTTTTATTATTTGGACTGTAGTCACCTACGGTAGTGTGCCAGCCATTGTCTTAGGATGATATGTGGTGAGGTGTTGGGTTTGTTAATAGACGGAGCTGCTATTGGAGTTCTTATATCCGCCCATCCAAACAAATTTATTGTGCTAGCTGTCTCTATAAACCACTTCAGGTGGTTCGTAGAATTATTTGTTTTTATTTATTATTATCAATTATCTTACTTTCCAGAGATTGCGGCACTTGTCGACTTATTCGATTAAAACTTATTTCTGATTTTAACAACTGCACAGTTTCGTGCGTGCAGAAATTTCCAGCTTTGTTACTAAGACGCCAAAGGCCGTGATTGGTGAATAATGGTAACCCAGCATTGCTCATATAATTTCATAAATGTAGATGGGTGTTTAACTTTTAAAGTAAACAACACTACACTGTTTCTTTAATAGTTGTAACGTATTGTTCCAATTCTTTGTAAGCCTGCACATATGCAAGTGGTACATTACTTCCAAGACCATACCACCAATACCTTGAATGAAGTGAAAGTCACTAGATCACAATCCGCTTCGCCTTACAAGAGGATGCGCTTAAGCTGCTGATCCGTAAAATATGTTTCATGTGCTCCATATGTATTATTTCATCATCTCTTATTCAGACACTGTACAAGGGGGACCCAAAAGAAACCGGATATTTGTCATAAAAATTTATTGATGAACCTTTATACAAAATTACTACAGTCACCTTCAAAATTCTCTCCACTTTTCCCATTGCTGGAAGCATGTTTGAAACTCTTCAAGTTTGGTATTGTCTAGTGCCCTTTGCGAATCTCTATTACCGCCTCATCGTCATAACCCTCCCCTTTTAACGTGTTTTTTTTTTTTTTTTTTTTTTTTTTTTTTTTTTTTTTGTGGAAATAGGAAAAAGTCGCACGGGGCTATGTCCGGCGAATACGGAGCGGGGGAACGACAGACCACCTCCGAGATGCCAAATAGTGGGTCACTCGTAAGGCCGTGTGTGCTGGAGCGTTGTCGTGTTGCAGAAACCAGTCACCTAATCGCCAAAGTTTCCGACGCTTCCTCCTCATATCCTCTCGCAGGTGCCTTAAAATATCCAAGTAAAAGTGCTGGTTAACAGTCTGGCCAGGGGATACGAAATCCCGATGCACTATTCCACGAACATCAAAAAAGACAATGATCATCGTCTTCACATTTGACCTCACTTGCCTTGCTTTTTTTGGTTTGGGAAAGTTGGGAGTCCTCCTGGAAAGCTTCCTGAAGCATTTGGTGTGTCTCCGTTGCAGTTTTTTTATGCAAGAAACAAACTTTCACATACACTCTTTGTTCTTTTAAAGTTGCCATAACGACTTCGCAAGGGTAACCCGCCAACAGTCAGAGAAACACAATACTGCACTTGCACTTTCAGCTCTACACTGACGCCGTCTGCACAGCTGTTTCGTGAAGACCTCTACTAATGCCATCTTGCGTGAGAACCCTGTACTGCGTCTACGAATGGCAGTGCCGTCTGGAGTCTGGTTTCTTCTGGATGCCCCCTCATATATGGAAAACATGAAATACTCTGAGGTGTGTGCTTTATTTCCGGCATTGCTTTTCGAAACTGATCACGTACTACGCTTTGGCACTGTCATGTATCACCGATTATATAGGCGGTACGTTTCCATGACGTACCCCTTTGTCTCGTCTTTGAGCGACAGTCCCCTCACGCGGAGGGCGTATCGCGCGGGAAGCGCTTTACGGTAACAGCCGACGGCGCGGCGGTGCCTTTCGGCGTGGAGCCGCTTTCGAAACGCGGCCCCTGCAGAGGAGTGGAGGGCTGGGGGCACAGGGAGCAGCGCCACATATTGCAGGAATCCGCGCGACAGACCGGCAAATCTGCGCTGCGGCATAAATCGCTTCTGGAGCCCGGAGCCACGGCCCGGCTGGATAAAGACGAGTCGCGGCGCCTCGCTCCTTCCTCCTCGTAACTGCAAAGTGAGCTACGCCGGCAATCGCCCCGTCTGTAAAACAACACGACGCGTGCTCTTCGAGAGTGCGCGGTGGGAACGGGCGCCACTCGAGTTGTCAGCAAAAAACACATTTCCTCCTCCGCTGTTCACGATTCCGTTCTGCTGAGGCAGCCCAGAGACTACCAGACAACGAAGTTCAGTTACTTTTTCCGTCAAGCGATTGGTTCCTTATATGATATTTGAAATGCAGAGACACAGGTTAGCCGCGGCGGATTAGCCGTGCGCGCTGGGGCTCTATGCTGCGGTTCGCGCTGTCGATCGCCGTCGGGGGTTTTTGAGTCCTCCTTCCGGAATGAGTGTTTGTGTTTTCGTTAGTTTACCTAAGTAGTGTTTAAGCTATATAATTTGCTCATGGCAGGGAGCGATCTTATAAATGTATTTTGTGAATAATTAAATGTTCAAATGTTTGTATAGCTTATGGGACTTAACTACGGGGTTATCAGTCCCTAAACTTACAAACTACTTACGAACTAACTAATACTAAGGACGGCACAAATATCCATGCCCGAGGGGGATTCCAACCCCCGACCGTAGTTGCCGTGCAGACCATGACTGCAGCGCCTCAGTCCCCTCGGCCACCGCGGCCGACATAATGAAATGCCAAGTTCGCGGTATTTCGTCTTTATTTATAACAGACAACCGGTTTCGATGTACATAGACATCATCTTCTGGTCTCTAAGGGCGAACAAAAAATTGATGGTTACAAAAAAAAAGAAAAAAAAAAAAAAAAAAACCAAAGGAACATGCCACATAACTGTATGCATAGGTAATTATATGTCAACAGTTTTTTCCTCACATACCTGCACTAAATTACAACATTATTACTGTGGTGTCGCACAAGTATGAAGTGCGCGCCACGTACTTACACCGCACGCCGCCATGCACGCACGGCGCGGCGTTCTTACGACGTCATCCACGAGCGCTCTCTGCTGCAACTCCGCTCGTGGCCACGATTGCTGCATCGGCCACTTGGGAATCAGATAGGCACCAGTTAAGACTTGGTTATCGGATAGGCACTTGGAATCATTAGTAGGCAGGCTTCTATCTAAACTATGTATCAGCATTCTGCAGTCAAGAACTATGTAAAAGTTAAGTATTACCAAGACTCCACGAAATATACAACTTGTTCTAATTTAGCTTAGTGTTCTAGTTTCTGCTGTCCCACTGGCTGCTCACCTCCGTACATGCACACTCGTGCGTCCTTTGTTCCTGTGTCGGTCTCTCTCTACTCGGCCACGACACCCAGGACATACGGTGGAAACGAGACACAAAAGTGGCGACGAGGATGGGATACAAAAATTACATGAATGCATATTGTAGCCAGTTGGATAGTACTAGTGGGTCGTCTAAAATATGGCGTTTGGTTGTCAGATATGAAACTCGTGTAGTCATATATACATAAAGAACTACCATATTGTACAGTTGTGAGTGACAACGAGCTACTAACAGGCGGCGTTGTGATTACTATAAAGTTACCTTAACATGCCGCTAGAGTGCACTATTGTATATGAAATCTTTACAACTGTTATCAATTGTCGATAATAAAATTTAAAATTGCCTGTGTATCCACTGAGGTTTCGTCAATTTAAATCTCTTGCATAAAATGTTAATTTACCTATAACCAAATAACGAAACTTTTTCTTGGTTACACATTTAACAAGGGACACGTTTGAACTCAAATACTCGTAAGCAGACCAGGTCAGGTTATAGTAACTCTCACAAGGAGACCACATGGGTATCGGATTTTTAGAATTTTTTTATATTTATGATACCAGAAGTTCAAAACACAAATAACAATTAGCCAATTACATCCTACGCAACTCTCAAAATATCTCGAGATAATCAACTTTGAAGTTTTGCAAGTACCCGTAAGTATCAATAAACAAAACACTTGCAGCACATGTCGGAGTAGCTCAGGTGGTTGGATTCTGGCTTTACAACTTTAGGAATGGCGGTTAGAATCTCGTAGTGATATATTTTTTTTAATTATTTTTTTAAATTGCGTTCTATTACTTACACTATTGTAATTTTTTATATTTTATAAAAGGTTGTTAATACCGATGGTTTAAATTAAAATACATAAGTTACATTTTTTACAGCATTGGCATCACTATTAGTTGATGACGATAGTCTCTGATTCTTCATTTCATGAAGAGCTAAGACGCTGGTCTTCTAAAGTCATCTACATAGCTACATATGATTTTCCAAGCAGCTAACTTACACAACCATCATTTTAGGTGACAACAAGGTGTTGAGATCGTTCTTATACACATAAACAAAAACTGACACTACACATGGAATTACAGATTCTAAGACGTTTTTATATAACTGATTTCGTAATAAACGAAAAGAATATTTGTCACAGCGGGATTCGACCCAGCGACTGTATGTTTGTGGGACCAGAACGCTACCAGCTGATCAATACTGACAAATACTGCAACTGTTCTTTTCTGGAGTATTTTTGAGAGTTGCGTCGAATGGATTTGGGTGATTGTTATTTTAGTTCTGAACTTCACGTATTATAAATATAGATAAATTATAAAATCCGATAGCCATGTGGTCTCCTTGACAGTCATAAAAACTGGTCTGTTACATTTCTATGCGAAACGTCGCACTCTACGGTAAATGACACCTCAATAGAGATAAATAGTTATTTATTTTACTAGTATAATTTAGCGGACCACAATTGTGTAATATCACAGTCCAACAAACATAGTAGCGACATTCACTGCTGTGAAAGTTGACTGACATTTGCATCGACACTAGCGCTCCCAGAGGGAAGAGTAATGTTTGTTTCTAATTACTTTTCTACGTAATTAACTAAATACTATCTGTAATTTTTGCGTCCCAAACATCAGTAAAATATCGAGAGACATAAATAATCGTGTAATAAAAATCGTCGAATTTCACTTATTTATTAATATAAATAACAACTTATTCATGCAAAAAAATTTACGAATAGTGTATAATTTCAGCTTATTCCGCTCATTCCACGAGAAACATAGGTTCGTGTTACGGTCTGTTCTTACATGAGAGGCAATTTATTTAGCTTGTAACAATTCGGTTTGGAGTCTAAAATTCTAACATTTTTACACATAACTAGTCTTTCGTTTAAAGACACATACTTCTGAGTGAAATTACTTTTGCTTATAAAAAAGAATGTCTTGTAGATTTTTGTCGTTTGTAGTTCATATATAGCAACAGTTATGGATTGGCTTCTGCTTTGTTTGGAAACCTTTTGCTTTTGGTTTTATTGTCACATTTGTGATAGTTTGCCTTCAGCTACAGCTGTGGTGGCTGTTCAGATACTTTAAATAATGTAGATATTGCATTTCACATAATTTTCTTACTTACAACACACTGATTTGACTGGAATTATAGTGTAGAAGTCTTCACGTTTTTGAGTAGAAAAAACGATGTCTTTTTGCAATTGGTCAGGATTTTTTGTTTATTAGTCATTTGTGTTCATGTTAGAAAATAAACTTCTTCATTAACTGTCGTAGATTTCAAGGGAGTCTCACACTATTCCGCAAAGTACCGTACCATGCCTTCCAATGGTTCTTAGGAAACATAATACAGACAAACGTTATTTTGTGGTTATTAGCGATTTTTACTGTGAAAAGCATTTTAAAATCGATTGCAACAATACTATTCACATGCACCCTATATCTTACTCAGAAATGTTCGTGGCCGGCCTCTTGTGGTATTGTTGCGTAGCATATAAAAAAAAGTAGGAGTGTCGTGACTGTATATGGTACACCGTGGAATCATATTATTAAAAACACTTTACCGTGGTTTCCACATCGATTAGTGATGCCTAAAGAGGACAAAAATTAAAAGCGACTATGCATATTCTAAATGACATCTTTCCTATAGAAGTACCAAATTTCTTGTATGTTTCCAAAAATGTTCAAATGTTTGTACAGCTTATGGGACTTAACTACGGGGTCATCAGTCCCTAAACTTACAAACTACTTATGAACAAACTAAGACTAAGGACGGCACAAATATCCATGCCCGAGGGGGGATTAGAACCCCCGACCGTAGTGGCCGTGCAGACCGTGACTGGAGTGCCTCAGTCCCCACGGTGTATGTTTCCCCAATCATTATTGTCACATGAGTAAAACGGCCTAGATTGTTAAAAAGGTTTTTTATAACAAAATTGTTTTACATTCAAAATGTAATTTTCTGGTTTCCCACAGTTTATTATTTTCTTTGTCAATGTCTTACTTGATAAAGTACGGCTTTTACGCATTGTAGTAACACATGATACTGTCATCTGATGATATGATAAGTAAAACGGAATTTTCTTGGGGCGTTTGACTATGAATCGATAAGAGATGGACTGAATTGTCATGTTAAAAAAGAAGAGTACATGTCGCCATGTGAAGAATTATTAAAAGTAGCAAGCAATTTTATTAATTTTAATCGTCATTTAAAATTTGACTTGGTATAGTTCAGTGGTTAAATGTGTCCGTCTTCTTATAGTTTTAAAAATTAGAGAAAAAGTAGGCCTTCCAAATTCAAAATCAGAAGACACCCCCCCCCCCTCACCAGCACTACCTGTAGCATGATTCGTTATACCTGGAGTTACTTTATACCGAGATTACACGTTGACTTCATTATTTGCTCTGAGCTTCCTTTATAAGTTCGAAGCGATTAGGTGAGGGAACAGTTTCTCCAATAATTTGGAACAGTTTTAACTTTTTAATGCGCTGCCACCGCATGTTCTGCGACTCAGCCGTGAGTCTTGTTTGAGTCTAGGGCCGTGCTAGCTGCGATATACATGTATTTCAAACGTCAACTTCGCTTTGTAGTTTCTGCGGAGCTAATTAAAATATTGCGATGCGACCATCGTCATTCATTTTGTGATTTTTGATGATACTTATTACGTAAGAAATAACATGGGTTACCCATTTTTTTAAAAACCTTACGTTTGTGTTAAAAATACTACTACTTTACCTGTTAGACTGTCTCATTGTACTTACTTTCATAAGCCCCTGCCGTACGTTCACGACCGTGAAAGTAATTTTTCAATATCTGTTGTAGTTCCAGAGATATATAGAGTAAAAACGTTGAGTGGAAGATCGTGTGTGTATGTATATGCATATATTGTAAAATACATTTGAAATATGTAAAGAATAACAGTCGAATACTTCACGAGGTGACTGGGAGTAAAGTTACTGAACCACTGGCGCAGGTGAGCTAGACATAGGTTACACTTGATGTAGGATAGCTGTCGTTCGTATTGACGATCAATGAGTAGTTAATAATAAATATCCAGGGTGGGTGGAACATCAGTTTGTATTTAGGAGAAATGTAAAGGAACACGAGAGGCAACATTAGTGCTACGACGTATATTAATTAATAAAAAAAGGAAAGCCAAATCCACATTTATAGCTTTTGTGCAAGTGGACAAAGCTTCTGACAATATCGACTGGAGTACACTTCTTCACATTTTTATGATTGCAGGGCTAAATAAACGAAATGGAAAGTTACATACAACTTGTACAGAAAGGAGATAGCAACTTTCAGAATCGAAGGGTATGAAAGGGACGCAATGGCTAGGAAGGGCGTAAGAAAGTATTGTAACCATTCTGCATTGCCATTCAATCTCAAAATTTGGCAAGTTGTGATGAAAGGCAAGGAGAAATTTGGAAAAGGTACTAATGTAGAGGGACAAAAAATAATAACTTTCTGTAGAAGTTTGTTATACTTCGGGCACGATCTTATCAATTAATCTATTTTGTAAAACAGTGAAGATCGCTTATAAACTTTATTCAGATCAACAGTTTCGTTGATTGTACTGTCGTCATCGTATCTTTTATATCATTCGCTACATCACAAAGGAAAGCTTTTAAAAACATAGTTATTCACCTACATTAATGTTGGCTTGGTGAATAAATATGGTTTTGAAAGATTTTCTTTCTGATGTACTGAGTGAAATGAAAGATCGAATGATACCAGTTTACTCTGCCGAAACCGGTCATCTGAATAAAAATTATAAGCGATCTTGTCTGTTTTACATAGTTAAAAAAAAAATCCCGACTAGCCGATGGCCGCTGACAAGGTCATTTTGTCGCAGGCAGTGAATGATCTGGAAGAGCAATTGAACGGAATGAACATTCCCTTGGGAGGAGGGTGTAATATGATTATTGGTAAATGCAAATCAAGGATATTAGAACCCAATAGAATTAGTGGTAGACGGGTTTTATTATTTAGGCAGGAAATAACTTACGACAATCGGAGTGCAAAAGATATAAAATGCGTAATGACAATAGGAAGTAAAATTTCTGAAGATAAATATATTAACATGAAATATTAATTTTAGTGTTAAGAAGTCTTTTCTGAGTATATTGTCTTTCGTATAGCATTGTGCTCGAGTGAAACATGGACGACAATTGCTCCAGACAAGAAAACGAATGAAGCTTTTGAAATGTGGTACAACAGTTGAATGGTGAAGATTCGTAGGATGCATCATGTAAGTAAAGAGTAAGTACTGAATATAATTTGTTAGAAAAATTTGTAGCATATCTTGCCTAAAGGAAGGAATCGACTTGTAGGACTCGAGGCATCGAAGAACTGTCCGTTTTGTATCGCAGGAAAGAATTTGAGACCAAGAGACCAATACAGCAAGCAGCTTCAAAATAATGTACGCTGCCGTTCTTATTCGGAGAGCAGGATGCTTGTACAGGATAGAATAGCGTGGAGTGCTGCATCAAACCAGTCTCAGGACTGGAGATGCAACAACAACTCAAAGTCAGTTATGTATAAGATAAAATGTGACGCCTCATAGTATCTCTACGTATGACAAACTGACACATCTTGTACAATTTACACAGAATTATCATGCAGCAGTTGTCATAAAACACTTTCCGGTTTCCACTATATAAAGCGTTCTAATATGTATTGTTCTATAAAAACGTTAAATGTATTTTTAATTTAGTTTCCAACTGTCCTGTTTTGTCTCTCTCTTTGAAGATTGGATGTCTCCGGATTAGTTGTTAAAACATATCAATGGAATCACAGCTACTCGTTACCATCGATTTCGCCCATCTTCGTGGTATATTCAGAGATATGTCAGAAATGTGCATGATAGAAGTTGCAAATCCAGATGGCTGAGACTCTAGAAAAAATCTGCATTTTATATGCATGTCATGCTTTTTTTGTTTGGACACTTGTCAGGCGGTGACATGCACCGCAGAGGAAAGAACTGAGGACTGTAATCCAAGGGTCGCGGCATCTATTCCTTACATAGACTATTTTTAATTTTCAAGTTTTACATTACTTAATGACAATTATTGCTCTTCAAGGGTGGTACGTATGATTTAGTCGTGTTTTCCGCCAAGCCATATATTCTTACATATCCTTGAATTTTTGTGGCCTTCTTCCCATTTCGTACAACAGATTATGGTAGGTCATAGTTTAGTTGGCTTATTTTAAACTTAAATTTTCTTGTAAGCTTTGTCCTTGCACTGCATACTATCCTTTAAGCTTCTTCGCTATACTGTGATCTGTGATATTTCAAATAATCCTTACTTTCAGCCACTGCCCAGAGCGTACTTTGTTTGACCCTGCCGAGTGACATGGTACAATGAAGATGTAACCGGATAATAAATCCTGCAGTTATATACGAGTGAATTTTATGCAACGATTTTGTTCTTCTATCTACATCTACATAGATACTCTGCAAATCACATTTAAGTGCCTGGCAGAGGGTTCATTAACCACTCTCATAACTTTTCTCTACCGTTCCATTCTCTAATAGCGCGCGGGAAGAAAGAACACCTAAATCGTTCCGTTTTCGGATTTCTCTTATTTTATTGGGATGGTCATGATCCCTAAGTAGGTGGGTGCTAGCAAAATATTTTCACATTCAGAAGTAAAAGTCGGTGATTGAAACTTCGCAAACAGATCACGCCGCTTGAATAATGTCTTTCTTTTAATGATTTCCACCCCAATTCGTGCAACATTTCCGCGACGCTTTCCCCCTGTAACGTGATAAAACTAAACGAGCTGCCCTTCTCTGCACCTTCTCAATATCTTCCGTCAGTCCCACCTGGTGAGGGTCCCACAATGGGCAACAGTACTCCAGAAGAGGACGCACAAGTGTGATGTAGGCAGTCTCTTTAGTGGAGCTGTTGCATCTTCGAAGCGTTCTGCCAATGAAACGCAATCTTTGGTTTGCCTTCCCCACAATATTTTCTATGTGTTCTATCCAGTCTAAGTTGTTCGTAATTGTAACTCCTAGGTATTTGGTAGAATTTACGACCTTCAGGTTTGACTGACTTATCGCGTAATTGAAGTTTAGCGGATTTCTCTTAGTGGTCTCCTAAGAGGTTATCTGTTGTCTTTTTAACTACGGTACCTGTAGAGCGTGTAGGCATTTTATAACCGGTGTTTAACAAATCGTTACCTCTGCAGCTGACATGCGTAATCTGCGTAATCGCTGTAGTATTTGAGTGCGTATCAAATTACTTTATAATGTTGTTCAAATGTGTTTCATCACTTTCCACGAGTCGACTAAAATGACAGACTAAGCCATAACGTACGGACAGGACCGTAATGACGACTGCATTAAAATTAACTGAACAGCAACGTCCATAAACATTGCGGTGAAAGCGGGGAAAACATGTTCCTGCAAGGGACAGTGCTGACAAGTTACACGGCTCAAATTCACGAAACGGCCGTGAGTGATTCTAGCTTTTTGCGCCCTCCGCGCTTTACATAACGACTCCCAATACATCTCAACCGGCAGAATTACACACAAACACACACGTACACACACAGCGCGCATCATTGTTTAGAGTTCTCTGGCACGTTACGATGACCAATAATTCGCGCCATTGCCGCGCTCTCGCTGTGGTTTATTATTCTGGCAAGTGTAGCCGGCGCCAGCGATCGGTGCGCGGTGCGCTCTCGCAAACATCAGTCAAACGGCTCTCGAATTAACATATTATGAAAAGCTGCGGGGGGCATAAATTGCGCGCAAAAACTGAACATGACATGTGTTTCGGAGCACGGGCCCGCTCGCGCGCGTTCGGAAATTTATGCCGTGGCGTCGGCAGACGGGGTGACAATAGTTTTGGGAATTTACCGATCTATGTAAATGCTGCCGCTGGCAATTTATATTCGATTTAAAATAACTGGCGGGCAATCGCATTGTGGACGGGGCCGTGTCAAATACGCGCGAGCGCGGGACGCGAGCGCGACAGAACAAAAGACGAGCGCCGGCCCGTGGCTGGTGTGACGTCACCAGCCTTCCTCCTCTCCTCTGTACGAGAGTTCGCTCGGTGCGGCGTACCGGAAGCTGCTCATTTGAATGACGCCCCTTCCGGCGAGCGCTTGCTCGCTTAACGTCGTTTTCTCCGAGAGAGGGAACAGCGACCTGGGCGCCAGGCGTAATGCGGCGTTATTTAAGAATTACGGGCTAAGTGTTGTCGAGAGGTCTCTCTCCCGCCCCGGGCGGGCTGAGAAAGACAGTGGGATGCTGAACAGCTGAGGGCACAAGTGGATCTTTTAGTGCAGCAAAAAACGGCGCCGAGGGTGGCAGGAAACGAGGGGCAGAGAGATGGAGAGGCAGTTGTCGACCGGGCGCATGGGAGGTGCGCCCTTGTTTGTTTTCGGTGCCGCCACAGTGTGTGTTTCATCTCACAGTATTATGACGGCTTCTTTGTTTTTGGTATTCTACATTTTGCGTTCAAGTCAGTGCGTTCATCACGGCCGAATTTACCTGAGCATAATTCGAGGCGCGTCCAGAAAGTAATTTCCGTTTGGTAATAAAATGAAATTGTATACAGATACAGGAGAATTTTTTATTGCACAAAATTCTACAACTTTTAAACTACTTTTCCACATAACTCCCGAAATTTTGCAGGCATTTGCCATAGCGTGGCACCAGGTTTTGTATACCTTCTTCATAGAAATCTGCCGCCTGTGTCTTCAACCAGTTGGAAACAGTTTCTTTCAGCTCGTCGTCATTGGTGAAGTGATGACCGCCAAGGAATGACATGAGATGTCCTGGATCTAGTTATCAATCGCGTGAACCAGTTCTTCCGTAACCAAAGGTGCACGCCCACTTCGTTCTTCATCGTGCACATCACTACGCCCGCCATTGCACTGTCGGACCCATCTTCTCAACATCGAATCACTCATCGCATTTGGTCCGTATAAACATCGCAAATTTGCCGATAAATTTTACTTGGTTTCACTTTCCTCGCATTCAGAAACCGAATCACCGGTCTGATTTCACAGGCGGCGGGATTTTCAGTCAACGCCGACATTTCAAACAAGCACAACAAAGCTTACGTAACTGACAGCGATCTCCAAATGGCGCACGTTCTTCTCCTTGATACAAATCGTCTACAGCGCATGTGCGGAACTGCAATCGCAGCGCTGCAGCGGAGATAAATAGAAACGGAACTTACTTTCTGGACGTGCCTCGTACTAGTAGATGATACCGTTGAAAGTGATTAACACCATATAGTGAAAAGTGTGAAGCAATACACATGACCACTAAAAGAAATATCCGCTAAACTTCAATTACACGATAAGTCAGTCAAATCTTTAGGTCTACCAAATACCTAGTAGTTACAATTAAGAGCAACTTAGACAGGAGAGAACACGTAGAAAATATTGTGGGGAAGGCGAACCAAAGGTTACATTTCATTGGCAGGACGCTTCGAAGATGCAACAGCTCCACCAAGGAGACTGCGTTCATCACACTTGTGTGTCCTCTACTGTTTCCCAGTGGGACTGATGGAAGATATTGAGAAAGTCCAGAGAAGGGCAGCTAGTTTAGTTTTATCACGTTATATGGGGGAAGGTGTCACGGAAATGTTGCACGATATGAGGTGGAAATCATTAAAAGAAAGACGTCATTCGTTGCGTAGAGATCTATTTCCGAAATTTCAATCACCGACATTTACTTCTGAATGTGAAAATATGTTGCTACATAGGGAGACATGGCCATCCCAATAAAATGTTCTTTCTTCCCGCGCGCTATTAGAGAGTGGGACCTAGAAAAGTAGTTAATGAACCCTCTGCCAGGCACTTAAGTGTGCTTTGCAGAGTATCTATGTAAATGTAGATGTAGAAAGTTCTCTTTGTGTAAATTTTAGAAATAAGGTGACTGATGATTCAAGAATCGTGTCATATGTTGGTCTGTGTGTGTCATTGTAACTGACTATGAAAGTTAATTGAAAACATCGCTAATGTGATAACGAAAACATTATTGTATTGACAGTAAATAATAATGAGCACAAACAAATTTTACATAAATTTTACGACCATGGCACTTTATTCAGTAAGTATGATCGAAGTATATTATAGATAACAAACACGTGTAACAATAATGATTTAATTAACTACTAACTAGTTTCAGCACTTCATTAGTGCCGGCTTCAGGCCATCGAGATATCCAGAAAATACATGTGATCTATATGGCTGAATTAAACGGGGCGGCCGCGGTGGCCGAGGGGACTGAGGCGCTCCAGTCACGAATCTGTGAATCCAGTTTAATTCAGCCATATGGATCACATTTTCTTGCTGGATGCCTTAATAGCTTGAAGATGGCACTCATGAGGTGTTGAAACTGGGTGCCAGTTAATAAAATCAAGAGTTTTACGGCTTGTAATTTGACTCCATAATGCAGTTTGTGCCTGCCCACATTAATATTGTAATACAATTAAGAAATTTCTAGTTTTGTGGGCGATAGTTTAAAAATTACTTTTTGATTACGTTCTCATCAGTTCAGAATTTAAGTCATCATGACTCAAGTATTCTGCACAAAGAATTTAATATTCACGTCCATAAAATAACTAAATGATCTTCATAGTACATGTTACAATTTAAAATAAACTGACTTTCCACATCAGTATATAGCTACATCAATTATTAAGTAAGCACAAGCACTCTGAAATCTGATCGTAACCAGGCTGACATATTAACGACTGAAATTTGTAGAAAAATGTCAACTAAATTCTGTGAAAGCAACTGTTTTGAAGTTAATTACGTATCGATCCTTTCGTAGCTCATTTAAAAGGTAGCACTGATTTCTGGCCTTGTTCTCAAAATTACTCCCAAAGTTGCAAATGCTAACTACAGAATTCGCCGGTATGCCATCCCAATCCACAAAGCACATAAATACAAAATTTCCCAGTCTCTGCCGTTTAAAAAATTATCAAGGGTACATAATTTTAAGTTTTGGTTTTAAAATAATTGACTTCGTATTTTCGTCATAAGAATATTCAACATTAAATAATTGCAATGGAGACCTTTTTTATTTTACAGGATTACTATTGGTGATAAAGTGAACATGAGAATGCGTCACAACATTTATTTTAAAAAAAATATTATTTTTTGTCTGCACTGTAAATCAATCTTTATGTTTTGTTTGTCAAATACAGCTAATACTATAAACTCTTTCTTTCTCTTTCTCTTCAGCCCTATTACCGTACATGCAGGGTCGGCTTGGTTACTGGGATTTGGCGAGTTAATATTGACGTGGTGGCCGATACCCTTCCTGCCGCCACCCCCTGCCCCCGGGTGGAAATGTGTATCCCAAATGTCTGTGTATAGTGTTATATGTGTGAAGGTGTAAAGTGTTATGAAACGTTTGCGAATCGTATAACTGAGGAGGGACTTGGGGACCAGCCCGGTATTCACCTAGGGGGATGTGGAAAACCGCCTAAAAACTACATACAGGATTCCCGTTAATCTGCCGGGCGGATTTGAACTGGGGCCGGTACGCCTCCTCGTCTCGGAAAGCGGTGCGTTAGACCACACGGCTAACCGAGCGGGAACAACTACTACTTTAAGCAATGTAATAAAAAATAAACGTATCATATTTGATCCCACCTCACACACATTTTTAAAAATTGTTGGAAATCATGTTCAGTCCTTACGATACGAGTTACCTGCTTTAAAATAAATATAATAAATGATCTTTAATCTTAATGCTGAATTTCTTTCTAAAAACAATTTAATTAAACGAGTAATAGCGCTGCATTGTTAAGCTACCAACTATTACGATTCCAGTGAACCTACTAATATCGAACACAAACATCTCAAGACTCTGAAAAAACGTGAGTACGTTGCTACTGTATTATATTTGCTACGATCATGTTGCGCAGGAATGGCCATGAGTTGTAAGGAGCCTCATTGTCGAATGCGTCGATGAGAGAATCCAGAGATGTTGTCGTTTACTACATTCTGGTTATCGCCTCCCTAACTCTGATCATCTTATCCTTCCCACTCTATACGTCTTCTCTGACCATCCTCTTCCTCCTCTTCTTGTCCGTCCCCACACTATAACAATTTCTCTGTCAATTTGCTACTGTTATCCATTTCCATTGTACCCCCCACCCATCCCCCCACCCTCTATTTACCGAAACCCCTATCTCCTTCGCCTTCTCCCTCCAACCTGTCCACACCCTCCACCTTCCACAGCGAAGCGTTGCCCGGTTTAGATAGCACTACGCGTAAAATAAAAACACGTACTCGTCACAACAGCATATAACATCTCTTGTGACTCTAGCCCCAGTAAATTCTAATTTTGGTTTTCGGAAATCAGTGCTACGTAACGAAAGCTTTGTAATAACAATTAAAAATTGTTATCTGTTTTGGAGTTAATTGCTTGGTTTGAATTATCACGATCGCAGCATTGTAACTACATTTCACATTGAATGTGTTACTTTCTAGTGCAAGTCAAAGACTTCACCAGTATGCGTGCTCGGAAGCGTAAGAGTAGCTCAGTATTAATTATTGTTATTTTTTGCGGTTTGTTAATTCTTGTTTCTTTGTTTATTTATGCTTATGTTTATGGAAAACATTTTGCACAGTTTTATCGTTTATTCCATTTAGGTAGAGATGATGTAATGTTTCATTTCTGTTACGTCTATAACACCTTCAGTACGTTAGTACTTCTGTGCTATAATGATATCAGTGATCTTGTAGAAAATCCTTACTTTCAGCTACTGTTGAGAGCATAATTCGTTTTACCCCGTCGAAAGATATGGTACAGTCGAGTTATTTTTTCTGATCCCAATCGGATAGTAAATCCTGCAGTTATATACAAATGAATTTTACCCAACGAGATTGTTCTTCTAACAAGACGACCACACGGGTATCGGATTTTAGAATTGCGGAATCATATTTAAGTTTTCTGAGGCAGATATTTTACCTTATAAGACGAATTATTATCCTCGGTTGTATAAAGAAGCGATTGTAATGTATAAATTATCTTCGAAAGAAAGAAAGGCCAAGATCTCAATATGATTAATGAATTTACTGACGACCGGTTGCGATGGCGTATGCCATCGTCATATGCTTCTACAAATCCTGCTGTTGTTGTTGTTGTTGTTATACGGCCAGATGATAATGGCGTAGCCCATCGAAACGGTCGTCAGTAAATTAATTAATCATATTGAGATATTGGCGTTTTCCTTTTGAAGATAATTAATCTATGATGACGCCTCCATACTGCGTTGTCAGATAATGAAATACATAAACATAGTGAAAATTTCAACCGAAATGAAGAGAATGCGAAAGTCAAAGATAAATGGGCTGTGGCTCAACAAAATCGATAGATTGTTTCATCTTTGACACGGTTCGATAGTATAGCTTTATCTTTGACGAGGATTATCTCTCCTTATTACCTGGAGCTTAGCCACGCCCCAATTAGACGTTTTTTAAGAAGCTCTCAGACCTCCAAACCGTCAGACGGCAAGACTGAGCACACGCACAAACTCCCAAGAAGTCTGGCGCAACATTGGACGAAACGTAAGGAAGCAGCTAGTTTCTTCAGATTTATTAACAAATAGTACAACAAATAAACGTATAATTTTCATTTCACAAATGTTCTTCTGTTTCGTTTGTCTCCTAACACTAAAACATTTTTTAATATTTAATAGTGAAAGTTCTATAAAGGGTGTAGTAGCTAAATATGTGGGAAAGCTCAGGGGATTCGATGGAGGATACGACGATAATCAAAGCATGGCCTGTACATATGTGATTCATTTGCTTTCGTTATCGTGTTACAGGTAACTGTTGTGGAGTAGATAAGGCAGACCACTTCACTATGCAGATTGGTATTTGCGTTCATATAATGTAATTTACTCCGTACAGTGCTCTACAGAGTATGCTCAAAAAGACTACCACAAGTTGTAATGCAGCTGACTATACGTCGCATCATTAGCTGTCTCACTCGTTTCCATATTGGAGGCATCTATCAAGTATGCCAACATCCTTGCCTTCGTGCATTAGCGCAACAATACCACGTCGTAAAAAGGTGTGGCAGACACTACGGCCTTAACATGACCCCATGACACCCATGATTGTTTGGGAGAATGAGTAGGCCAACCTGCACTATGAAGTAGCCTATCATGTATACAAGGCAAATGTCTGTAACACGGTTGTTGTTGTTGTTGTGGTTCACAGTCCTAGGAGTGGTTTGATGCAGCTGTACACCTACTCTATCCAGGGAAAGTCTCTACGTCTCTTCATAAGAACGGAAGCCCACATCTATTTGAATCTGCTTACTATATTATTCGCAGTGTCTTCTCCTATATAATGAAATCAAATGTTCAAATTTCTGTAAATCTCTGGAATTTGACTTCTTTGATTATTAGTCTCTAGGCTTAAAAACTTTAAACTACATTAAACTAACCTAAGGGCAACAGAAATACCCAAGCCCTAGGAAGGACTTGAATGACGGGGAGCAACACGAGTTCCCCAGCAAGGCACCTTGAACAGCTCGGCCACCAAGCCGCGGGTCTCCCATAATCAATGAAATTCAAAGTTTTCTGGGATATTCAAGGATTTTTTGTATTTCTACCTATTTGGGTCTCTAGTGTGTACACTCAGAGGTATCCATTCATTTTGTACTGTATTATTTTACTTGGTTGCTGTCATTTGTTGCCTAAAGCTCCCTCGGAAACTTTCAAAAGCCTCACGTTCCGTCAATTCAGCCAGGTGCCGTCTCATTATTTTCCTACCGTTCTGCAGTTTTTCAGTTTCTTTTGTTTCAGCCCACAGCACATAACCAATAAGATAGAGTCAAGAGTCTACATCGTATACTTCAAAACCTGGTTCCAAAATCTATTCCTTACCGTTAAAAAATTTATGTTGTAGCTTCCAGTGTCTCCTCTTCCACGTATGTAACCGTCTTTCAAGATTCTTAAAACTATTGTTTGTAGTGAATGAATTACGTTCCACGGAAAATTCTACCAGGCGGCTTCTTCTCTCATCCCTTTTCCCTAGTCCATATTCACCTACTATTTTCTTTCTCTTCCTTTTCCTAATATCGAATTCCAGTCCCCCATCTGAATTAACTTTCACTCTCCCTTAACTGTCCCTAACACGGTAACGAAACAAAATAAACCATCTTTACGGGACATTGTCTTTATGTTTTCAGGTGTTCTATCGAATCGCCGAAGCTTTCCCACATATTGACACTGTGTATATCAATCACTACTTGAATTATCTACCGTGATAGTTTATTTTCTGAAACTGAAAAAAGGCGACCACTATAACCAGAATCCACAGTGTAAACCAAATATGCCAAGAAAAAAATGTTCAAATGTAATTCTGTGGGACCAAACTAGTTTGGTCATGAGTCCCTAGACTTACAAACTACTTAAGCTAAGTTAAACTAACCTAAGAACAACACACACATCCATGCCCGAGGAAGGATTCAAACCTCCGACGCGGGAGTCCTCGCGGTCCGTAACCTGGTGCTCCAGACCGCTCGGCTACTCCCGCGCGGCATGCCAAGAAAACTCGAGAGATCAAGCAATTGTGCCACAATATCCAGAAAATAACCACGAAGAGCGTTGACACTTTTCTTGTTGCAGCTAAGGATCCCACTTGTGTAACACCGTCACCCCAGGTACCACAGTGCTACACCATGGCGGTGAATCCCCGTGGAGCGCTTACCGTGCCCAGACGGCCAGCTACTCAGGAGGCGGCGAAGCCGACCAGAGTCGCATTCGCCGGCCAGCGGCGCTAAATATGTGCCGCCTATATATAAACCACGCGGAAAATAAAAATTATACTTTTTGCGCATACTAATAGTGCGGCGCTATAAATAGGGTCGACTATAACTTGAGTAGGAGGAGCGTCGCGTCGTCGCCTTCAGCAGCTGCTGCCAGCACGTGGGGCCGGTGGGAAAGGCGCGTGGGCGTCGCACTTGGCGACCGCGACCGGCTGCGGCGTGTTACGGGGGGGGGGGGGTTGGTGAGGGGGGCGGGAGGTCTGGGAACCACCGCACCCTTTCCTACACGTTTGCGTCGGATGTCAAGAGGCATCCGGTACCGTTCCACATCGTGGAAGAGCAGGAAATACCACCAAAAAAACTCTACCTCAGGGCTCGATTTTGGGGCCACTTATATTGGACTTGCAGAGCCGCAATAGAGTTGTCACTGAGATTTGGTAGCTCATTTTTCCATACTAGCGTTACTAGTGTTGCCCAGGTGTGTTGTTATTGATCTTTGTCCAACCCTTTCTTCCCTCTCTGCGGCAATACGATCTTTTGGTCAGACGGGGTACGAACTAGGGTTGTCCTTCTAATATTACAACTCCTTCCAATAACAGACTAAGACACATTACTTAATATATATTTTAAGAACAGATGCATCGTCTTACATCGCTGAAAGAAGAAGCGCCGCAATTCTTAATCACAAGTGTCATAGTCGAGGATCCACGCAAATTTCAGTGCGGATGCAGACTAGGACTGGTCTCTCGGCGGAAATTCATGTCCGGCTCGAGTCCAAGTTGTAGGATACTATGAAAGTGTGAGTTTCACGGGATACTTGATTGATTACACCTCGCGCGTTTGCAAGGGGTGGAGCAGGGCTTTACTGCAACTGCCTAGTAAGCTGAAGTCCCGGTATTGAATCCTGGTCCGAGCACAAATTTTTAATACCCATGTTGTAATGTTACACGCGTTTGCAAGGGGTGGAGCAGGGCTTTTCTGCAACTGCCTAGTAAGCTGAAGTCCCGGTATTGAATCCTGGTCCGAGCACAAATTTTTAATACCCATGTTGTAATGTTACATATAACGGTCATATTGAGTCCTACAGGTGGGTCGGAATTCGAAGGCTCGATCGTTAATACAGCACAACATTTCACACTTAGAACAGTTTTATTGCTAACACAAGCATATACTCAGAACAGACTGCCTGGAGTAGTCTGCTGTTTATACGTAGAAAGAATTTTCTGGAAGTTACAAGTACATCAATCTTAAGATAGACGTAGAACAGTCAAGAAATAGTAAATACAATTAAATAAATTTTTTTCTGCTATTGGCGGGGTTTGAACCGGGAACCATCAGCACAATAACCTGCGAGGCTTAAAATTTGTTTTACATTGTATTTTTATTTATTTCTTTTTTCCTTCAGATAGATCTATTTTTGGGGTCGTTTTTTAATGCTTCTTCTTGGTTATTCGTCGCTTATTTGTGTCAGCTATTTATTACAAAGGGCGTTGAGCCCTCTGGACGAGCGCGCTGAGCCACGCGCTCCGTTAGAAGACTCGCGGCAATATACATCATTCACACACACACACACACACACACACACACACAAAGATACAAAACTAGTGCACAAATTTTCTTATGATCATGTGTTAATATATTACAGTATCTTCCAGAAGCTGAGAATATATACAAGATGTCCCATTTATCTTGACTAACCAAAATATCTCTGGAACAACAACAGCTATTGTTTCACCGGTATGAATGTAAGGCAGGGCCTCATGTATGTTAAATTTTGAAAACATTCTAAAACTAAAGCATATTTTTTTATTTATTTACAAAAAACGTATGTGTTTTTATATGGACACCCTATATCATTTCATCAGCAATCTATAGCATAACAGAGCACATAAACAAGTGAGTTGATTGCATCACAATACGCCAATTACATCCCGAGAAGTGAAATGAACTTGAAATACACGAAACGCGCGGTTAGCGCACGTCCTGAGCAACATGGGGTTCTCGCCTAAGTGTCAGGGCCTGCGCTAGCCACGTGTTTTGCATATTTCAAGAGGCAACTTCGCTTCGCAACATCTCGGGACTGACTTATTCATTTTTATAGTATTTAAAAATTTATTAGACACTATGCATTGTCATCAATAAGATACATCCAGCACACGTGCTTTGTCTAAAAGAAAACATACTGCTGGTATGAGTCACAGTATGCTGCGTATTTTATTGATCGTGTTGCTTAATGGCAGATGAATTTCTTAAGTCGTCATACTGACAAAAATTGTATGAAATTGACAACTGGTACCGTACATGACTTGCCTCAATACTTGGAAGAAAAGCAGCTGTTCGATGACCTTAAAAGAAATTATACGAGCGAACATATCCTGCGAATAAGAACTTTCACTCTCCTTTCAAAGTGTTCTCTTTTGAACAGACGAAAGAGTCGTGTGAAATTTCTGCCTAGTCTAGGAATCGAACCCTGGTCTCCTGTTGACTTCGCATCTATGATCACCATTACACCACCTCATCGCTGTGGCTTGACACAACTGTACGGATTACATTGTGAAGCCTCCCTTCTCAGTCCAAATTCTCATTTCAAATTGTGTCCTTAAGTTCGAAGAATATTGTAGAGGCTCACCTGATATATTCATATAGCACTTCTGCATATAATCAAAAGGAATTTTCATTGATGTTTCGATCTACAAACACATATATCAACTAGACTTTGTCAAAAAAAAGTTTAATTTCAATGTACAATGAGCTGAATGTATTTAAGGTAAAACTACATAAATGAATGTAATACCAATAACTCTCGAGTTAGAAACTGGGCTTCCATTAACTACTTACCTTCTTTCACTACACCATTTACTGATTTTGGTATAGTGAACTGTCAATGTAGGGAATTTCGTAAATGAAACTCTTCATTTCTTAACTTTCTACGTTTTATTTTAATTTTAAACGATAACTTTCGGCTGCATTTATATACTGATGCTCTATTGAAACGTAGCGGTTGACGTTCTCGTTAAAAGATATGCACTGGAGAGTGCAGTGCGCCAACAGCCATGTTTACACAGTTCACATGAGAGAAACATCGCAACACTCGGCTCCTGACGTACTCTGATCGTAAAATCTGTGGAAGCATACTGGAACAGACACCGCTGCGACTTTAAAGCGCGTGACCTAACTGAGCCGCAAACAGCTTTGACTTCAGGCAGCAGGATTGTAATTTATCATCGAGCTCAGATTGTACGCTAACAGTCATTTATTTTAGACAGATTGGCTGTAATAGAAAACAGAACTTTCGATTGATAAAGAGCCTCTAACTCAAATACGCTATATAGCTGTGGCACTTTTTTGTGTTTTTGTTTTCTTTTGGAGATTATTATTTGTCGTTTATCGGACTTTTGAATGTTCACTATAGTTTTTTCGGACTGAATGATATAGTCTCCGTTGATTATTGCATGGAAATTATTCTGGCATCACAAAACAGGAGAGTCTTAGAGTTAAAATTTAACTGTTTATTTCTCAGCACAAGTAACATAGCGTATATGCTTTCGTGTAACACACACGAAACGTACTCGACGTTGGTGTCCTGTAAATAATAATGTATCCTTGATTGAGAAGAAGAACTCAGTAATCTGGTACCCATGTATTTCTAAGACCAGCGACGACATTTAACGCAATTATGAACAAACTTTGTTCTAAAATATAAATTAATAAAATGCAGTAATCAGTTGCTTGTGATTACTTATTTTTGACGACCGGTTTGGGGCGCTTGAGTGCCCTTCTTCTGGTATCTATACAGGTACACAAGTGCATTGGTACGTTTTGTACGTTTTATTCGCTTTACTGTAGTACCAATGCACTTGTTTCCCTGTATAGGGACCAGAAGTAGGGCACTCAAGCGCCCGAAACCGTTGTCAAAAATAAATAATCACAAACAACTGGTTACTCCATTTTATTAATTTATAACCTGAATAGTTGCTGAAATGGATAAAATATTTAAACTTGGTTCTAATTTGTTGTCTATGGTTATACTTAATTGTGGCAGAAACATTTATTTCCCAAACGTTTTCATGCAACTTCAAGCTACACGATTATGCTACGAAATGGGGATTAAACAGGTGCGTACTTCATCAGTTAACAGAACCAAGAAAATAAGTTTGTAAACCTGTTGGATCAAACTGCTATAGTCATCAGTTGCTAGACTTAAACTAATTTACACTAAGGACAACGCACACCCATGACCGAGGGAGGACTCGAAACGCCGACGGGAGCGTCCGTCCAGTCCATAGCATGATGCCTCAGACAATTGTCTTTCAACCTGTGGGTCCCAACCCTCAGCGGTGTCGCAAATTTCCTCGGGGAGTCGCCATCACAAAAGCAAGTAGTTGCACAATAAATTAACTAGGAATTCAGTGATACGAAAACGTAAGCATAACTGAAATTAATGTAATGTTTAAATTACGGAGCTCCTTTTGTAACAATCATTATAAACTGAAAAGATTAATTAAGATGTATTAATTACGATTTAGAGCAAAGTCGGAAAACTGTTTTCACGGGGACTGATGACCTAGATGTGTAGTCCCCTTAAAACCAACAACTGTTTTCATGAACGAGTCAATAGGTAAAAGAACATGATACAATAAGTTATTCTGAAAAAAAAATGGAGATAGGGAAGAGGGTTGCCAGACAATTTTTATTTGGAAGGGAGTTGTATATTCCAAAGGGTTGAAAGACACTGTTTTAGACCACTCGGCCACTCCCGTTACATTAACGAATCCCGGTACAGGATGACTATATAAGTTCGCTTTCATTAGCTAAGAAGTGAAATATAAATGACATCTACTAAATGAAATAACGTGCATTGACCAATAAAAGACCATTTGTGGCGTTCGAGTTGACAGAAGCTAACTTCATCTGTAATTAGTCCACGTGAGCTGTACGCCAAGTACCGACCATATGATAGTAAATCTCTGTTACAGAAACGGACTAGCGAAAGAGGGAAAACAATTTCGATAAGTTCGTAATATATGACGCTTACTTAATACATGGACTTTCGGAGCCAAAAGGCCCACTCGTGTACCCTTGCCTGGGACCGTGAACACCGACATTGGACTCTTGAAGACCGGAAAATGTAGCCTGGTCTGTCTCGTTTTCAGTTTTCCCGAGCAGATGTACTTGTACGGTTGGAAACAACATCATGAATAAAAAGTCCCAGGATGTCAGCTGAGGATTGTTCAAGCTGTTGGAGGTTCCATCACAATGAGGGGCGTGTGCTGTTGAAGTGATATAAGACCCCCGACGCGCCTAGATTGACAGGTGACACGTACGTATGCATCCTGGCTGATAAACTGCACCAATTCATGCCTATTTTGTTTTTCCCACGAACGTAGGCAATGCGACACCCCACGTGGCCCCAGAAACAATATTCTTAGTTTAAATAACTCAGTTTCCCACCAAACTTCTCTGACATGAAAATTATTGGGCGTATCTGGAATGCCTATCAATGTGATGTTCAGAATTGATCACCACCCCTTCGTACTCTTACGGATTTGTGAACAGCCTGCCGTATTCGTGGCGTCAATTCCCTCCAGCACTACTTGAAAAAATTATACTAGCGAACATATCCTGCTAATAAGAACTTCCTCTCTTCTTTCGAAGTATCCTCTTTCGAGCAGACAAAAGCATCGTCCAAGTCTAGGAATCGAACCCTCGTCTCCTGTTGACTTGGCTACTATGATCAGCATTACACCAACTTGTCGCTGTGGCTTCATACAACTGTACGGATTACATTGTGAAGCCTCCCTTCTCAGTCCAAATTCTCATTTCAGTTTGTATCCTGAAGCTCGAACAATATTGTTGAGGTTCACCTGATCTTTTTATATAGCACTTCTGCATAGAACGAAAAGGTATGTTCATCGATGCTTCGATCTACAAATACATATAGCAACTACACTTTCTTCTGGAAACCCTAAAAATTTCTTCCGCGATATCCGGTATACAATAGTGCCTCTGCGTCTTTTTTTTTTTTTTTTTTTTTTTTTTTTAAGTATCAATTACAATTTACAGTGAGGTGAATGAATCTAAGGTAAAACTACATAAATGATTGTAATACGAATAACGCTCAAGCTAGAAACTAGGCTTCCGTTAACTACTTATCTTCCTTCACTACACCATTTAATGATTTTAACCCGTATAGTGAACTGTCGATGGAGGGAATTTCGTAAATGAAACTTTTCATTTCTTAACTATATAGGCTACGTTTTATTTTATTTTTTTATTTTTAAATTTTAAATGAAAGCTTCCTGCTGCATTTATATACTGATGCTCTATTGAGACATACACAGCGGTTGACGTTCTCGTTAAAAGATATGCACTGGAGAGTGCAGTGCGCCAACAGGCGAGTTTACACATTTGACATGAGAGGAACATCGCGGCACTCGGCTCCTGACGTACTCTCATCGTAAAATCTGTGGAAGCGTACTGGAACAGACACCGCTGCGACTCTTACGGATTTGTGAACAGCCTGCCGTATTCGTGGTCAATTCCCTCCAGCACTACGTAAAACATTAGGCGAGTCGATGACTAGTCGTTACACTTCTGCGTTTTCGTGGTGGCCTTGTACGATATTACGTAGGCGTGCCAGTTTCTTTGGCTCTTCAGTGTATTAAAAGAGAACATACGCAAAACACAAAACTTGCATGAGCACACATGGCGAATAAAAAATGGAACAAAAAGCGGAGATTGTTAGCAGTTGGGTAGTACTTACACAAGCGAATCACAATCTATTCACAGAGGATGGTAGTTATAGTGCTATGGGTGACGGCTGAAGTAATCACAAGGAAAAGTAGGACAATTTCCACCAGTTCCCGACACAATAAAATGATTTTTTCTCTATTCTTTAAGTACCTTATCGTTTTATTATAAAACAACGTAAACGAATTGCTAATCTGTACATACGATGGTTGGAACTTAAATAGTGACAACTGCTTATTCACAATTGATACAAACGCATTACATGTTTTCACCTATTACTGTCCTTCAGAGTTGTCACCAGCGTTGTGTGCAACGCATTGCTAGCTATGTGGAAGGCGTAGTATACCGTTAGCAGAGCCTGTTCTCTTGATGGTGCGAATGGAGCGGTCTACTGCCTGTAGAATACCTGGAACAGTTCTGAAGTGAATGCCACGAAGTGTTACCTTCAACTTCGGAATCAAATCAAAGTCACAAGGACTTACGTATGGTCCATAGTACAGAGCTCTCCAATCCCATCGACTGAACAGAGCAGCCACAACTTGCGCTGTATGCGCTCGCGCATTGTCGTGCAAAATAATGGGTGTGTTGCACAGATACAGTTGCCGCTTCTTTCGCAAAGCTAGTCGCAGGTGGTGCTCCAAAGAAAACACTAGTATTGTGCATTTACGGTCTCCGTTGTTCCTGTTTCAAAAATATTGTGACACCGTGACGTTAGACGGCTCACTTACAAGTGACTGTGTTCCCTTCGATTGTGCGCATACCGGTGACGTCTGACGGGCGAGTCCATTTATTTGAAGATTAGGTAGATTAGTCAACAACGAGTGCTATCAGCGACAAAAGAAGACTCCATTGCACAGTGTCTCCACAGCAGTTTTGCTACTATTTACGTTCCAATCACCGTATATACGACATAAATAATACATTAAATAAGAACACGCACTTAATATGAAATTCAAATTAATCGAAACACGGATAACTGAATTATAAAATTAAGAATATGTGCAGTATTGTAAGGCAGTATAGTTTCAAAATGCGCTCACGTATTTAGATAATGAATTATTTCTTATTGGCAGAATGGGACCCTCAAAGAAATAAGTGCCGGCCGCGGTGGCCGAGGTGACTGAGGCGCTCCAGTCACGGTCAGCCCGGCCACTACGGTCGGGGGTTCGAATCCCCCCTCGGGCATGGATATTTGTGCCGTCCTTAGTCTTAGGTAGTTCATAAGTAGTTTGTAAGCTTAGGGACTAATGACCCCGTAGTTAAGTCCCATAAGTTCTACAAACATTTGAACATTTGAAGAAATAAGTGAAATTGTGCAGTTCAGTAACTTGCCCCTGTTTTGATACTAAAAGTGTCTACTGGAATCTGGAGTGAAATTCGAGATAGGCAGATTGCGAGTACTGTTAGTTACGTTTGCTTTGATTGACGGATCTGGAATGGATTTGAAACGTTTTCATGGTTCACATCGTATGCCGCGCTAGTCTTTGGGGTGTCATTACGATAGCTTACAAAAGTATTCGGCCGTTGCTAATTAAAATTTTATACTGAGTGGAGCACTGTATCATATCCCAACTGAACGGTAGCTTTTACCGGCGTGAAATTCGCACCTTCCACTTCTATTATTCTTGTTTCGTGTCATTCTCCCTCACTCACCTAAGCGATTTACCTTGCTCTCAGCGTTATATTATTCCCAATAAATATCGCTTGCAGAACAATGGCTGTCATATACTCCCGTCTCTACGCGGACGGCTTTGAAGAACGTTTGTTTCCCTCAGTATCTCGTCAATCAATCAGCCGAAGCGCTTGGCCATCAGTCGGCGAAACAAGGCTATAAACATAAATGGCTGGAGAGTTTAGTAGTTTTACCTTCTGCTTTGTATTATCTTGTCCGTTTGGCAGACGTATTTCTCAATAACAGTTTAAGTATAATTGATGTGAGCGGCATTTACAACCGTGCGTCTCGATTGACAGGCAATATAGCAGCTGGCCTGTTCGCAGTATTAGCCACTGATGCGGCTTAAACGAAGCTCATCTGTCAATCGCATGACAGTCTACATGAGAGGATTGGCAACAGAGTACCCCTCGCTTTAATGGCACTTCGTTTGCCGACTCTGAAACGTCGGAGTGGGTTGCACGGTTCACTGAGAGTAGCGATTCCACCCTGCCGATAACAACAGCTCTTCTTACTTCTCCAATTCAATTCCTGTAATATACCATCGACTACCCATTAGTATAATAGTTTCTCTCGTTCATACTAATGTGCAATACGCGAATGTTTGAAATGAACACTTTCTGATAAAATTGTAGTGATTTCCAGTCCGTAATATTTTCGGATCTTTTCGTTACACACCTCCTCAGCTATCTAGATGATTTATATCCTATTTCAGTAGTATCTCAGTTGTTTTCCAGTAATTCAAGTTTCTTTTGAATCCCCACTTCACGCGCATCCCCGAAAAATTTAGAACTTTAGTTCATAGAATATACTGAGCGTAGGGCTTCTTAAATTCAGGCCTCAGTATTTAACTCGAATAAGAAGTTCTTTTATTAATAAAAATTAAATCTTAGTCTTCTACACCAATGTTGTCTTATCATCTCTTATATGATACCTTATATCTCATATTTATGTTTACTTCTGCAGTCATCTTCCTAGTACAGGAGAAGTATTTACTTCCACAAGGAGCCTGCAGTTTGCAGAATTTGTTTTGTGATGTTGCTATTCCGCATTTCACTTGCTATTTAGGTGTGCTTTCTGGCAGTTACTATCTTTCAGATGTTGCAATGTTGTATAGTTTTTATTGTTTTTATATTATTTTCTAATTTATTTATTTACGTGTACTATATAAAAAAACAGGTAACTGATCCTAATAATAAAATAATTATACTCTTTTTCTTGATGTACTGCTTTTATTTTCAGTAAATGTTAGGTTACCTAACAAATTTACTTATGCACACGAACTATGGGAGTAGATTGTGACTACTCCTTTAATGAGGACTAGTTTTTTCTTCGCTAATTCACTGTCACCCAGTATGTCTCAAAGTACAAGGATATTTTTTTTAAGTTCACAACATAGATTGTTGATGATGACGTGCAGTTGTCATGTAAATCACAGATTCGTGTTAATCATCTGAAACCAGGAGCTCTATGATTTGTTGTACCATTAAGCAGATTTCGAGATAGTGAAGGACAATAATCACATGGAGGTGATAGAGGAACTTCATGGCTGTCTCAGGTTCGAATCCTGCCTCAGGCTTTTGTGTGTATGTGTATGTTTGTATGTCATTAGCGTAAATTAGTTTAAATAGTTTGAAGACTAGAGGGCGACAACCTCAGCAGTTTTGTCGAAAATTATTCATATGTTTGTAAACCTCTTGGGTCAAAAAACTATTCATCAGTCGCTAGACATAAAAACTACTTAAGCCAACTTACATTAAGGACAATACACACACACACATATGTCCCAGAGAGCACTCGAACCTCCGGCGAAAGTGACCCCCAGGCGGTAGTATGATGCCTTAGACCACGCAGCTACTCTTGCACGGAAATTTGGTCCCTTAGGTTTACAAACATTTCAAGATTTGGTTTGGTAAAGGAACATTATTCCGAACTACAACAGCTTGTAATTTACTGAAGTAAATATCAAACATCAGAACACGACTGTTTACCTACATATGGTATATAAAATGTTGAATGAAATGCGTTGCTTCTTAGTTGCTAAACAGACACGCCCGATATTTGTCTATAAAGGCACCATACAACACGACTGGTAAACCACGGCTTGAGTAATTTTTTTCGTGATAATACGAATTCATATGTTCAAATGTTTTTATGTCTGTCAAGATAAAGGGACTTAACTGGGGGTTCATCAGTCCTTAAACTACTTATGAACTAGCTTATACTAAAGACAACACAAACAGCAATACCCGAGGGGGGGGGATTCGAGCCCCCGACGGGGAACGGCCTCGCGGATCGTGGCATAGCGCCTGAATGCGCTCGGCCGCTCCGCCGCGGCTAATACGAATTCCGAATTAACAGTGGGGCCATTATAAAATATAAAGCGACCTCGTCTACATAGGACCGGTGCTGCACTGCGTTCGTTACAATAGACGCAGACGTATTCCTGCTTCTATGTTACTACTGCTGACATTTCTTCTAACTGCAAATGCAATGCTATAGTAATGTATTTTTTTTTTTTTTTTACTTAGCCAAGTAACAACAGTCAGCCTTAGACTTTAGGATACTTCTTCATCTGTATCGTTACACTGAGATGTGATAATACTGACATATTTAGATGCAGTCTTAAAGTGGCGACCCTCAAGACAATAATGGTGGCTATTGTTGTCCGTCCTATTTTGTTTTACAAATTTTTAACATATTTTTCGGCTGTACGCGAACTGAAGAGGTTCAATAGTGAAGACGATAGTATCTACGTACCCCACAAAGAACGTAATGCATAATTTATAAGAAAAAGGCTAATATTATAATAATAGCTGCAATCCCGGCATTGACCTGATATTTATTTATTCCAGCCTTGACTTGATAATTCTGCTATCCCTTATCCATTTCTCTGTGAATCTATTTATTCTAAGCGTTAGATTCATCGGAGAATATTTAAAAAAAAAAATAAGGCTGTCTTGCATAACGTATAAAATTATAAGTGAAGTATCCAAACAAAGAAAGACAGTAATAAAAATACAAATGACATTAAAATTCGTAGGATCTAATATTTATTGAGTTATATGTAGTACAATTGTTCAAATTTTCAGGTATATAATCAATAGTAGAAGTTCTACATGTCTGTAAAATCTGTTGCGAATATAATTAGCCGGCCGCGGTGGCCGAGGTGACTGAGGCGCTCCAGTCACGGTCAGCACGGCCCTTACGGTCGGGGGTTCGAATCCCCCCTCGGGCATGGATATTTGTGCCGTCCTAGTTCGTAAGTAGTTCATAAGTAGTTTGTAATTTAGGGACTGATGACCCCGTAATTAAGTCCCATAAGCTTAACAAACATTTGAACATTTTTTTAAATATAATTAGTAGTAAAGAAGTAATAGATAAAAACTTGGTGCGTGATGAGGCGGTTTTCCTTGAACGTAACTGTTTCTGTGCTCATGTCTCATAAACTACGTGCCTTACTGTGGTATAATATCAAAAGTACATTCAACTCTATGTGTGTATACTGTTTGCGGCTACAATTTGTAGTGCAGAAATTATAAATTGTAACGTCGTACCGAATGCCGTAGTTTTAGTATATGAACAGCGGAAATGTATGTCAGTGAAAAATTATAATAAAGGTTTGAAAATATCTTTAAAGTTTGTTGCAAGTCGCTAAGTACTATCATACTCAAACAGTGTATGGATAAAGTATCGTTGCATTATGTAGCAGATTTTTGCGATTGCTATTGTTTATGACGTCATATCTCCTGAAAAAATTCGATTATTAACCCTGCAGGAACTGTTATCTCACGGTAAGGAATGTGTGTATTAAATTTGGTTGATATCGGTCCAGTGGTTTTGGAGGAAATGCGTAATAATGTCGCGTGATGTAGCAGTTGTTTTCGCATCTCATTGTTTATGACGTCATATCTCATGATCTGGTCGCGCTGTGATAAAATTTCGAACTTATTTTCAGTGGTATATGTGTATACTGTCTGTAACGTTTCTTGCGAATACAATAAAACGTGTACGAGTAATAAATTGCAAAGTCATGCCAAATGCCGTAATTTTACGGCATGAACGCCGAAATAGTAGTAAGGGACATTTTTTTTTTTCCTTTCACAATTTTGCTGGTGTAGTCAGCGAGAAAAAGTATCCTAAAGGTTTGAGATTATGTTTACAGTTTGTCGCAAGTCGCTAAGCGCTCACCTTCTCAAATAGTGGAATGATAAAATCACTCTATCAAGTGCCGCAAGACAGGGAAGTTATCATTGTTTAAGACGTCATATCTCCTGAACTATTGGCCCTATCGCAAAATCCTTTCTTAGCTGACGTCTTCTACCTATAAACTAAATTGCTGCCAAATTTCAGCTTTAGAGGGAGGTAGTTTTCGAGATTTAGTGTTTACTCAGTGAGTGAGTGAGTGAATGAATGTCCTTTCGCTTTTATGTAGATAGAGATCAATATGAAACCCAAGATGTAGTAAAATACCATGCAAATGCCTGCAAAAGCTCCGTCTGTGGCTAAAATTTTCGACGAGAGGAAATTTTCACTGCAAATGACCCTTGACACCTCTATTTTCTATTTGACGGATGGTTCCTGAATTGTTCACATAAATGCAAGATTTGATATACGCCCATATTATACAACTCAGATTGTGCAAAATTACACAATTTCCCTTCCCAGTTCTCATCGCCATTGCGATACATGATTATAGCAGTTACCTGGTTTTTTCCAACTGCAGTGTGATAGGTTGCCCAATTCTGTTGGTACTACATGTCTTCCATCTCGAAATAACGATTGCCAGGTATCGTAACTGCTATCAAGTCTCGTCCTCAAACGAGGGCGGTTCAGCTAGTTATACGGTCCATAACCAGAAGCAGTGGCTCGTTTAGAGTAAATCCACCTCTCACGGACAATACTACCTGTGCTGCAAATTTAGAAATTTTTTTATTTACACAGTCATTTAACTGGAAGGGTGCCTCGTCAAGCGAAAAATCACTATCGAATCTATTTTATCAACACACAATGGTTAATTAAATAAATCAATGTGGAAATCTGAAAATTTGTGCAAAGCTGAGATTCGAACCAAGTTCCTTCTTAGGCAGTCGTGCTGACCACTACACCAAATGGGACACAGTGATGACTACGGCCGTGCGGGCTACCCTTGTACGACCCCTACATCTAGACAAAATGTTGTAGAAAAGACATTTTTGTTCAAATGCTGACTAGTTTCGGGCTTCGCATATATATATATATATATATATATATATATATATATATATATATATATATATATATATATATATATAAATAAATTTCCCACTGTGTAGAATATTTAAGAGCTGCGAAACGCGACGTATTAAAAACTTTTGACACAAAATGTGTCTCAGGACACTGATTTATTATTTGATGTTCACCTGTGCCTGACGTGCATGGCAGGATATTTCCCATTCCTCGGCAACATTACTGTGTATTTATAAAGGGGAACATGAGGCAGAATTGAAGTCTGTGTTGTATAAGACAGTCCGAGCAATTACGTTATCTAGTAGGCCGCGGTGGCTTTGTGGTTACAGCGCTTTCGCAGTAAACAGGAGGTTTCGCGTTCGAATTACTGCTGATACTTGGTAGCACTGGCGCCAGTTCCTTCTCCTAACATGAGGAACATGAATTTCCGGCTTGTCCACACAGTACTAACATAGTGACCCTACGTATCATATCTCAACATTCGTGGATTTTGCAAATTCCTGTAACAGTTAGGGCCTGGTGTACATTCGCAGTTAAGAAAGGGTCCATAGATGTCTTCGCCTTACTGATATATATGTGCGGTGTCTGTTCCTTCGGGAGCCGGCCGCGGTGGCCGAGCGGTCTGCGGCGCGCTAGTCACGTTTTGCACGGTCACTACGGTAGGGGGTTCGAATCTCCCCCCCCCCCCCCCCCCTTAGGTAGTTCATAAACAGTTTTTAAGTATAGAGACTGATTACCCCGTAGTTAAGTCCCATATGCTCTACAAACATTTGAACATTATTTTCTTCCTTCGGAAATGTCCGGAACTAGGGACACCATTTGCCATCCTGCAGCCTATTATCTATCTTTACGCAAAGGAAATTCCACACTGAAAGAGGTCAACAGGGAAATTCGAAAGTTTTGGCCCAGCCATAATTCGAACCCAGGACATATATCGGACATGTCCGAAACGATATACATGCAGTGGCGTTTCCGCGATCGTGGTCTGGTGGGGGCTGAGGTCAATCCGAGCTGACGTGATTTCTAAAAAATAAAATTAAAAAATGTCGCTGTACAGTATTCCGTCTTCACTCATATTGGGAGGATTGATCCGTTTCTATTTCCTTTCTCTTTTCTCTCTCTCTCTCTAAGCAAGGTCTGTAGGCCTCCGCGGAGGGACTGGGGGGGGGGGGGGAGGGGGGTGCTGCAGCATGGTTTGAGAGGGGTTCGAGGAGTGTCTGGGGGAGGCGGGGGCGCCCGACAGCCCTTCCCCTCTCTGGATACTACACTGTATACATACAAGACATCCATCTTTTCGTCAGTTAGAATGCACACTAGGCTTGGACTGTTACAGAAAACGGCGAAATTACGCAAATCATGTTTGATAATGAGCATTAGTGTGTGGTTAAGTTGAAAGAGTACCTCGCGCGGCCGTGATGTTCAGTTTGCAGTTTGTCCCAGACGGACATGGGATCGAAATCCGGCCGAGTACTAAATTTCAACTTTATCCGTTGATTAATTTCAATATCCGCTGGCAGGTGAGCTCACAATTTCCTTTGTGTGTTGGCTGATAATAAGATGCCGGATCAAAAATCTTGACTTTCTATCCTATCGTCATATGTCCGAAGCTGCAAATAATCCAACGACTTCAGCTCTTGTGTTAATTGTATATTAAAACGATATAAATGTATAGTGCCTGTTAAATTCGATTCAGTCTACCTTTTGTAATGGCAAACTGTTGTTAACAGCGGCAAATTTACATCATTCGTCTAGTAGCGATACTCTCACTGACGAAACCGACATTCTCTACCGAACGAAGAGAACGATAACGTCCATGCCATTTGATGTTCACTGTCGATCTTCTATCTTCAAATTTTATTATCAGTTTCAGAACTGTTGACATTAGGCGCTTTTCACATGCCAGAAATGACACGAAGTCTTCGGTCTCTGTGTAGCTTTCATCCGAAACCAAAATGTCGATGCTTTGATCTGCCGTGTATCGCGTGATTTTAGCCAATAACAATACGCACGAATGAAAACTGAGAGTGGTAATCGGAAATCCTAATTTCAAGTCCGGCGAGCCGCGGTGGAGTGGCCGAGCGCATTAAGGCTCTATGCTCCGACGCGCAAGGCCGTTCGCCGACGGGAGTTCGAATCATCCCTCGAGCATGAATGTTTGTATTATCTTTAGTGTAGGGTGGTTTATAAGTTTAGGGACTGATGACCCCGCAGTTAGGTCCCATTAGCTTAACAAACATTTGAATAAGCCGGCGACCTAGTAAACTAAACAAGGCGCTCAATTTGAAAACTGCGTCCTGTATGACACACCCTTTAGAAATGACCGTCTTGCAGTCTAGTTCTGGTTTTTCACAGAATCGTACATAACTTCAGACAAACGCTGAGAATAAACATTAGCAGTCGCCTTTCTTTTCTTGAAAGGTGCATTGTAATTAAATCTTTACCAGGGATGCGTTTATTGTCGCGGTAGAGTGGCCGACCACGTGCCATGAAAACTGAGACAAATACAAAAACAACAACTGCAAAGCATTTATCTACCCGAAGACCAGAGAAAAAGCGCTGTAAGGCGCTTTGCTGCCGAACGTACAGTTGCTCTCCGTCGGAGGTTAGAGTACTCCCTCCAGCATGGGTGTGTGTGTTCTCCTTAGCATCAATTAGTTAGTTCAAGTTGGTTTCAGTAATGAAACTTTCACTCTGCAGCGGAGTGTGCGCTGATATGAAACTTCCTGCCAGATAAAAAATTGTGTGCCGGAACCGGGACTCGTACCTGGGACCTTTGCCTTCCGCGGGCCAGCGCTCTACCGACTGAGCTATCCCGACACGACTCACGATGCCGCCTCACAACTGTACTTCCGCCAGTTTCAGTAGTATGTAAATCTAGGGACAGAGGACTGATAACCACAGCAGTTAAGTAGCTTAGATTTACAAATATTTATTTTACATCGTTTCTTAGCCTATATTCTTTATTGATTCCGCTACCTGTTTCAAGAATTATTCATGTCGGTCCCTATAAAAAAGCTGTTACCACTTCATAAATATATATAACTTTATAAATATCCATATTAGGCTTTATTTTACTTTTAATTAGGCAATGCTCTACAGACTCATTGTGAAAACATTATCGAACACGCTTTAAAATTATCCATGATTCCGTTTTGTTGTTTTTTATACAGGCCTCTGAATGAGCGTATACGAATCTAAACAAAAGCAAATGTATCTAATTGCTTGTTTTTTTTCCATCCCAGACACCATTTAATTACTAATAATCCCTCACCGTGAATAAATATAATTCCATCTCTTTTTTCTCAGTAGAGTTTCACGTTACATATTGCGTAGCTTAATTTACATGGAAAAAAAGTCCAGTAAATCAACCGTGAGCCATTTCAGAGCAGTCTCGATTATCGGTTCTACACACAACGTTCTCGGCTTCCCCTCGCTATTGTATTTTCCAGCCTCAGCATAACAACAATCGAATAACCTTGAGATCGCCTAGTTTGAGCTGCACGCTTAGGAACTAATAGGCTCCTTTCACGCCGTGAGTTAGATAATGAGTCGCGATAGCTAGTCCGTTTAATAGGAATTTCATTGATGTTATTTTTACAGCGGCCACAGCAAGCCCCCACTGTTCCTCGGCCAGGTTATCTGCAGACGAAACGACCGACGCTTATTCAGTGGCGTTCCTCGACGGAAAGACCTGGAGTCCCCGGGCAACCGAGAAACATTTTCCCTTTGATGCAAGTGACTTCCCGTCGTTAACAAAGGGATGTCCTCACTTTAATATTTCAGAATAAGCCACCACAGCTACGCTGTATTCCAAAACGACGATGGTGACACAGTCATCATTATTTAGCTACCTAAGTGATAACGCTAAATTTTAATCCATTTCGAAATAAAGCCTTGAGTCACTTAGTTCTACTTCAATACCAAAATTTAATTGTGATGAACTCCCCGCCTAAGTCTCTTAAAAAAGTTCAAAGGTTTGAAGATCCAAGGGACGTAACTACTGCATCTATGAGACCTTAGACTTACAAACTACTTAGGAAGGAAGGAAGCTTACGGTTTAACGTCCCGTCGACAGCGTAGTCATTAGAGACGGTGCTTAAGCTCGTATGTATGGGGAAGGATGTGGAAGGAAATCGCCCGTGCCCTTTGAAAGAAACCATACTGGAATTTGCCTGGAGTGATTTAGGGAAATCACGGAAAACATAAATCAGGATGGCCGGAGGTGGATTTGAACTACCATCCTTGCGAATGCGAGTCCAGTACCTTATCACTGCGCCAACTGGCTCGGTACAAACTACTTGAACCAATTAACCTAAGGAAAATACACACACTCATAACAGAACGAGGAATCGAACCTCCGACGGCGAGCAACGCGCGCTCCGCAGCAAGGCTCCATAGACCTCTCATCCGCTCAACCGCGGCTTTAAAAAAAGTAGTATTTTTTTTCTTTATTTCGCATCGAATACAATATTATGTATTTACACCTTAAAGTTATGTATAAAAATGGTACAAGATACATTGTAATACAATATATGGTCGTAATATAACATGAATTACATGTCTGTTCATCTCTGAGTTATGTAAAAATGGTACAAAATACATTGCTATACGATATATAGTTTTAAAATAAATGCCGAGGTGGAGTAGCCGAGCGATCTAAGGCGCTTCGCTGCGGAGCGCGTGGTTGCTCCTCGCCGTCGGAGGTTCGAGTCCTTCCTGGGACAGGGTGTGTATGTGGTGTCCTTAGGTTAGTCTACCTTATATATAGAGATCAGTCAAGAGCGCAATAATTTATTTTATTCCACTAGTTTCGGTCTTGTTTTAGACCATCTTAGGGAATTTTAGCTCCATCGATGTTGTGGAGCTGGCAGGTAACTGGGAGCTTTCCAGGACGTCACTGGAAGGCTCCCAGTTACTTGCCATCGATGGAGTTAAAATTTCTTAAGATGTCCTAAAATGAGACCGAAACTAGTCGAATAAAATAATTTATTGCGCTCTAGACTGTTATCTATATATAAGTTTAAATAAGAGTGACGTTGCCCAAAAAAAGTGAAACAAAAATGTTTCCAAAAATATGTGATAGTTTATCTTAGTTCAAGTAGTTTTTAAGCTACGGACTGATGACCACGCAGTTTGGTTCGATAGATTTACAAACATTTCAACATTTTGAACATTTAAAATAAATTATTTACAGAGGATGTTCCAGTTTATCGGTCTGCTTCTGGACATCAGAAATCAGATTCTGTCAGACCAGTAGCTGGCAACCGCAACAGCATTCTTCTTAGTCTTGTAGTAGTATACCTAAGGTGTAAGAAGCAGGGCTCTGTGGCCAGCCGTAAAGGTGGACTGTAGTATGCTCTGCTCCACACTCACAGGCAGTCGACAGGTCTCGAAGATAGGTCGACTTACCAAGATAATCCTTAGACCTGCCAACTCCACTTCTTAATTTATTGAGAGACTTCCAGATGTTCCATTTGAGATCTCCATCTTAGGGCACCTACTCTATAGCAGGAATCCACGGGATATCGCCGGCTGCTGTTTCTCCATTCGTTTTGGCGGTATGTCGCTGGCGATGCATCCGTTCTGGTTGTGGTATTTAGGAAGCTCTTCCTAGACTTCAGCCTACTTCTCGGGGGTGTGTGACCATGGAGTAAGTGGGCTGAATTGGTTTCTACACTCCACCTATCATTGTTGGCTGCTGCTTCACGTCTGATATCTGGCGGAGCTATTCCACCCAGATTATAGAGCTTAGCAATGGTAACTGGTTTTAAACAGCCAACTATTATTCTACAGGTCTCATTGAGGGCAGTCTCGACCTGCTTTTTGTATGCTGATATAAACCAGACGGGACAGGCAAACTTTGCGGCAAAGTAGCAGCGTGCGATTGCTGATGTTCTAAGTACCGACGGTTGGGCACCCCATGCACTGCTTGTGAGCTTTGTAATGATGCTAACCGGCCGCAGTGGCCGAGCGGTCTGCGGCGCGCCAGTAACTGTCTGCACGGCCGCTAAGGTCGGGGGTTCGAATCCCCCCCTCGGGCAAGGATGTTTATGTCGTCTTTAGTATAAGGTAGTTTGTAAGTTTAGGGACTGGTGATCCCGCAGTTTAGTCCCTTAAGCTTAACAAACACTTGAACATTTAATGATGCTACTGCGAGCCAAAATTTTCTGCTTTGTATTTATACATTATTTCCGCACGGTAAACATTACAAATTAAAAAATTCCTGAAGACTGCGTACTACATCAGAAACTGAGTTGATAAATATCACGGGATAGCAATATGCACAGAAACATATGGCGGTAGTAGGAAAGGTATGAAGTAATAAAAGAACAATGCATAAGCAGATCTGAGATTTGTGCTCCGGTGATTCATGTGGAAAGATTTTAGGCGTGATTATGGTCGCAAGATCTGTATTTACACTTGGAACGCGGACTAGTTAGGAATAGAATTGTGACATATTCCTTTTGGAAATCATTAACGGTTCAATATTCTGTAATCTATTGTATCAATAGCGTTTCAATAATGGCTAATTTAAGGCATTAACTCTCAATACTGCAAACCGAGAGCTTAAAGTACTGTCAGTGCTAACGAACAAGCAAACTGTAAGAAGTAACCTTAGTAATCAATGCGATATTAAGCAAAAATGTACAGGTTAGGAGATAGCGACACAACGTTGACGGTCATAAGTCATGGAAGAGGATGACGGACTCAAGTTCTTTGATATCAGCTTCAAATCCCTCACTTGTAGCTCTCACCATGGTTGTTCGACCTTAAGAAACCCTGAAGTGGGTAGATGAGTCCCGGTTTCAATTGGTAGGTTTCGCGTGCACCCCTTGAAGCCACGAATCCGTCAACAGGACACTGCCGCGATGGAAGTAGCCGAGCCATTTAAGGCACCTTGTTTAAGGCAAGTCTCTCTCCACAACACATACTTTAGTTTGCTTCATGTTCCCCGTAATAAATATTTGCTGAACGGAGAGAAAACTTTCCAGGTACAATCGCTTGCCGGAATAGATATACTTTTTCCCGAACCTGATGCGAATAGCATTTGTAGTAAAGAGGTAATGGAGTATAGCGTCCCGATATGATGTTAATACACAGTAATGTAAGCATATGTGACTTTTTAACGAACTGTCATGTCACATCTTCTGAAGGACGTGGCGTACCATGATTGGCAGTTCATTCCGCAATTATTGTTCACAGTCTCTGCAAACTATGTTGCGAATAGAGTTTGCTGTTAGAAAGTAATAAATTAAAACATAATAGTAGATGACAGATGCTGAAGTTTTTTCGCATGTAGTAAGCCGACAATCTTTTATCATCATTTTTTGGGGGGATGAAAACAAGAAAAAGTTTCTTAGATATTTGAAATTATGTGCGAAGTTCCTTGCTAGTCAAATGTTCAAATGTCTGTAAATCTATCTGCGTGGTCATCAGTCCGTAGCTTACAAACTACTTAAACCTAGGTAAGCTAACCTACGGACAAACACACACACCCATGCCCCAGGGAGGACTCGAACCTCCACGGCGAGCAACCGCGCGCTCCGCAGCGAGGTGCTTTAGACCGCTCGGCTACTCCACCGCGGCCCTTGCTAGTCGGAAAGCGATATTGTTTCTGAGTGCCGATGAGAAAATTGGAATATTTTAGTGCCCTTAATTTGAAGGTGGATAGTCAGATACTAATTGTAATACTGGCGTCATAGAGTTAACATAACTCGTTTTTCGTCTTAATGAGTAGATTATGACAGCATTTAAAGTCTTTGAATATTTATCGAAACATTTAAAACCAAATTTTGTTTCGCCTGTAAGCAGTGAGGTACGCCACCAGCTACAAAAAGTCCGTAACATCAAAAACAGATTTTTTCAACTATTTTCCGATGGACACTAGAACCTTCTGCTTTAAAAACATCATATGTCTAATAGCTACGGACTTGATACTACCACTGCATTTCCTTGAAAGAGTTGGAATAGAAAGCCTTTCTCTATAACAGAGCAGGCTGCGAACAGGAAATTCACCTGGAGCCGCGTAGTGACGTACGACTATCTGATAATGATATCGTCAGTCCAGGTATGTGCGCGTAGGGACCTGGGCGTACCGTACGTCAATTACGCTGCATGGGACCTCAGAATCACACGGGTGATTGAGGGCTATTGGCATGTCTAACGCATTGCAGCATCGGCGGGCTCGGCGACGCCTACCGCGTTACGGCATCAAAGGAATAGCGAGAGAGCCGTTCGGAATGCCAGACAGACAGTGTTCCTCGGCACAGTCTGCATAGCAGCTCATCTGCGAGCGTTGACATCCGCCAGTGCTGTTAGGCTGTAGATGTAGTGGCCCACATCCAGATAAGATTTCGTCCTTATCAGAAATGCAGATCTGTTTCCAATAATGCAGAATTGACGCCATTTTAAGCATTGAAGATTATATATATCTTGCCATGATACAAAAACTAATTTCAAAGCCTTGACTGCACTTAAAACTTTATTAAAACCTTACGCATTTTGACATTGTTATTTTCAAAGGCCAAGCTGTTTTGTAAAAATCCCCTTAAAACAATTAGTGCTACAGACATACATTTAATCTTAATACAAACATTTAGATGTTTATGCCTATGTCTCACTCTTCAGCCAAAACTACACATCGCAAACGAATAGTGTTTGCATGTGGTAGTTTGTATGAGTCTCCCATTGTGCACTATGGTGGTAGAGGGTTGATAACGATAAGGAGGTGGAAAATATGGGAGTTGAAAGTTATCATATAAAATTCTACGTCTGATTGTCAATAATTTGCTCTTCAGCAAAAACTACACAATGGAGACTGACAATCTCTCTCTCTCTCTCTGTTGATGCAGTACAAAGTCTCCCGTTGTGCACCATATCTGTTCCGTGTCGATAGCTACAATAGGGTGGAAGATGTAGTGGTTCAAAGTCGTCAGCTTATTTAAAATTCGGAGTGAAGACCAGCGATGACTTTTGAGACTATAATAACATAGAGGTTATATTCAACGAAATGTGATGCACATTCTTCAGTTGTTTTTCTGCAACAAGCGTGCGAATAAAGAAAAATAAGTGTATATTGCAGCGTAAGAAAGAAATTTCGCATTCTAGATCCGTTTCTAAAAGACACAATGCGGCGCTGAAAAGTAAATCTACAGATGATAGAAACTTGAAATTTGTAGACGTTGTTTATCTTACACTGCAGGCATCAGTGATTTTTCAATATTCCCATCCCTAAGGGGGTGAAATAGGGGATGAACGGTTTTTTGAAAATACGTTGCTATTCAGGAAATTTTAAGCAATAAATACAAAACTTCGGATTTAAATTTTTGATTGGAATTTTATAAACACGTGTTTCGATATATTTGGAAATTCAACCATAAGCGGGTGAAATAAGGAAAAATCTTTTAAGGGTGCTACTAAGACTATTTTATTGCTAGAAATGCGAAAATTTGGTTTTGGAACTATGGTTAGAATTTTAAAAAAGAATATGTTTCGGGATATTTTTAATTCTGCCATCAATGGTGCAATAGGGATTGGCAAGTTGCATCAAAATACTTGATTAGGAAAGCATTTTAGAAGCTAAACCTATGAAAATTTATATGTAAAAGAAGAAACAATCAATGCAGACCATCCCGTCTACGCGTGCGAAGCAGCGCGAATTAAGCTAGTCATATATAAAACAGATGTTTAAAATAAATAAGTCCCATAACGGAATGTAGTCAAGATCGCTCTTTTATAGTCGTTTAGTTTTTAGCTAGCCGTTTCAGTGCATTATTACGTCATCTTCAGATAAATTGTCTACAAAATGTTGGTCATTCATTTACACAGGTTAGGAGTGACGTTAAAATCTTTACGTGCAAACATTTCACGAAGTCAAAATAGAAAATTAAAATTTTTTAAAATATTCATGTTACAGAGATCTGTAATTTTCCGTTATGAGTTCGTGCAGGTTCGCACGTAGAGGTTTCAAAGTCGCTCCTAACCTGTGTAAGTGAATGACAAACATCTTGTAGACAACTGATCCGAAGATGATGGTCTATTGCATCGAAACCGGTAGTCAAAAAATGAAGACTACAAAAAAAAAAAAAAAAAAAAAAAAAAAAAAAAAAAAAAAAAAAAAAAAAAGCCATCTTAGCTACATTCCGTTATGGGAGTTGTTGATTAACGTAAGTGGATCGCGTCCATTCTGAAATGTCAGATAGAGTTGGAATAGAAAGCCTTTCTCTATAACAGAGCAGGCTGCGAACAGGAAATTCACCTGGAGCCGCGTAGTGACGTACGACTATCTGATAATGATATCGTCATCCCAGACCATCGCTCTGACCTTTCTACAGAGACATGGTCTGGGGACATCAGTTTTATATATGACGTATGAGTGTACAATGTTTTAAGGGGAATATTTTAATACAGCTTTACCTTTGAAAATGAGGTGATGTCGAAACGCTTAATAAAGTTTTAAGTGTGGTCCAGACAGTGAAATTATTTACAAGTGCGTCGAAATGGCCACTACGTCTCACCAAAGTCTAACGCAGACAGCAAAGTTTTGAGATACGGTTGGGTACCATACGAAATTTGATTTGATACCCTGTAATTGAGTTATTCGCAGTCAACCGTGTATGAAGCACAGTCTATGGAGAAAGGAAGTCCTTCATAACATCTGTTTCCTTGTGTGATATCTAGTAAGAATCTCAAAATCAGTCCGGAAATGAAGCCGTAACCGATAGAAATGGCTTTAAGTTTCCTATCCCATCGCACTCGCCTCAGATATAGGGATGGACTGAAACACTGAATACTGAGATGGAGCATGAATACAGCTTTCTAAAATTCTTTCGTCAAAGAGGATGAAGCAAATGCTTCAGAATTCGAATCAAGAACTGCTAGTAACGTGCGTAATTTAGAGGTAGATATCCCTGGAATATTAAAGTAACTTTAATCACTTAACTGAAATTTACATTCGATAGGGGCCGCTGCGCAGTAGAATCCAGGGTTCTAATAACAATAATGAACCAAATTGCTGCTACATATTTTTTATTTTTATTTATTTATTTAATATTTTATTTATTTATTTATTTATTTATTTATTTATTTATTTATTTATTTATTTATTTTTTTTTTTTTTTTTTTTTTTTTTTTTTTTTTTTTTTTGTCACACGGCGCTCCCGTCTCGGCTTATACTGCGGTACAAAGTGAGTGCTTTTAGGTTGAAAAAATTACTATAATATAATGTTACAATATAGAGCTTAACATTTACTTACGTACATTTCTACATGGTCTGATATACATAGGGCATGTAAGGCTTCTGTAAACTGACTGTCAAAATTTTTTGGTAATTTTAATCGCAGTTTGGAATTTGGACAGTTGTAGCCTTGATGTCGTATGTTTACAAAGCAAAGTAAACGTCATATTCATGTTATTAGAAGTTGTGTAATCTTTGAAGATATTTTAAGTGCGTTCTAAACTTTTATATGTGCTAAAAATATTGGACGCGATTTTGTTGTTTTATTTTTACATATATTGTAAATTTTATTGTAATTTTTTATTCGATTTTCATGAGTTGCTGCTATGTTTCCAGATAGTGCGTAGGCATAGACGTTCATTTAGCTGTTGGCTTGCGTTATCTCTGCATTTCAGTTATATGCCGCTTTTAAGATCTTCGAAATATTCAGTGAATCTTTTTAAATAATTTTTATGTTTGAGGTCCGTTTGTCCATTCAGTAAGTTTTGTGGATGGTTTCGTATATGTATATAGCTATCAATCTCTTCAAGAATGCTCATGTTAGGGCCTTTCTAATTTTATGGAGCATCTGCAGTGCTGCTGACATTCCTTTATGCGAAGAAAAAACTGTGGTTGACTCCTTTCCGTATTCCTACTGTGTTCTTTAAATCATGTGTGGAAATTTAGCCCAGTATGGCCATGTGGCAGTCGGTGCATGTGACTTTATACGTACCTAGGTTGTCGCAGATGGGAATTTTTGTGTTACCTGATAGTAAATTGTTCGTGGGCCGGAAAGCAAAAATATAGTCTTGGTTCTGAATAAAGCAATGATTTTGTAGGATATTGGACCTATATAGGCAGATTGTATGTATTTTGCTGTTTCTTTACTTAGTCTTATTTCATTGTGTACGGTGATAGTTTTATGTGTCGTGTCTTAGTTGTATAAATTAGTGACAATGGGCCGGTTACAACTGTTTTTATGTGCTGTGCAATGGTGTGTGTTTACTTCTTTTTGGATTGCACGTGATTCTAATAGTAGATTTTGCAATCTGTTGATCATGGAGCGAAATTAAGCAACTTTTTGTGATATGGGGTGACATGAATATGCATTTATAATATTGTCTGTTGTGAGATCTAACTAACTTATACCATTATCTGTTTCTGTTTCCATTGTGAATTTAATATTTTGGAGGAGATTGTTTAAGGCCTGGTGGATTTCAAGTATATCTCTGTCTGTCCCTTTAATTAGCATAATTGTGTAATCTACATAACGACAATAATACATAATGCTATTCATTTTAGGATAATTTTTCTTCAAGGTTATTGAGGGAAATATCTGTGATCGTTCCAGATATACCATTACACAATGCCACTCCATCTGATTAGGTATATATTTTATTATAAATTCAAAGTAATTTGTAGACAATACGACTTCTAACATGGATATAGGTAATTTTGAAGAATTCTTGCAACCGATATGTATTCAGGTGTGACTGTTACATGGTTACAAAGATTATCATGCTATGATATTGCCATATTTCTGCGACAAAGATTGTTATGCTATGATATTGCTATATTTCAGCGATTTTTTCCAGTATTAGTATTTGTTTGTGCGTTGTCAATGGATGAAGGAGGTAGCAGTGCAAACAATGCGAGCTTGCTGGGGCGTGGTTTAATTCCAAAATTAAGCGGAGTGGATGCGGTCTTAGAATTTTGTTGGGAATACTAATTACTACCAAATGATGAATTGCTTTCTCTGTGGTGGACAGAAGACAGTTAGTGAAAACGGCAGAGACCTCGATTTTCCATATCAACACATATCTTGTGCACAATGCCGGAAGTAGACAATTAAAAAAAACATCGTTTGGAAGCAGCAAGTTGACGATCCAACGGAGTATAACCTTAGTGTCTTGCTAGGTGAAGAATTATATTTTGGAACACACAGAGTCGGAAACTGGACTTTCAGTAAGAACTCTGTGTGATTACTACGTAGTTTTCCGAGAAATTTATATGATTGTGACAAATGAATCTACACCAATAGCAGGTGTGAAAAAACTGTTCATATTGATGTAACACATATCACACCCAGAAAATCTGCAAAAGGAAGGCTTCCGAAAAACGAAACAGAGCAGATTTGGAAATTTGGTGGAATAGAGGGACAGAGTCAAGAAGGTGATTTATGGTAAACCTATACTCTCGGAATGAATAGACGCTCATTCATCTAATTAAGAACTTTATATTTTCCCGAACGCGCATTCTTACAGATGGTTGGAAATCATACCAAAACCTGAAGATCAAGGGTTTCCATCACGACTTTGTTAACCACTCTGTGGAATTCATGTTGTCCAATGGCCCGGCTACAAACACGCAGAACGTCGAATGTTTATAAAAATCATTGGAATAGTCCATAAAAAGAGAACTTCGACCTAAGGAACGGGACGTCAAACTACAGAATGAGTCTTTGCCGATATTCCTGTGAGACATATTATGAGCGTACCCAGGTTACGCGAAAAAAGAATGCTGCCAGCCACATATACATCTCGCGGTGTCGACGAAGCCGACAGCAACATTACCGACGAATAAGTAAAAAAGGGCAGTCCACAATCCGAAGATTGATTTGATCACCACAGTACTTTACGAGGCATGGTACTGTTTGGAGGTGGTATACCGTTGCCTTCATCCGACCTTCGAACGGACTTACCCAGCCAGTTATAGGGGGACCTACAGTTTAACGTGGGTTCCGAACCACGGCGCTACTCGGTATTTTTCACATGAGCAATACTGCCAGAGGTGAAAGAAGTGGAAAGCGACAGATAAAAATCCTAGGACCTGGCAGGGATCGAACCCGCTACCGTTGGATTTGTAGTCTGGCACTCTACCACTGCGCAACCGAGGCGCACAATAAGTGAGTACAAATACATAAATTTAATTATTTTATTTATATTTGAATATACTCGTATATCCGCTGCTATTGGTTGCGACGTCGACATCCGTCTCCTTTGTCTTGTGCCACTATCGGTATTCTTGTTGTATAAACAATCGATATCTCTCCCTCCTTTCCGCTTGCAAGGATGCTTCCAAATTACCGACATATAAATCCTTGTGTTGGAATAGCTGATGTTTTCTTGTACTGTACTATGTTATTTTCAATAATTTGGCTCGTTTCGTTTACTGGGACATTGGTATATACGTTCGTGATGACAAAGAATACAAATTTTACATTTGGATGTCTTATTTTCTTTGTCAATATGCGTGAGTTACTTATTGTAAATTTGGTTTTACATGTAATAGTTTGGTAAGCATCATATTAAGTTATTTAAGTAACACATTGTTAGGGCGATCTAGAATTGTTTAATAAGAGGTTTTCAGCCAAGATCGTTTCTTCTTTTATTTTTTAAATTAATTAATTAATTAATTAATTTTTTTCCTTAAAAAAGAGGAAAGCGGTCTTGGCTGAAAACCTCTTATCATATTAAGTTTTTGCGGGCTATAAACACAGTGCAATAACGGAATTGGAACCGAAGGCTTATGTGTCCTAGGTCTACAAGGATTCATAACTATACAAAATTTTCTCTGAAAATCTGAGAAAATGGCGTTGCAGGATTTGTTGACCTTCTTTCTTTGCTTTCGCTGAAAATTTGGTAACTGAATGATGATTAAAATGTTCAAATGTTTATAACTCTATCGGAACAAACTGCGTGGTCATCAGTCCGTAGCTTACAAACTACTTAAACTAAGGTAAACTAAACTAAGGACAACACAAACACACATACGCCGACGCCGAGCAACCGCGCGCTCCTCAGGCGCATTAGACCGCTCGGCTACTCCACCGCGGTAAGCATGATTAAATTGACGATTGAAACAGACAATGCTATAAATTATTTATATCTCACAATTTCTAAAACATGGACACCACATATTTGATATTTTTATATAACCTATTTCAAAAGACAATAGTATAAATCCATATTCATGTTACTCTCTATTACAAAAAATTGCATATTTTCGCTTCACGACCAACAGATTACAAAATCTACCATCAGAAGCACACACCATTCAAAAAGAACTATTCACAATCCAATACATATCACATAAAAATAATGTTGACGCGTTTTATTTGTCACCAAATTATATAATAACGAGAAAACACATAAAAATAACTCTATACACTAAATAAATAAACAGCAACTAAAAGTAAAATACACACCAGCTAATTATATAGATCCAATATCCGAAAAAAATCAACGGTTTATTCAAAACCACAAATATACCTTTTGCTTTCCGGACCACAAACAGCCTTAAACTGAAATTACTATCAGATATTTTGTGACAACGAAGGAATATATAAAATCGCAGGTGTCGATTACGACAATTTTTACATTTGCCAGATTGGGCGAAATTTCCACACACGATTTAAAGAACACATTAGATAAATGGAAAGCATGCAATCAAATTTTTCTTTTCTCCTAAATGGACGTCAACACTCAGTCAATGTCACTGAACACACACTGCAGGTACTCCATAAAATTTCGAAAGGCTCTATTATAAGCATTGTTGAAGAAATTGAAACCATCCACTCAACTACTGAATGAAAAAACGGAACTTGTTGTTGTAGTGGTCTTCAGTGAGGGAATGGTATAAGGCCAATCCAAAGAATATTAAAGTTGGAACACAAAAAGATAACATCAAGTTGAACTTCTTAGGATTTGCTGACGACCTCGCCCTTCTTTCAAACAACATTCAAGAAACCAGACAACAAATACGATCATTACAGGAAATAGCCCAGTGTATTGGCCTTAAAATATCCTTTGAAAAAACTGAAATAATTGTAACAGAGCCGCCACTGGCAAACAAAATTAGAATTGGAGTACATAACATAAAAATTGTTGAAAAGTTTAAATACTTGGGAGAAATAATAACCCATAACTTGAACGAGAAACCATCATGGCAGAGTAGAATAAATAAACTTATTAAAATGCTTCATGTTACCAAGAACACATATAATAAAAAATGCCTCTCAATAGCCACAAAACTGAAACACTACAAAACAGTCACACAGCCACAAATAACATATGCTAGCGAAACTATGTTTAAAACAACCAACACTGTAGCAATAGACAGGCTTCTCAAAATTGAAAGGAGGATAGTCAGAATTTGCATAAATAAGAAATACCAAAAAGACGGGATTTGGAGAATAGCTTCAAATGAAACTGTTTATAAAGAAGTAGAACCAGTGACAAGCACAATGAAAAAGAAACGGATCTCTTTCCTGGGACATTTGATGAGAACACCAGAAAACAGAATCAGCAGGAAGATAATTGAAAAGTTATGGAACAGCAAGAGCAACATACGATGGATCACAGAAATCAAAGAAGACATGATAAAACTACAGATAACGATGGAAGATTTGAAGAACAAGACAGACACACTCAAGATACTTCAGGACAAACACGTCACACTACCAATAAAAATTAACAAACTGAGACTGGGAAGGGTGATTTCGGATGAGGAGAGAAGAGCACGATCTGAAAGAATGAAAAAAGTATTGGGCCAACAAAAAATTAAATAAAAATAAAAAATAACAGAAGAACCTAATGAACCTAATTCATAATATTTATGTTGGCCATAAAAGTAATAAATAAAAAAGTAATAAATAAATTAACCACTGTATTATTAAATTGTCATGTTTATTTTTTAACTAAATTGTGTTAATGCATAAGAACAAATTGTAATAACCTTGTAATATTGACTAAAGTGGTCCAAAGAAGGCCATAAAATAAATAAATAAATAAAGTGGTCTTCAGTCCGCAGACTGGTTTGATGCAACTCTCCCTGCTACCCTGTCCTGTGCCAGACTTTTCATCTTTTTGTCTGATCTCCCTATCGTGCGTGTTTCACTCCCATACAATGCTATACTCTAGACAAAGGCTTTCAGAATGGATTTCCTAATATTTAAACTAAATAGGTTTGATGTGACATTTTAAACTTCTATAGGGTTGAAGTCACTGTTGATTAAAACAAGTTCACTTAATTAACATTGACGTCAATCCTATAGACGTTCACTTAATGATGTCATAAGCAAACCTATTTCCGTTTTAAGAACTTTAAGGAGTGGCTCCACAAAATTCCGCTCCCAACACGAATATTGGCATATCGTAATAAGTTTTCCCAATTCATGTACTAAGGAAGACACCTGAAGATGCATCTTTAACTGTGCGAAACCGATTCGTAACTTAATAAAGATATAAAAGAGAGCTCAGGCAGATTATGAAATTTCATTGAAAGGAATTTTGGCATAATTGTCTTTGTTACCTTTTGAAATTCCTCAACAATAATATATTTCAGCTGTGGATGCCCAAGTTGTAAAATAGTTTGTGAAATGTAAAACTATAGTAGCCTAGAACAAGTGGTAAGAAATAATAAATTACAATATATCTACACCGTAAACTAAGCAACTTCGAGTGATAAGTGATAGTGGTATGTAAATAACAATATTACAATGTATCAACACTGTAAACTAAGGTGCTTTATTAAGACCATTTGCAATCTTTAGATATTGGGTTGTATTGAAGGATAATAAATTGAATAATAAAAGAAATTCTGCTCTTTTTAAGCAAGTCTCTTTATGTTCTACTCTTAACATACATGTAATAAACAGTTTGTAGTCAACTGCAGAATTTCCTCTCAGGGAACAACTCCCGCTACTTGTCCTACTCTTTCACAGTCACTATAAAATGTAATATTTTAGGTCAGTCTATAATTTCAAATTAATATTTCATTTGACGACACAGGTCTACAATTTAACAAGGTGCCCACCATAGTATCCAGTAGCCGGAAGCTTCGGATGCTTTCATTTCTACAGAGTGGCTGTCCTAGACAAGTTAGCAGCGTTCCTAATTACGCGTTAAAGCGCACATATGGAACTATCTGTCTTATTGCTTTCGTTGCACAGAGAGCTTGCGGAATATCATGCAGGAATTTCGCAGAGTGTGTATGTCAGAGGCTTCCAGCGTTATTTGATCTTCTTGCAGGTCACGTTCCGTTGTTCCATTACATATTACTGTTATTAGGTTAATGAAACTGCGGCTACTCATAAACATAAATGCAGGGCGTTTGACCACCGTATGAAATCGAGTTTAAAGCGTTTCCAACGGAATTACGACACACAACTTCAAGCCAGCGGTACTGTAGTAATGGAATATGCTTTTACCATTGTTCGAAAAATAGTGTACGTAGTTAAACTGCATTCACTTAACTACAGCAAATATTAACAATACGCAGTTTTGGATGCTAGAAACAGTGTAAGGTGTGGTGGTGAAAAAAAAAAAAATGAAATGGATAGGAATGATTCCGGCTGGGCAAGGTTGATGTGGGTTAATACAATAGGCAGACAGGAGCGGCTGAACCCTGAATTAATTACTGATATTTAACATCACATCAAATAATTTGCATGATTTGCCCTGTTTCAGTTCTAATTGTAATGAGACTCTTCCACATCCTGTAAATGGCATAAAATATAATTAATAATTTGTCTCCACCAAAAATCTAACGAACTAACTGGGATCTGACGACTAATAATGTTGAAAAAACATCTTTCAAATCCAGCAATATTTATTGCAAAGCAGGATAAGACACACAATGATAAATCCAATACTAAAATCACAAACAACAAGAATAAATTTATAACCAAATAAGAAAGAACAATATAATGCATATGAAGTTACTCAAATTATAACGAAACTGGAAATTAGTAACGACTGGCAAGTCAGAAACCCCTATCGTGAAATAATATAATATTCTTAGCGGAATAATCGTGTCGGAATACCAGTGCAGGGTTGACTTTCCTAACTACACAATCCCCACTATAAGGCAGAACCTGATGTATCAACTATATGTGTTGGCGAGCGCTTTGCCATACATTACCAAACTGACGACTTGCGTGTGAAGGTGCTGCGCTGCAGTGGCGTGGGGGCAGGGCGACTGTGAGCTGAAAATTTGCGCGACCACGAAATAAAAAAGAAAACTCGCTCCGATGCTCGGAAGCTGTACTCCCTGCAATCAGCCTCTGTGCGCTCGGCAGTACACAGTGCCTACGATCTTAAACAATTCTGACAAATCAGGACCACTTCAGTGACCGCAGACAAGTGCGCATGAATGTTGAAGGTTTAAATGACTCCAGAAGTTGAGTATATCGCAACTAGTGCTTCGGTGCACTTGTATTGGCTGGCTGACCTTATTCAAACCGAAAACAAGAACAATCCGCTCAAGTATAAATCTCAGAGTGTACGCTGAAACTTATACAAGTTCACTCATCCAAGTATCGGCTCAATAAGCAAAATCTCCAAGTCCGTACACTGGGAGGACAGGACGTCACCAGACGCGTCCGTACTCCAGCGCTACGAAACACGAAGTCCACTTCTATCACCGTGTCTCTGCACAAGACCCCCCCCCCCCCCGATAAACGCCGTTTTTACGTAAAGCCAATCAGCGTCGAGTTCTCGAACTCCAGTCAGTAAAATCTCACAAGACAACCGCTGATTTCGAAAATCTGGCGCTTTGAAAATCAGCCAATCAAAGACGGCATCCCTTCCACACACACTTTTTGCGCGATTCTCACTAAATGGCTCTAACCGTCGCCCGTGGGAGCGCCTGCCTAGACTCCAGCAACATTCTGCCGCTTTCCCTTTCGGAACCTCGGCCACAGCCATCTGCCCTGCTATCTTCTTCTAAAAAGCGCAGACGATGCCTCTCCTTCACAGTTTGGGACACAAGGCTACTTGTTTACGACCTACTGCCCTGCCAGTGAACCACCCAAGGCCAGCGCGCCCGGCCTCCTACGGCGCCGCAGGGCGCAGTTAGGAAGGAATTCGCCCCCTCAGGGCCAAGTCAGCTCTGCATCTCATCTTAGCAATAATCTTCCCTGCATCTTCCCGACAGCAATAGAAAATAGTATGTACAGGACTCATTAAGACAATACGTCAACAATAAACATCGCTAATAAAGATGAGAGATGGGCTACCATCTCTCATGTAAGGTACAAAGGTAGCAATTTGTCTCGAATAGTTGTTTCAATAAAGAAACTGACACCGTCTGCAGGTTTACTTAATATTACTTCAGCCTTACGTCGCCTACAGAAACGCACAGCTATTTCCTCACAGAATAGGATTTGAAATTTATGAATGTCTAAATGTATTCAAGAAATTACGTGTTGTAAAACGAGTGTTGTTGAGAAGAATCATCCTAATTGACATTCAAATACACTGCTGATACCTGTTAGATATTGGTAGATTATCAAAGATTTTGTGCCAAAACTAGACTAACTAATAGTAAGGGAGATCATTTTTTCATCTAGAATTCCTCTTGTAAATACTTCTCTTATCCTCAAACATGAATGAATGGTAGACAGCAACTTTAAGTTTTAATAGTCCGTTATCTTTTTACCAGTGACTACTTTTGCGTACGTGAAGTCTTACCTCACAGCCGCAGTGGAGTAGCCGAGCGGTCTAAAACGCCTCGCTGTGGAGGTTGGAGTCCTCCCTGGGGCATGGGTGTGTGTGTTTTTTCTTAGGCTAGTTTACCTAGGTTTAAGTAGTTTGTAAGCTACGGACTGATGACCACGCAGCTTGGTCCGATAGATTTACAGACATTTGAACATTTCTTACCTCACAATATAATTCCCTAAGACATCAGTGCATTGAAATTTTCTAAAATGAATCAAATGCCTTGCTTTACGAGTTGTGTGCCCAAACCAGCACAGTATTAATACTAATAATAGAAATTTCATCTTGGTGGTTAGGATGTCAAATATTTATTTTAAAATGTAGTATATCGATATCGTTGACTGAATCAACATCCTAAGTGACATTTCAAGACCAGAGAACTCATGTACACCACTTGCTCATGACTCCCCTACATTTGAAACTGCACTGAGGATGTTCATTTAATGAACAAATTCGATGTGCTGTATTTTAATGGGTCCATAAAACATCAACAAAATGGACAAGAAACTAAACGAAAAGAGACGATGACACAATGACACCTCACAACAAAGAAGCCGATGTTAGTGGTTGGCCGACCATAGGAGTAAAAAAGGAAAAGGCAATCACACGGCAGCACAAGAAAAAGTCCAGTTAGAGAATTTAGAAGTTGCTTGAGGAAAAATGCATGACTGTAGAACAATGTATAACTAAGGGAAAGATAGATATCGCATACAGGAAAATAAAAGAGACGTTTGGAGACAAGAAAAGCAGCGATATGAATATCGGATGGAAATCCAATACTAAGCTACGTAGGAAAAACGGAACATATAGAGGATCTGTACAAATGAAATAAACTTGAAGAGAGTTTTCTAGAAATGGAAGACGAGGTAGAGGAAGATGAGATAGGAGATACTATACTGCGAGAAGAATTTGACAGAGCACTAAAAGATATGAGTAGAAATAAGGCTCCCGGAGTAGATGATGTCCTGTCTGAACTACTATTATCGATAGGACAGCCAGCCATGAATAAATTGTTCCACTTGGTATGAAGGGTGTTTGTGTCATGGGAAATAACTTCAGACTTCAAGAAGAATGTGAAGATTCCCATTCCTAAGAAAGCAAGTGCAGACAAATGGGAAAATTACAGAACTATCAATTTAATAAGACACGGTTGCAAAATACTAACCGGAATTATTTATAGACTAATGTAAAAACTGGTGGAATGTGACATTGGGGAGGACCAGTTTGGGTTTAGGAACCACATACGAACACGCGAGGCAATACTCACATTACGAGTTATCTAAGGAAATAGATTAAGGAAAGAGAAACCTACGTTTTTAGCATTTGTGGATGTGGAGAAAGCTTTTAACAATGTTGACAGGAATACATTCTTTCAAAATCTGCAGGTAGCAGGAGTTAAATATAGGGAGAGAAGAATTATATTCAACTTATAAGAAAACCAGACAGCAAATATTAGAGTCGAAGGGCATGACAGGACCGCGGCGGATTAGCCGTGCGCACTGGGGCGCCGTGCTACGTTGTTTGCGGCCGTTCAGCGTCGGAGGTTCGAGTCCCCCGTTTGGCATCGGTGTGTATGTTGTCTTTATGTTAGTTTACCTTAATTTAAGTAGTTTGTAAGCTACGGACTAATAACAACGCAATTGAATCCGATAGATTTATAAACATTTGAACATTGTTTGAACGTATGGGCAAGAAAGGGTCTTAGTGCTTGGGATGGGAGTAAGACAGGGTTGTAACCTTTTCCCAATGTTGTTCAATCTGTTCATTGAGCAACGTGCGAAGGAATGTAAGGGGAAGTTTGGAGAAGGAATTAAAGTCTATGGACAGGGAATAAAAACCACGCGAATTGTTGATGACATAGTAATTCTGTCAGAGACAGCAAAGGACCTGGGAAAGCAATTAAATGGAATGGACAATATCTTGAAGATGCAAGATGAACATCAATAATAGTAAAACGAGAGTAATGGAATGTAGTGTTAAAAATCAAGCGATGAAGAAGGAATTAGATTTATCCACTCAGTGCTCCCATTTCGTCTTATTTTGTTTGGATGTAAATTTGATGTTTTAGAAGTAGTTACCCGTATGTTCAATACTAGCATATTGCGAGACACTACTACAGTGCCCAAAAGTCACACTGCACACGTAAGTGTAAATGAACAGACTGTGGATGAAGTGAAAGACATTACTGAGTCGGTAGAACGTAGTCCTCCTACAAGCACCCGTACAATTTTTGCACATATCGGTGTTCGACAACAAGAATTGGCGGATATTACGTATGCACTAGTTCCATCCGTATCAGACGTTTGGCATTTTGTAGTTGCATTACATTGTTATGCTTCACTGATAAACCCAATTGCACTCTTAACATTATCAGTTAACACTCGTAACTCAAATTAGTTGTCCGAAGAAAACCCAAATGCCAATTTGGAGAAACATTTTCAAGAATGATTCCTGTGAATGTGTGGTGCAATTTAATAGACAATCGGTTGATTGGGTCTGTTGTGTTATCGTCTTAGAGGACCACAATATACTCTTTCTTGAAATGAACTGAGCTTCCAGCACTATTGGCTACAAGATTGCGTATGTTCTTACACCATGATGAGGTTCCTGTACATTATAGTCGTCAGGTGAAACATAATCTAAATCTAAGATTTTCCGGAAGGTTTTTCGGTAGGTATGGCAACGTTTATTGGCGACCAAGATCCCCCGACTTTGCCTTCATTACATACTTCCTATATGGATGATTGGAAGGTGAAGTGTACAAAGAAAACGTCAGAAGAGCTACCCATGGTGTTATAAAGAAAAATCAAAATTGCATTAAAGTTTATGTTGGAACTTTGGAAAATCGACTTTCTCCATCCTCATTTGCGTTTAAATAATTTTTTTTCTTACGTACTAACAGCTGTATCCCTGTGATGAATGAAAGATGGACACATGTTATACGGCACTGATGCTGCCGCTCATATATACTGCATTTCATCTATACTGTTTGCTGACGATGCTGTGGAGTACAAGAGGGTGTCGTTATTGAATGACTGTAGTAGGATGCAGGATGACTTGGATCAAATTTCTAGGTGGTGTTAGGAATGGCAAAAGCGATAGCTGTAGAAAAATGTAAGGTGATGCAGATGGGTAGGACAAACAATACCGCAATGATTGAATACACCGTTAGCAGTGTGCTGCTTGACAGAGTCACGTCCATTAAATACCCAGGCGTAACGCTGCAATAGCGATATGAAATGGAACGAGCATATAAGAACAGTGGCAAGTGGTCGACTTCCCTTTATTGGGAAAATTTTGGGAAGGTGTGATTCGTACATAAAGGTGGCCGCACAGAAAGCGTTTGTACGACCCAGTCATGAATATTGCTCAGGTGTTTGGGATCCCCATCAGATCGATCTAAAGGAGGACATAGATGCAGTTCAGAGGCGGGCGGCAAGGATTATAACTGGTGATGCGATCAATGCGTTACTGTTACCGAAATGCTTCGGGAACTCATCTGATTGTCGCTGGAGGGACGGCAAAGTTCTTTTCGAAAAGCACTGTTGGGAAAAAACCCGGAATTTGAGGTGGACTGCAAAATTATCCTACTGCCACCAACCTACATTTCATGTAAAGACCACAAGGATAAGATTAGACAGATAACGGCTGGTACAGATGCATATAGGTATTTGCTTTTCCCTCGCTCTCGCTGTGCGAATGGAACAGGAAAGTAAGTAACTAGTAGTTGTACTGAGTACTCTCCGCCACGCACATTTGGGTGGATTGCGGAGTATGTATGTAGATATACCACGTCCAGAAATATTTACTATTCCTCCAAAAGCACCTTGTATACACGCATCAGAATCGCGCTTCGTTGGGAGTAGGCTGCAGCAACGCCATCAAAATAAAATATTTGATAGTCTCTCCTAACCAGTTAGGGTCATGTCTCACCTTTTTTATGCAACCTAAGTATTCCATAAAATCTCGGATTTCTCAGTTTGCCGATATCACACAAACAAAGTAACATTTGCATGTAAGACCGGATAACTGAATCAACAAGTAAAATAAAATAACATTCCCAAACGACGTATTGTATCAAAATGAAATGTTTGTAATTCCTATGGGACCAAACTACTTTGGTCATAAGTACCTAAACTTACAAACTACTTAAACTAAGTTAAACTAACCTAAGAATAACATACACATCCGTGCTCGAGGTGGAGGGGGGGATTCGAACCCCGGACTCGGGAGGCCGCGCGATACGTAACGTGGCGCTCCAGACGTATTGTGAAACCACAGTATTAAAGGAACTCGCAATATTTCAAGAGTAGATGGAAAGTTCTTAGCGTGATATGAAATTCGTCACGCCACTGCTGTCGCAGGATGTGCTACTCAAGACTGAAACTCCTATAGATTCAATTCGGATGACTGCCAAGAAGCTAAAACACTTGGCAACCTCTAGTGCGCCCCCCCCCCTCCCTATCTATCTGTGTGTGCCTGTGAACGCAGGCGCGTTTGCGTAATTTTCTGTTAATCGAGCGTTCACTAGCTCTGGAATTGGTATAGTGTAAACACGTTGTGTACATCTAACGTCACTAACTTTCTCCGGTCGAGACGCGTCTTCATAGTTTTATCAGAAGCTAAATTTCTTTCTAGTGTCATACATACGGTTGCGCAAGCCCGCCAGAGCATGTGTCAACACATAAAACTGCGAGCATCAGACAGTCCTCGCACATGTTAAGTGGAGTAGACATACAAGCCTATGGTATCCACTGGCTGTCATAATGAGAGACATTCGCTGCAACAAAATATAAAGACGCTCTATTCCACTTCCTCTCGCTCTCTTGCCCGAAACTGCCAGTTCCCACAAACAAATAATCATTTGTTCCATTAATGGTCACTTGTTCATACTTGGAACGTTGTCGTGGAATCTGTGGTCTCATTAATTAGTAAAGTGTAAGTAGTGAAAAGTCACACAAAGCGACACAGCAGGTATGACCCTTCGGAATGACCTGTGGTGCTTTAACTCGTGTGATATTAAGTCGTCTCGACAACGGGCGTTTGTTACGATTAAGATTAGATTAGATTAATACTTGTTCCATAGATCATTTCTAACACATTTCGTAATGACGTGGAACGTGTCAGTTTAGTAAATGGTATCTAAACATGACAATCAATATTTTCGGATTTTTTTAAATTTTCATTTTAATTTATTTTTATTGTTTAATTTTTTTTTTATTTTTTTTTATTTTTTTTATTTATTTTTTTTTTTAGTGAAGGAGGAGTTCTCATTCAAAAATCCCTTTATTTAAATACCACTTGGTTAACTGTCTTATGTTTGATGCTAGTTGGTAAGTGACCGAACACTTTTGTGGCAGCATAATTCAAATCAAATGTTTGTAGAGCTTATGGGACTTAACTACGGGGTCATCAGTCCCTAAACTTACTAACTACTTATGAACTAGCTAATACTAAGGACGGCACAAATATCCATGTCCGAGGGGGGATTCGAACTCCCGACCGTAGTGGCCGTGCAGACCATATTCTGTGCCTAAGTTGGCTTTAACCTTGAATAGTGAATATAACCCTTTCTCCTAGTGTTGTAGCTATGCACACTGCTATGACTTTTCATTTCTGTCGGATATTAATAACAAATATCATGAGTGAATATATATATATTATAATGAAACTATAATGAAAATCCATAGATCCTTAAATAAATGTCTGCAGGATGATCTTGGGTGGGCTCCTGCAATTATTCTGATTACAAGCTTTTGTGCAATGAATACTTTTTAAATCAATGTTGAACTGCCCCAGAATATGATCCCATATGAAAGCAGTGAATGAAAATATGCATAGTAAGCTAATTGACTGAGATGTATATTACCAGATTGTGCATTGACCCTGATAGCATAAATAGCTGAACTCAAACGTTTCAGCTGATCATCAATGTGTTTCTTCCACTTCAATCCCTCGTCAATACAAACACCTAAGAATTTCTAATATCCTACTTTAGCTAGAGATTTATGTTCAAAGTCTAAATTTATTTATTGAGTCATGCCATTTACTGCATGAAACTGTACATACTGGGTTTTATCAAAGTTTAATATGAGTCCATTTGTAGAGAAACATTAATAGCTTTTTGAAGACATAATTTACAATTCCATCAGTTAAATCTGAACTAGTTTAGCATCTTCGTGAATAAAGAATGGCAAATCGTTAATATATATTAAGAACAGCAAAGGACCCAAGACCTAATCTTGTGGAACCACATTTTTGATAACTCCCCAGTTAGAGGAATTATTTGTATCGTCTACATCGTGTGAAATGCTTATTTCAATTTTCTGCATTCATCCTGTTAAATATGATTTAAACATTTAGTGCACTGTCTTACTCATACTGATTTACACAATCAAAAGCCTCTGAGAGATCACGGCCTTATGTAGTAAGCATTTGTATACCGACAGAGTATTAATCAAAACTTCGATGTAATTAATGCTATAAGCTGTCGTTTATAACTCATGGTAATAAATAACTTCTGACTTACGGAGTACATGTAAAGCGTAACTGTGAGACATCATCGTAGGCTAAAGAGCTCCTGTGTGCAAGTTGGTAGAGCATTAGTTTCTTGTGGCGAGGGTCCTGGGTTCACACTCTGCTAGTAGTAACTTCTTTTAGTGTTGTACGTTAGAAATTGTTATATGGAGCATCGTGTTCCTAACATGAAAAAGGAGTGTTTGGATTTAATACCTGAGAAATCAGTACCCAGAACAACCACCTCTGGTCGTAATAACGGCCTTGATACGCCTGGGCATTGAGTCAAACAGAGCATGGATGGCGTGTACAGGTATAGATGCCCATGCAGCTTCAACACCACAGATCATCAGGAGTAGTGACTGACGAATTGTGACGAGCCAGTATGTTATCGGCAGTTTGCCTTTGCTTGTTTACTTGAAAGTAGCATTCCAGTAGTGTTTATTCTTAGTGTCAACGAATAAACAAACACAATGGCAACATAAGAATAAAGAAATCACTGTATCATACGTTCAGCAGATACGTTGATTATCTATATTTCAACGTTTGATGCGGATATGACACTCTGACATCTGCAGTTTTGGGTGTAATCAAAGAGGGGAAAGCGGAAAGGTGGAAGGAATATATAAAGGACCTACACAAATGAAATAAACTTCAGTGTTACAGAAATGGAAGACGAAGTAGAGAAAGACGTGATAAGAGATACGGTACAGAGAGAAGAATTTGACGGAGCACTGAAAGATTTGAGTCGAATTAAGACCCCTGGATTAGATTATATTCCGTCTGAAATATTAGTTTCGGAGTTTGTAAGTTTGACTGATGACCCCGTAGTTGAGTCCCGTAAGCTCTACAAATACTTTAACATTTTCAGGAGGGCAACACGGAACGCCGCGCTGGATCCCAACGTTCTCGTATCAGTAGCAGTCTAGATGACAGGCTGTAACGGATCGTGCAGCCATGTTTCGATCCCTGACGTATATGGGACGTATGCAAAACAACAACCATCTGCACGAACAGTTCGAAGACGTTTGCAGCAACGTGGACTATCAGCTCGGAGACCATGGCTGTGGGTATCCTTGACGCTGCATCACAGACATGTGTGCCTGCGATCGTCTACGCAACGACGAACCTGGGTGCACGAAAGGAAAAACGTCAATTTTTCGGATGAATCAAGTTTCTGTTTACAGCATCATGATGATCGCATCCGTGTTTGGCGACATCGCGGTGAACGCACATTGGAAATGTGTATTCGTCATCACCATACTGGCGTAGCACCCGCAGTGATGGTATGGGTTGCCATTGGTTACACGTCTCGGTCACCTCTTGTTCGCATCGACGGCACTTTCAACAGTGTCCGTTACATTTCGATCCCTGCGAAATCCTACAATTCAACAAGATAATGCACGATCGCATGTTGCAGGTCATGTACGGCAAATTTGTATACGGGATAATGATGGACTGCTGCCCTGGCCAGCACATTCTCCGGATGTCTTACCAATTAAAAACGCCTGGCCAATGGTGTCCGAGCAACTGGCTCGTCGCAATACGCCAGTCACTACTCTTGATGAACTGTGGTATCGTGTTGAAGCTGCATGGGCATCTATACCTGTACACGCCATCCATGCTCTGTTTGACTCAATGCCCAGGCGTCTCAAGGCCAGTGGTGGTTATTCTGGGTACTGATTTCTCAGGATCCATGCACCCAAATTGCGTGATAATGTAATCACATGTCAGTTCTAGTAAAATATATTTGTCCAATGAATACCCGTTTATCATCTGCATTTTTTCTTGTTGTAGCAGATTTAGTGGCTAGTAGTGTAAGATCGGTCATGACTATGGCAGATGACAGACTTTGATATATTGGAGGAATTCTCAGTAGCCTCGGCGGAACGGCCGAACGCAATGAGGCGCTATGCTACGATGCGCGAGGCCGTTTCCCGTCGGGGATGAATGTTTGTGCCGTCCTTAGTATAAGCTAGTTCGTAAGCAGTTTGTAAGTTTTGGGCCTGATGACCCCTTAGTTAAGTCCCTTAAGCTCAACAAACTTTTGAACTTTTTTTTCTCAGTTAACAAGGCGCCGTTTAACTGCTAGCATTGTCTCCTGCCGTGTAAAACGTTTGGGAATTTTGTTGTTCATCACAATATAACGTAATCGTATGTTATAGTGATATACTATGTTAGTAACAATTTTACTTAATCAGTACTGGATGTAATGGAACGGATTATCTTATTGGTATGCTGTAAAGTTTTATTAATGAGACTACTTGAAAACGAGGAGCTTTTGTTAATAACTACAATGGATTTAGGAAACATTGATCATGTGATGCACACCATTTCCTGGTCGTTTTGCGTAAATTTATACTGACAACAATCACACTGTTAGTCAGAACTGTTACTTTATTTTTCGAAATACTTTTTCAACACTGATTAAAGCTGCTATGTATTCGGGAATGGCAAAAAGGAGATATTTAGTTTGTTGATTGGAAAAAAAAAACAAAAAACAAAAAAAAATAAGGAAGGTAATACAAAGCTACCACTCTCAAGAACAAAATCGTAGGGGTTACCTATGGGAATCAAACAAATGATTACTTTCTGCGTATTTTGTATTGACGTTGTGATGTTTAGTTTCTGACATTTCGTGGTATGTATTTGGCATGTTTGTTGTGTACCTACAGACTATCGTCCTACAAGAAATTTGTGGTAGCTATGCAGTAGTCTCCTTAACTGGAGGTGTACGGGACCGGAATCACATGGAACTATCGAAATTTGTGTGTGGAAAAGAAGAAGATCGACCTTAAAAAGAGTACCCGTGGCGGGTTGGACCAAGACTGTTTTGGCTTCCCTGGAAAAATAAAATCAAATCAAATCATGCACATGAAATTAAACTATAATGTATTGAATTTGTGAGACACTATTGTCAGTGCTTCATGAATGTGTGTGTGTGTGTGTGTGTGTGTGTTTAGCCAATGATGGGACGATAATTAAGAGATTGGATTTTAGCTTTTACTACAATTAAAGCAAATTGGTTTCTACATTATATTACGTACATTCTATGGATTGTCTCTTTTTTTATTATTATTATTATTATTATTAGTGAATTACCTAAGAAATAGTATGATTTTGACATTCCTTGAGAAGTGCATTTTTTAATTGTCAAAGTTTACAGATGAATCTGAACAACCTGGAACGTTTACAAATGAACTGCTAATGATCACCTAACGATCCTTCTATGGCGGGTGGGAGTAGCCGCACGCTCGTATACGCCATGCTGTAGCTGTACTTCCATTATGCAGGGTAAACGTAGAAACGTAGGTTACATTATTGTACTGCATTGTCGTGAAAGTGTTTCTTATTTAATAGTATTTACATTTTTAAATATTGAGAAAACGTTTGAGGTTTATGTGCCGTCCAAACCATGATATTTGTTCTCGTTTTTCCAGCCTCTCGGCCTTTAAGAAGATCGAAGTCAATCAAAAATTGCTGAGGCACTGTTACAGTGAACCGATTATCGGCTTTTGATCGGAAACCAAAATATAAACGGCACTGCAAGGATCTTTATGGGCGATTCAGTTTACTTTTATTACGTTACTGTTCTGTTATCCAGATGTATTTTTATGTTAAAAAAAAAAAAAGTTTGTGAATCTTAAGGGACGTAACTGCGGGGTCCTGAGTCGCTAAACTTACAAACTACTTATGAACTGTCTTATACGAAAGACGATACAAACATTCATGCCCGAGGGTGGGGGGATTCAAAACCCCGGCGAGGAACGGCCTCGCGCATCGCAGCATTTTTCCTCAATACGCTCGGCCGCTCCGCCGCGGCGTATTTTTCTGTTTAGTAAGCTAATGTTAAGTAAAATATCCACGTACCCCCCAGTACACTGCATCAAAATCCATCTTGATATGGGCATTATTACAACGCTTCACCTCTCTCTCACAACTGATAAGAGTTCAACTTTTCTCCACACGTGATAATTATATGTATTCTTTTTTTAAGACGTTGTATGTGATTGACTAGTCTACTTAGTTTGTGAAGGGCATGGCCTTTTTGGAGGTGGTATGCCATTGCCTTCGTACTCACTTAACCAGCCCGTTATAGGGGGACGCACAGTTTAATGTGGATTACGAACCACGGTGCTACTCGATATTTTTCACAGCAGCAACATCACCAGAGGCGAAAGAAAAGGAAAGTGACAGATATGAACCCGCGACCTTTGTATTCATCGTCTGCCAATCTAACACTGTACTACCGAGGATTTATTTGCTTATTTATTTATTTTTGCCCACTTTAAGTTACGTTGGTAACACTAAAACTGGGCCTTTGCGATCACCTTTTGACAGCTCGAAATTTAAATGAAAAATAACGGCTTACCCGTACATCTGACACGAAAATTCAGTAAACGAATTATTAGAGAAGAAACTTCTCTACAACTGTGCTCTGTTATGTTTTAACCATATCTTGCATCGTTTCAGAGATACTTGAAAAAATAACGATAATTTGACGATGTCTGTCTGTCTGTCCGTAACGTGTTCCCTCTATTTAGGTCAAACCGTTCAACCGATCGGCACCAAATTTTACAGAAATAATTGTTGGCCGCCAGACCAGAACCTCCCTTTTTCATATATTTCGAACAGAAAATATATATATATATATATAAAAGCCGTTTGTAATCTAATTGAAATTGCAAATAAACCTTTCATGTGACACGATAATTTAATAACCGAATTTGTAGGGAAGAATATTCTCTACAACTTTACTCTTTTTTTCGTAACTCACACCGTTACAGAGATATTGGCAAAAATAACGGTGATTTGACACCGTCAGTTGATTTTACGTAAGCTAGGCCTTAGGAAATATCACGTGACATTCCTCGATTTTATGATATTCTTATTAAACTGACGCATTGTAATTTCAAAGCAGTGGCGCACTAAAGAATTAACGTCGTTCATAGTACGATAAATTATAATCTAGTGTCTAAAATGTCATTTTAGCTGTTAGCAACTGACATCAATAGTACAAGAATTAGAGTACAAAGTCGTAGTTGTCCGCTGTGATGTAATAGGTAGTGCGTTACGTTATGATGCATGTTGTCGGATGTTCGAAGCCCACAACTACCAGTATTTTTTCGCCATGGCTCCTAAAAGGGTTTCCGGCACTCGTATTAATTAAATAGAGCTAGCTTCTGCAATGTTTATAGTTATGAATATGTAAGAGTGCTTCCTCTAAAATGTGCATTTGTTCTATTTAGTGGACATGCCGTGAAATACGTAACAACGAATTAAAAACTGGTCTTCTGAAACAATTGCACAACAATGGGGACGATACTGTGATAATGAACATTATAAACAACGTGCTGATACTGGTAGTTTCATATAAAATGTTTTGCGGTCGTTTGTTCATGTTCGTTTTGCGTTGTTCATTGAGAAATTTACTCAGTTTTTTTTTTTAATTACAGAAGGCGATGAGTCATCTTTCTTTTTCCCTCTTTTTATTTGTTCTTCGGTTCGATCGGTCCTTTGTCGACGTTGACTAATTTTGTTTAATTTTGATCATTTCGTCATTGACACAGTTTTATCGTTACAGAGGGCGTCGAAAATCTGACCGAGCACATTGAGCTACCACGCTGGCAAACCTCTGACCGAGCGCGCTGAGCCACCGTGCCTGGCAAGTTTCGAACCAACATCTAAGATGTTCGTGTATCACAAACTAATTCTCCACCGACTACGCTACGCGTTAGATATTAGGTTGTAATTAATTGTCCTATGAACGACATGTTTCTGATAATTTTCAGTGCACCATAGTTTTGAAATGACAACGCTTGAGTCATTATAAGAAAATCGTCAAAAACAGAAAGCAAGATGGCGTACATAAAAAAAATGTTTCAGGCAAGGTTTCGGGCGAGGGATGTCACGTGACTGATTTCGGAACGCCAAATGTTGAGCACCTCCATAAAACCAACCTGACATGTACACTATGGTGGTTATAATTTTACGTATCTTTTACGGTTTCAATTTTGACTAGCCATCCATTTTATACCTGACTATCCTCCGGCGCATGATTTTCTATATAACTATCACCCATTACACCTACCAGACTTCATGTGGATCACTATAATTAGCAGTTAAATGTCAATGAAACCAGATGATGATACCTAGAGTGTCGAAACTGGTCGTGTTGAATAAATAAAATAAAAATGCAATCTTGGCATATATTCTATTTATAGATCGTTTCCTTAGATGAGTAAATTAAGTTATAATGAAAATTTGGCAGAAATATTAAAATTATATTTCTCAAAGCTGAACTCAAGTATCAAATAACCTTAGCTGTTTGTTAAAATACAATCAAAAAGAATATTACGTCTTGGGTGCACAGGTATTATCACAAGAGTAGAGTCGTAATAGTATCGTCCGTCAATTCTTAATGTTTGTGTCCGAAATGTTTGCAAAAAATCGTAAAACTACAGTCAAATCTAAAGGGGGGCGTAAAACACACCAGTGTGTTGTTTTTTCTTTTTTGTGTCATCGATCCTATGCGGATGTTTATTCGTTTCATCGGGACGGTGGTCTTGGGGTAAAGTGCTCGACTGGAAACTTGAAGGGTCGCGGGTTCGAAACCCGGTCGGACCTGAGATTTTTTTCAGTCTGCACTTCAACCCATCCTTCACCTCTCAACGATGTGAGGAGTCGCCAGAAACGATACGTGGTTCGGATTCCACGTTAAACTGTAGGTTTCCTTTCCACGGCTGGATAACTGGGATAGGTTAGGGACACGCAAGTCGCCGAAGTGGCGTCCAATTGAAATCAGGCCAATGAGCCACACGAAATTATTTATCCTAAAATCGTTTAATTGTTCACTCTTTTGTTACAGAGAGCATCGAGCCCTATGATCGAGCTCTCTGAGTTACTGTGGGATTGTTGACTGTGTATCTCTCCTCTTTTGCGGTGGGGAAGACGAATTCGGGATGTTTTGTTGTTGTTGTTGTGGTCTTCAGTCCGGAGACTGGTTTGATGCAGCTCTCCACAACACCCAATCCTGAGCAAGCCTCTTCATCTCCACATAAGAGCGACAACCTACATCTGTCTGAATCTGCTTACTGTATACAGCTCTTGGTCATCCCCTACGATTTTCCCCATACACTTCCCTCCAACGCTAAATTCACAATTCCTTGATGTCTAAGAATGTGTCCTACCAATCTGTCCCTTCTTTTAGTCAAGGTATGCCAGAAATTTCTTTTCTCCCCAATTCTGTTCAGTACCTCCTCATTAGTTACGCGATCCACCCACCTAATCTTCAGCATTCTTCTGTAGCACCATATTTCAAAAGCCTCAGTCCTCTTCATCGTCCATGTCTCAATCCCATATAAGGCAACACTCCATACAAATGCCTTCAGAAAGGACTTCCTTAGACTTAAATCAATATTCGATGTCAACAAATTTCTCTTTTTTAAGAACGTTTTTCTACCCATTGCCATTGTGCATTTTATATCCTCTGTACTGCGACCGTCATTTGTTATTTTACTGCCCAAGTAAGAAAACTCATCTACCTCCTTTATTGCTTCGTTACCTAATCTAATTCATTCAGCATCACCTGATTTTCTTACACTGCACTCCATTACCCTAGTTTTGCTCTTGTTAATATTCATCTTATATACACCTTTCAGCACACTGTCCATCCCGTTCAATTGCTCCTCCAGGTCCTTTGCTGTATCTGACAGAATTACTATGTCATCGGCAAAACGCAATGTTTTTAAATCTTCACCCTGAACTTTAATTCCTTCTCCAAATTTCTCCTTGCTTTCCTTTATAGCTTGCTCAATGTACAAATTGAATAGCAACGGAGAAAGACTACAACCCTGTCTTACTCCCTTTCCAACCACTGCATCCCTTTCATGCCCTTCAACTCTGACAACCGCTGTCTGGTTTTTGTACAAGTTGTAAATAACCTTACGCTCCCTATATTTTACTCCTGCTTGCTTCAGAACTTGAAAGAGTTTATTCCAATCAACATTGTCAATAGCCTTCTCCAAATCTACAAAAGCTAGAAATTTATGTTTGCCTTTTCTTAATCTATCTTCTAGGATAAGCAGTAAAGTGAGTATTGCCTCCCGTGTTCCTACATTTCTCCTGAACCCAAACTGATCTTCCCCGAGGTCGGCTTCTACCAGCTTTTCCATCCTTCTGTATATAATTCGTGTTAATAATTTGCAACCATGACCTATTAAACTGATGGTTCTGTAGTTTTCACACCTGTCTGCACCTGCTTTCTATGGAATGGGGATTATAACATTTTTCTTAAAGTCTGTGGGAACTTCGCCTGTCTCATACATCTTACACACCAGGTGAAACAGTTTTGTCATGGCTGGTTCTCCCAGAGACTTCAGTAGCGCTGAGGGAATATCATCTACTCCAGGGGCCTTGTTTCGACTTAGGTGTTTCAGGGCTCTGTCAAATTCTGCTCTCAGTACAGTATCTCCTATTTCATCTTCATCTACATCCTCTTCCCTTCCTACAATATTGTCTCGAAGTTCATTTCCTTTGTAGAGCCGCTCTATATACTCTTTCCACCTTTCAGCTTTCCCTTCTTTGCTGAGAACTGGTTTCCCATCTGAGTTCTTGATATTCGTAAAGTTGCTTTTCTTGTCCCCAAATGTCTCTTTTATTTTCCTATACATTCTTCTACAGATTTGCATTTGGCCTCTAGCCACTCCTGCTTAGCCATTTTGCACTTCCTGTCAATCTCATTTCTTAGTCGTCTGTACTTCATTTTGCCTGTTTCATTTACTGCATTTTTATATTTTCTCCTTTCATCAATTAAATTTAGTATCTCCTGTGATATCCAAGGATTTTTTTTAGGTCTTTCCTTCCTACCTATTTCGTCCTCTGCTACCTTCACTATTTCTTCTCTCAATTTTACCCATTCCTCCTCTACTGTTTTATTTTCCCCTGTTTCTGTCAATTGTTGCCTAAAGCTCCCTCTGAAATTATTAAGAACCTCAGGTTCCTTCAATTTATCCAGGTCCCATCTCCTTATTTTCCAACCTTACTGTAGTTTCTTTAGTTTCAGCCTACAGTTCATAACCAACAAGTTATGGTCAGAGTCTATATCTGCCCCTGGGTATGTCTTACACTGTAAAACCTTGTTCCGAAATCTATGTCTTACCATTATAAAATCTATCTGGTATCTCCCGGTGTCTCCTGGTCTCTTCCACGTATACAACCTTCTTTTGTGATTCTTGAAGCAGGTGTTTGTTATAACTAAATTATGTTCTGTGCAAAATTCTACCAGGCGGCTTCCTCTTTCATTCCTTTTGCCCAGACCATATTCACCTATTATCTTCCCTTCTCTTCCTTGTCCTACTACCGAATTCCAGTCTCCCATAACAATTAAGTTTTGCTCTTCCTTAATTGTCTGAATAATTTCCTTTAGCTCCTCATATATTTCTTCGATTTCCTCATCGGCAGAGCTAGTTGGCATATAAACCTGTACTACTGTTGCCGGTGTTGGCTTCGTATCTATCTTGACAATGATAATGCGATCACTGTGCTGGTCATAGTAGTTTACCCGCATTCCTATTTTCTTATTCATTATCAATCCTACTCTTGATTTTGTATTTATAATCTGGTACTCACCTGACCAGAAATCCTGTTCATCCTGCCACCGAACTTCACTAATCCCCACTATATCTATCTTCAACCTATCCATTTCCCTTTTTAAATTTTCTAATTTTCCTACTCGATTAGGGGATCTAACATTCCACGCTCCGACTCGTAGAATGCCAGTATTGTCTTTGCTGATGATAACATCCTCCTGAGTGGTCCCAGTCCGGAGATCCGAATGGGGGACTATTTTACCTCCGGAATATTTTACCCGAGAGGATGCCATCATCATATGTTCATACAGTAGAGCTGCATGTCCTCGGGAAAACTAACGGCTGTAGTTTCCCCTTGCTATCAGCCGTTCGCAGTAACTGTGTGGCAAAGCCACATTAGTTGATGTTACAAGGCCAGGTCAGTCAATCATTCAGACTGTTGCCCCTGTAACTACTGAAAAGGCTACTGCCCCTCTTCAGGAACCACACGTTTGTTTGGCCTCTCCACAGATACCCCTCCGCTGTGGTTGCACCTACGGTACGGCTATCTGTATCGTTGAGGCACGCAAGCCACCCCACCTCGGCAATGTCTGTGGTTCATGGGAGTTCATGGGATGTTTATGTTTTGGCAAAGGGCGGTGAAGCCCCGACCCGCGGACGAGTCACGTGTCGCGCCTGCTCGACAGTGCCGCCAACTGCTGCCCGCGCGCCCAATTACTGGCGCTTGGCTCTGTGGGCCGGGGCGAGCACAGGCCTCCGCTGTTGGGCGGCCGCCTTTATTTACCGGCTGGACCGGCACTCTGGCTGGCGCCTGTTCAGCGGCCGCCTCTTGTTTACAGCGCGCATGCGCACTTGGCGCTCCCTGCACTGCTGCCAACTTTAGCTCTCTCCCTCATGCTCCCGTGTAAGCAGAAAACACAGGTCCACACATCCACCGAGTAACTCTTCAAATCATGTACATGGGCTTGATATGAAGTTTCACTTTGAAAATCACTCGATGATTTACGTGAATTAATCATTCGTTAACAGTTCGTCCTTCCTGACAAAAGGAAACATTTGTATTAACATTCTTCCCATTCCATTTCTGCGTGGTGTTGCCTTGTCTGCGAAAACTTTTATTGAAATGACGCGTTTCGCCCGGTTAGAGCATCTTCAGATTTCTTATCTGATGTCCCTGTGCCATATAGTAGGTCTTCAACTTATACACGACATGCGTCGGTAATGGTACTAGCATTGGGACCTACTATATGTCACAGGGACATCAGATAAGAAATCTGAAGATGCTCTAACAGGGCGAAACGCGACATTTGTATTATGTCCCGCTAAATATTACAAATTTAATCTTAGTATTAAGGGGAAGGAGGTTAGAATAACGGGAGGTGGCGCTACCTGTGCTGAGAATATGCGTTGACTGAAGCCAGGAAGGAATGCTTTTGTGCCCAAAACAACCTCGCTTAAATCTCCGTGTGAAAATTCACATTTCTACGACTAGAACTGCTATATACACACAGCATAACTAATGTTTATGGCACAAACAAATGTCGGAATGCGCAGTTTGCTGCCTTCATTTTTTCAGTGTCGGGACATCTCCACAGAATCTAACCACCTTGACTTAGGGATACAAATGTAAACGTTGAACTAAATGACAAAATACAGTGTTTAGACAAGTAGTAATAACAATTTTATTGTGGTAAACAGAAATCATTACGTTAACGTTAGATAAGATTCATACTTCTTTCATAGATCATGGATATGAAATTTTGTAATGATACGGAACGTGTAAGATTAGTAGAAGATTTATTACATGACATATAATTTTTTCTTTGTAAAATTACTGATAGCTATGTAAATATTAACCTGCTGAGTAAGAGTTGCCATTCGATTTTTTTTTTTTTTTTTTTTTTTCAATTTGTTTTGTAAATGCTGGTTGGCTATCTATGAGATACGTGAGATTATTTGGTGACCAAAAACTTTTGTGTCAGCATAATTCACCGCTTTATGTGCGAAAATTAGATTTAACATTGATTAGTGTTGAAAATACTTATGCCTAGTGTTTTAGCTATGCACACTGCCATTAATTTTTAATTTTCTACTTTTATTGTAATTGGGTTGGATTATTAATAAAAAATTTCATACGTGAATGTGTACATCTTGTAAAATAGGCGGTATGTGGGTATGTATGTTTCACGTCAGCCTCTAAACTAATGGACCGATTTCAAGAAAATTGGTATAAATAATCTTTAAGGTAAGGAATCATTTGCTATGGTTGCGTAAACCAACTGCGATACATAGTCCATACGATATCACGTCTTAAACAATGAAAACTGTCCCATCTTTCGGCGAGTGATATCGTAATTTTATTCGTCAACAATTTGAGAATGACCGCTCTTAGCAACTTGCCATAAACTTTGAAAATAATTTCATATCTTAGATTTCTCCACAAAGACGTGTTCTAGCGATCCAAAGAGTAAGTGTGTTATTGATTTCTGCAAGACTTTATGTCAAGAGTGAAATTCCTTGACAGAGTTACACATTTCAAAAACAGAATAGTTGTAAGTAAATTAAATTTCGATGTTGTTTTCCTCTTACCTGATATAAAAGCTGACATAAACTTGTGCAACAGCTTGAAGATGATAGTATAAGTGCGACTCTGTGGCGGAGTGGGAGTGTGGTAGACTGGTTCAAATGTCCCGGGTTGGATGCCAGCTTAGTCCTAGGATTTTTATCTGTAACTTTTCACTTCTTTCACTTCTAGCAGCGTTGTTCACGTGAAAAGTGCTAATCTGCACCATGATACGGAATACACGTTAAACTGTACGGCCGCTCTATAACTGACTGGATAAGTTAGTTCAAAGATCGGAGGCATACCACCTCCAAAAAGGACCATGCCAAGTAAAAACGCTGTTTTATTCGAACTAATCTTCGGATTTTTTTAATGCTTTACCTTATTCTAAGAGAGGAGCAACATCTTACCTTCAGTTGCTTATAGCCCATCATCACCGATAGAAAATACTTACAGATCGTGAATGGACTGTAATAATAAATAGATAGGCTTGTTTCAGAGTCGCGCGGGAATGGACGTGCGGTCTAAGGCACCTTGCTATCGATTACGCTGACCCTCCACGTCGGAGGTCGAGTCCTCCCTCTAGAGTATGGTGTCCTTAGCATAATTTAGGTTAAGTGGTTAAAAAGACTATGGGCCTATGACCTTAACAGTTTGGTTCCTTAGTTTTATAAACATTTGAACACTGAAACTTGTTTTAGGGAGCCGTTTAGGTGCAACGTGTTTTGTTATATTAAAACTATCGTTTTTAATTCAGAGAATATACTTTACACACAAAAATTGAAGCTCTGCAGTTTTTCTTAACAACTAACGTGACTTAACCCTGAAACGTGTCCACAGAAAATGTATAGTGCGGAATTTATAAGAAAATGTTTAATATTGTGCCTCCTATTTTGTGTCGAGAAACTTGCTTGCAAGAGACTTGTGGTTCAGCTCGCTTAGAGAGCAGTTGAGTTGTGTGTATGGGTCCGATGTAGAGCTGAGGCTGCTGTGCCAGCAGGTTGATTTGATTGTATTTGGAATATATTGTATTTCTTACTACTGTAAAAACGTTGTGCCACCGGTGGAATGAAGGTAATTGCATTTAATGTCTTTATGAAAAGGTTGTATTATTTAGGTAATGTAATAGTGATTTTCAATAATAAGTAACAAAGTTGACCTTTCTTTCCTGTTTCATTTACGTAGTTAGAAGATTAACCTACTTCCTTTATTTGATATTTAGTTATTTGTAGATTTAAAGTGCAGTATTGATTTTGGTAATCTTGTTGAACAGATTTCGCTATTGGTACCGTAGGAAATGATTGTTATGCAACACTGCAGTTAATTGATTATGATACTGTATGTTTATAATCAGGTACTGATCTGCATAAAATTCTCGTAGTCCAACATTAAGAAAATGGTATGTGTGTTTAATATCTTTCTCGCAGTCAAATTTTTAAGTATAGTCAGTGTGTTTCATGCACGTTACATGTCAGTTGTTTTGTTAAAAGATCCGTTACGCACATAATCAGTTTAATGCACTGTTTCTTATTTACCAGTATATACATCAATATCAGGGCCATAATTAAACCAAATTACTGTGTTAATGGACAAAGTACGTGTTCAGTAAAATTTTGATGAAGTAATCTGATGACTTTGTGATCTTGACTGTTAAACATCAATATATGACAACTATTTGGACAGCAACTAATACCAGATTAGGTTTTGAATGAGTAATTTTAAAATAAACTACTTTGTTGTCTTATTAAACCATAGTTTCAACTTTATACAACACGTACACAACGTTTAACCCTAAGTTTATTGAACATGTATTGGCAGAAGCATTTTACACTAATGTAAATTTTGATCCCATTAATTGTTATTTAATGTCAGATGACAAATTCATAATGGAGATAACATTTATATCTAGTGTTGCTTGAAGATTCCTCGAAGACTGGGTCTGTCAGTGTTAAGTGGAGAACGCAGCAGCGTTTTCTGAGCATCGAAGGCGGAACTATATCATAACAGTTACGAAGTCATCAAGGAACACTAACTCCAAAGATGATCTTTATTGTCTATTGAAACAGGGCATCTTAAAATAAAATATAAAATTAATGCCTTGCATAGGTTTAAATAATTTATAGGTTTGTTTACTTCTTTCGGTAACAACCCTTAAATTACCTCGCACAATATATTCTAGCATATGATTGACTATAAACAGCCGTTATTTCCAAGAGAAGAGCTGTCCGCGGTATTTCTGAATTTATTACGAGGCTTACGGATCTCTGTTAAATCACTTCTTCTTTCCTATCAGTACAGTTTTGTAAAGAAATTACTGCGGAGTGCATTAATTATTGATTTTTCTGTCCTTCGACACAGCACATCCGAGTATCTCCCTCAGAACTTTCTCCGGACATTTTAAGTAATCAACAGCCGCATTTTATTTGAAGAGATATGTCCCTGATTGATCTAGGTCAACGATTGCCTCGCCATCGGCTAATCTATTTTCCACTAGCGAAGGGGGAGGCGGAGTATTTAAACCGTGTTCTTTCGCTCGGTAACTGGCCTGTCATGATACATCACCCAGCGTCGAGATGCGATCAGGCCTTCCAACCTAACATCTACTCTTCTTCCTAGAGAGACCCTGACAGTTATTTACGTCCGTCATGCTGGTCTTATTTGAGAACTTTCCTGATCCACTGGGGGTACGGAAAAAGAACCTTATTTATAGAGACCGAAATTATGATGGATGCTTCCTTACTGCTTTTAACATTTCCAGAGCAACTGCTAAGCTGAAAAATAGCGGTACCTTGAAGCGACGGTACGGGTAACTGTGGAATGCTTACTTGAATGTAGTTATTTCTCAGAGGCTACGTCGGCATCTGAGACCTGTCTCCATACAATTCTGGAAGAGTGGGTGATGTTTTGGAACAGGTAAAGCTATTTATTTAATCTAAACATAAGTGCGTAACGCTTTAGTCTTTTCGAATAAATCATTTTAATTTGAGTTACTGTTTCGTTATTGGAATGTCCGGAAGATTATATTAACAATGGTTTAGATTTTTACTCAAAATGTTAACAATACATTCTATAGAATTCTTATTGTAACGGTAATATTTTATTACAATTATAATAAGTGATTAGCGTGAAGTTTATGTAACCAATATTTAGAATCGTAAAGCGAACGACTGTCAATGTAATCTTACGTATTCGAAATTATTCAAACATCTGGAATGTTACAGCGTACTGAAATCTGAAATTAATCCAAGGGCAAAGTTAAAATGTTGTAGTGAACTGGAATACGAATCTTGATTTTTCCGGGTTGGCGCTACTTTAACAAATTTACTAGTATTGTCTATTTTTGTCTTTGTGAGCAGTGTAGATCGGTCCCTTGCGAACGTGGGATTGTATCTGTTCCAATTTGATCGTTGAATTTTTGGCTCAGGTTTATTATTTACCTTTTACAGAGGATGGTTAGTCAACTGACAGAACACGCAGAGCTGTTTTGCCGGCACAAATTAGGCTATCCAAAATTTCAAATATTAATCGGTCTTTGTTGATAATCTGATGATTTGGGACCGGCCGTGGTGGCCGAGGGGACTGCGGCGCGACAGTCACGGTCTGCACGGCCATTACGGTCGCGGGTTCGAATCGCACCTCGGGCATGAATATTTGTGCCGTCCTTAGTGTTAGCTAGTTCATAAGTAGTTTGTAAGTTTAGGGACTGATGACCCCGTAGTTAAGTCCCATAAGCTCTACAACCATTTAAACATCCTTTTTTACTTATTTAATTTTTTATGATTTGGGGAAATAAGGAGGAAGACTTACAAGAGCAGTTGGACATGTAGGAACGAAAATTACAAGAATATGGGATGAAATTTAATATAAGAGTGAGATGGTTATCACAACAAGAACAGAGGGGAAAGGAACAACTGGAATAACAGACTGTGGTGAATGATTGAGCAGAGTTTCCAGTATCTAGGGAGCCTAATACAGGAAAATGGAAAACAATGACAGAGAAATAAACGAGCTGGGGAGAAAAGCAGTTGAATTGCGGAAGAGTATTAGAAGCGTAAATGAAGCAGGGATGTATCAAAATGTTTCAAATGTTTGTATAGCTTATGGGGCTTAACAACGGGATCATCAGTCCCTAAACTTACAAACTACTTATGAACTAGCTAATCCTAAGGACGGCACAAATATCCATGCCCGAGTGGGGATTCGAACCCCCGACCGTAGTGGCCGCGCAGACCGTGACTGGAGCGCCTCAGTCCCCTCGGCCACCGCGGCCGGCCAGGGATGTATCCCAAAGCAGTAAAAAAAAAGTTTTAAAAAATGGTCATACTATGTCTCGATCCTGACATATGCATCCGAAGTCTGGGTAATGAAAGGACTAGCTAAACCCGGCCACGCTTCGCTGTGGCTGATTCAAATATGAAATAAATAGAAAAGGAAGCACCATAATCCATGTAATGCTGAGCATTACTCTCTCGCAGTTACTTTCTGGAGAAAATAATTATAATATATATCGGCGACAAAGTGAAACATACGTCTTTGCTACAAATACAGGACGTCATCCCTGCTCATTCGTAGATCAATCGGCGACACGTTGCAATGTAGTGAGATGAATTTCCACAATTCTTGTCGAATAGTATCGGAGCGGTCCACTGTATTTTTGTACAGAGGCAAATCCTTGTTTTTGTAGTGGCACCAGGCCGTAGACTCTCAATTATTTTATGTTATCAGCTTCTTATTATCCTATGACACTGATGAAAGACAGATGGTGTTGATTATCTCATGTACATCATTAAATATGAACAGACACCTCTGAGTTCTACTCCTTGGTGTCCGCCACGAAGTGCAGATAGCACAAATTACACTTATTTTATTTATTTTCTCATATTCATTTTATAGTATTATGTTTTATTTTAACTATTTTTTTCCATACTGCATTCTACCGAAGGATGAAGGTATTCATCGTGTGTACGTTTGAAAATTACGTCATTATCATCCTACAACATCAAAAGAGCTTCTGAGTGACACTGGAAAGTCTAGATGCCGTCATAATTTTGTTATCAAATGTTCTGTTTAACACGTTGGCTGCCGTGTGGCCGCCGCCGGCCACAGGAGGCGGTTCCGGCGCGCCTCTAACGTCATCGCCGCAGCCAACATGTTAAGAAGTGTGACATTTAGAAACTGTTTTTGTCTGTAAGTTATCAGCGCTCATGTATCTCATTTTGTTTTTCCATTTCTCGAAAATAACACTTCACTACTTTCAACAAACGTCACATATAATGTCAAACCTCCACAATACAGTTTATCGGTGATAACCCCCCTTCCCCCCACCCCACAAAATAATAAAAGGATAACGGTTCATCTGTTAATGCAGTAGATTTCGATTTATTAAGTTTATAGTAATAACTCTACGCGAATCACTCTTTGTGGAGAGTACATTTACAAGGAGATTCGGCAGCCAAATTTTACCATTTACAGCAAATAATTCACATGATATGACGTCACAAATGAATTAGATGCGTCAAAGACGTACTTTCGCTTAAATCGTAACGCTGATTATTCGTTATTGGTTTTAAACCGCTAAACCTGATATCCATTAAAGCGGTACTTCTTTCTCCGAATATGGTGATTTAGCCTCAAGCAGCTTTCAAGCCTTAGAATGTGTTTTTCGTGAGTTCCCTTTATACCATGAAGTATTTAGGAAATTCTACTGTGCATTTTGTGATTCGAAACTCAAACTAGATGCCAAACATACATAATATATTAAATAGTATGCCGATAATTTTCAGAAAAAAAAATTGCAATGAAGTAGGAAATTTAGGGTTTAACGTCCCGTCAAGATCGCGGTCTGTAGCGACGAAGCACACGCTCATCTACATCTACATCTACATCTAAATCTACAAGGATTGCTAATCACATTAACTGCCTGGCAGAGGGTTCTTTAACCACTTTCATAACCTTTCTCTACCGCTCCATTCTCTAACAGCGCGCGGGAAGAAAGAACACCTAAATCGTTCCGTTTTCGATCAGATTTCTCTTATTTTATTGGGATGGTCATGTCTCACAATGTAGGTGTGTGCTAGCAAAATCTTTTCACGTTCAGAAGTGATTGAAATTTCGCAAATAGAACTCGCCGCAACGAATAACGTCGTTCTTTTAATGATTTCCACCTCAAATCGAGCAACATTGCAGTCACGCTTTCCCTTCTGACATGTGTTCCAAATTTGGTTGAAATCGGTCCAGGCATTTAGGAGAAAATGAGCAGCATTGTCGCTTAATTCAGCAGTTTTTGCGTATGTCATTGCTTATGACGTCATATCTCGTGAAGTATGTGTTTTACATGATTCTTACAGTTACGGCGACCGTCCTCATGCACTGAGATTACGTGTACAAAATTTCATAAAGACTGAAACTCATGTACACTCTGCTTTATACATAAAGACTAGCTTAGGACCCGCTGCTTCGCACGCGTAGACTGCATGGCCTGCATTGATTGTTTCTACTTCTAAATATAAATTTACATAGATTTAACTTTAAAAATGCTTTCACCACAACGCATTTTGTTACAATTTACCACCCCCTATTCAAAATATCCCGAAATACATTTATTGAAATTCTAACCATGGTTCCAAATTCAAATTTTCGCATTTCTAGACTAAGTAGCACCCTTAAAAGATTTTCCATTATTTCACCCGCTTAACAGTTGAATTTCCAAAGCTATCGAAATACGTTATTATTTAAGAAAACTGCTCCAGTCACTTACTTGAAATGATATTTATTCCATGAACCGGTTTTCAAACCTTTTCAGGTTCATCATCAGATGGATCATGTTACAATAATATTTTAAGCGTCATGTTGGATGCTGGATTGCGACTGTATGGCCGGATTTTTGTGGTTAATTTCCGTTTCTTGCGTCTTCTTTTGTTTAAGTCACAGTAACACATCACTTTTTCTGTTGGGTTCTACACTGCACTATAAACAACACTTTACCAGCGTCCAACATGTGTTTTTCCCAGAAAAAGTGATGTGTTACTGTGACTTAAACAAAAGAACACGCAAGAAACGGAAATTAACCACAAAAATCCGGCCATACAGTCGCAATCCAGCATCCAACATGACGCTTAAAATGTTATTGTAACATGATCCATCTGATGATGAACCTGAAAAGGTTTGAAAACCGGTTCATGGAATAAATATCATTTCAAGTAAAAGTGACTGGAGCAGTTTTCTTAAATAATATTGAAAATAAGTCACGGGTTCTGAAACATCCGTAATGGATAATCTAAATATATCGAAATACGTGTTTATAAAATTCCAATTTCTTGCTTCAAAATACCTTTCTTCCCCTATTTACCCAAATTAGGGATGGGATTATCGAAAAATCCTTGATGCCTACATCGAAAGGTAAACAATGTGTACAAATTTCAAGTTTCTATCGACTGTAGATTTACTTTTCAGAGCAGTATTCTTTTACAAACGGATCGAGAACGCGAAATTTCTTTGTTACGGTATGGCATCTTTCTTGGTAGTTTTACTTTTCAAACTGCAATGTGCACTTATTTTTCTTTATTCGTACGCTTGTTGCAGAGAATCTGAAGAATGTGCATCAGGTTTCGCTGTATATAAACCTCTGGCTATTATAGTGCCAAATTTATCGCTGGTCTTCAGTCCGAATTTTATACAAGCTGACGACTTTCAACCACTATATCTTCCACCATCTTATAGCTATCGACCCGGAACTGCTATTGTGTACAACGACAGACTTTGTACTACAACTAAACAGAGAGATCGTATGCCTCCATTGAGTAGTTTTTGCTGAAGAGCAACATTCTGACACCCACACGTAGAATTTTATGTAAGTCGGTAACTTTCAACTCCCATATCTTCCACCTCCTTATCGTTAACAACCATCTAACACCACAGTGCACAATGGGAGACTGATACGTATTACCACATACAAACACTATTCGTTTGCGATGTGTAGTTTTGGCTGCAGAGTGAAACATTGGCAGAAACACCTTAATTTTTATATATACACTCTTGGTCATTAAAATGGCTGCACCACGAGGATGCCGTGCTACAGACGCGAAATTTAACCGACAGGAAGAAGATGCTGTGATATGCAAATGATTAGCTTTTCTGAGCATTCATACAAAGTTGGCACCGGTGGCGACACCTACAACGTGCTAACGTGCTGACGTGCGGAAAGTTTCCAACCGATTTCTCATACACAAACAACAATTGACTGGAGTTGCCTGGTGAAAAGGTTGTTGTAACGCCTCTTGTAAGGAGGAGAAATGCGTATCATATCGTTTCCGCCTTTGATAAAAAAAACTTATGAACTAGCTAACACTAAGGACGGCACAAATATCCATGCCCGAGGGGGGATTCGAACCCCCGACCGTAGTGGCCGTGCTGACAGTGACTAGCGCGCCGCAGTCCCCTCGGCCGGCTGCGGTTTATCGTATCGCGACATTGCAGCTCACGTTAGTCGCGATCCAACGATTGTTAGCGGAATATTGAATCTGTGAGTTCAGGAGGACAATACGAAATGCCGGGTTGGATCCCAACGGCCTCGTATCACTAGCAGTCGAGATGACAGGCATCTTATCCGCATGGCTGTAATGGATAGTGCAGCCACGACTCGATCTCTGAGTCAACAAATGGGGACGTTTGCAAGACAAAATCCATCTGCACAAAGAGTTCGACGACGTTTGCAGCAGCATGTAGTATCATTTCGGAGACCATGGCTGCGGTTACCCATGACGCTGCATCACACAGAGGAGCACCTGCGATTGTGTACGCAACGACGAATCTGGGTCATTTTTCGGATGTATCCAAGTTGTGTTTATAGCCTCATGATGGTCGCATCCGTGTTTGGCGACATCGCGGTGAAAGCACATTCGAGGTGTGTATTCGTCATCGCCATACTGGCGTATCACCCATCCTGATTGTATGAGGTGCCATTGGTTACACGTCTCGGTTACCTCTTTTTCGCATCGTCGGCACTTTGAACAGTGGCCGTTACATTTCAGATGTGTTACGACCTGTGGCTCTACTCTTCATTCGATCCCTGCGAAACCCTACATTTCAGCAGGATAATGCACGGCCGCGTTCTGCAGGTCCTGTACGGGCCTTTCTGGATACGGAAAATGTTCGACTGCTGCCCTGGCTATCACATTCTCCAGATCTCTCACCAATTGAATACGTCTGGTGAATGGTGGCCGAGTAACTGGCTCGTCATAATATGCCAGTCAGTACTCTTGATGAACTGTGGTATCGTGTTGGAGCTGCATGGGCATCTGTACTCAATGTCCAGGCGTATTACGGCCAAATGTGGTTGTTCTGGGTACTGATTTCTCAAGATCTATGCACCCAAATTGCGTGAAAAAAATGTAATCACATGTCTGTTCCAGTATATTTCTGCAATGAGTACCCGTTTATCATCTGCATTTCTTCTTGGTGTATCAATTTTAATGGCCCGTGATGTATTAAGATGTTCAAATGGGAAACTCTTTATGACGTGGGTCCTTAGACTTACACACAACGTATCCTAACTTCAAAATTACTAAAAATTTCCGGGCTATTATGCCATGGTCTAGTGGATTTATTGTCGAAAACCAACGTTTCGTCCCCGACTGCGGAGGACATTCTCAATGGGGATCGTGGCACTTTGAATGTCCGATACACATCCTAGCGAGCCAGGGTGTGTATCGGACATTCAAAGTGCCACGATCCCCCTTGAGAATGTCCTCCGCAGTCGGGGACGAAACGTTGGGTTTCGACAATAAATCCACTAGACCACGGCATAATAGCCCGGAAATTTTTAGTAATTTTGACCATTCCGGCCGTGAAAGTTTACATTTTAGAGTATACTAACTTGTGCTTAGGTCAACACCCTGGCATGGTGCCTCAGACAATGCGTCCTTTTCCGCCCGACTTTATACCTGGAATTACAGTCTGAGGTGCAAGAGTTAAATATTTTACCACGCTTATAAGACGCGTTAATCAGAGGTCAATAAGTACAGTAAAGGAAAAAAGAAATGAAATAGTGTCAATAGCTGTCAGACATAAACGGCTGCATCGCCGTCTGCACGCCGCTCCTTCCGGTTTCCCCACCCCTACCGCTGGACCGCTGTAGCCTCAAAAGGAAGGGGCGAGCCCCAGAGAGGCCAGGGCGGAGGCGGCGGTGCGTGACCGCGCGTGAAATGGGGGCGGCGGGGGCGCCGGGGGGCGGCGGGCGCGGGGAAGTCGGAAGCAAGAGTTGGTAATTCTGGAAGCCCACAAAGGGAATGAAGAAATGGCTGCACGCCGCTCCGTGAGAGATGGCGCCAGTAATTCAACGGAGTCCGGATCGTGTAATGGTCATTGCTATTGTTCCATTCCCTTTCATCCGGGGGTCGGACCGCGGCGCGCCGTCTTATAATCCCACGGTTACAATCGCTGGCGAGCGGCAGAATTTTTATACGGCTGCACCGGGAAATTCCAGGCCGGGAGCGCCGTTTATTCCCGGCTGCTTTTATTAGGAACTGGTATTTTCCGGCTTACGATTCATTACGGAGCGGGACGCGCCACAACTGATGAGGCGGCCGCTCGGTGCGCCTCTGTGTCTCTTCTTCCTCTCGCTGGATTCGCTGTTCGTCGACTACATTTGCGGTAATTGCCGGGATGCGTTTCCCGGCGCAACCTGGAGGGTTATTTTACTATAGGGTAAAGTCGGCTGGCTGTTTCTGGAAGAGTCGACCACTAAAATGAGTCCACGAAAAGTAACCGTTAACACTGTAGCAATTGTTTTATAACGGTATATATTTGGTTACATATATACAATGTCAACCCAAATATGTGCATATGCTGATGATGTACCAATTATTAGCCGAAGGAGGGTATCACTAGAGAGGAAAATAGGCGAGCTGAAAGAAGCCACGGATGCCAGAGGCCTTTCTATAGTGACACTAAATAATGAAAAGTGTGAATAATACACATGGCCACTAAAAGAAATCCGCTGAACTTCAGTTACGCGATAAATCAGTCAAACCTTAAGGTCGTAAATTCTACCAAATACCTAGGAGTTACAATTACGAACAAATTTGACTGGAGAGAACACACAGAAAATATTGTCGGGAAGAAGAACCAAACGTTACGTTTCATTGGCAGAACGCTTCGAAGATGCACCAGCTCCACGAAAGAGACTGCCTACATCACACTTGTGCGTCCTCTCCTGGAGTACTGTTGCCCATTGTGGGACCCTCACCAGGTGGGACTGACGGAAGACATTGAGAACATTCAGAGAAGGGCAGCTCATTTTGTTGTGTCACGTTACGGGTGGGAAAGCGCCACGGAAATGTTGCACGATTTGAGGTGGAAATCATTACAAGAAAGACATTATTCATTGTGGCGTGATCTGTTTGCGAAGTTTCAATCACCGACATTTACTTCTGAATGTGAAAATATTTTGCTAGCACCCACCTACTTAGGGAGACATAACAATCCCAATAAAATAAGAGAAAACGGAAACAGAACGATTTAGGTGTTCTTTCTTCCCGCGCGCTATTAGAGAATGGAACGGTAGAGAAAAGTTATGAAAGTGGCTAATTAATCCTCTACCAGGCACTTAAATGTGATTTGCAGAATATCTATGTAGGTGTAGATATAGAAAAGAAGACCGGCTGCATGAATTTTTCCAGGATAGAGAATAACCTCTTAGCTAGATTATCAGCAGCAGGATTCAATTTTGAACATGTGCAGATCTTTGATTATTTGGGCTCTAATATTAACATGATAAATTCCATGTCAAGTCAAATAAAACAGCGCATCTTAAATGGTAATAGAAGCTGCCACACATTTAAGAAACTGATGGCCTCTAGGAGAATATATAGTCAGATGAAACTGCATATATATAAGGTTATGATCAAGTCGGTTCTACGGTTGCGAAACGCGGACACTAATAAGCAGCGATGAGCAGCAGCTTAATGTATTTCAACGTAGAGTTTTGCGCAAGATTTATGGGTCAGTTCAAGATAACAACGGTGTCTGGAGATCTAGGACGAATGTTGAGCTGTATCCAGCTGACATCGTGCGTATAGTTAAAAGTAGGAAAAAATCCAATCTGATGCCTCCGAGCAGGCGTGCAGCCCATAGTGGCTAGCTGACAAAAGAAAAAAAAAAAATAGTGACATACTTTACAGCTGATTTGTAACTTTTATTATGTGACTTGTTTTACTTTACAATTTCTGATGAAGGCAATCAGGCTATTGCCGAAACCAAGTAAAAGAGTATTATTTTTATTTCCGCGATTCCGCGACCGAGGGCTGCATTTTTATCATTTTATGTTGTAACGGTCGCTAACAATAGCAGCTATGTTCAAAATTTTATAGAATGATTTATTTCTTTTCTACCATTTCAGGCATTACATTATGCTATCTTCAGGCCCCTAAATGGATGTTACACTCCTATATAGGGGCCTGAATATGGCATAATTTAATGCCAAAACTGGTAGCCAAAGAGAAATGTTTCTATAAAACATACGGCTGAGGGTAACCTGTTTCCTACATATGTCCTCAGGATGGATACTGGCAGAACAACTAGAAAGATTTTTGAATGGAAATCAACGGGAAGAAGGCAAACAGGGAGACCACGAAAACGGTGGAAGAGGATATAAAAACCATCCAAATCAGAGGATGGCGATGAACCGCACTGGAGAGGAGGAGAAAAACGTTTTGTAGAGGCTAAGACCCACACAGGGTTGTCACGCCACTACAAGAAGAAGAATTGTTTCATTGTTGCTTTACTGCATTATAGCTGAACTTCTAAATTTAACCTTTAAGAAACATCCACGCAAGAGGACCGTACAGACGTACCATCATTTGATAAACGTACTAACTCCCAAATGGTGGACATAGTAAATAGGTTTTTCCGATGTAGAGAAGCAGCAGAGAGAGCTGAATACGAAAAAGTCTCCTGATCCGGATGGAATACCAGTTAGTTTTACGAAGAGTATCATGCGGCATTGGCCACATATTTAGCTTGCATTTATCTCGAATCTTTAATTCAGTGCATAGTTCGTAGTGAATGGAAAAAAGTGCAGGAGACACCCGTTTATAAGAAAAGTAAAAGAACTGACCCACATAATTTCAGATAAATGCCGTTGACATCAGTTTCCTGTAGAATTTTGGAGCATATTCTCAGTACGAATATAGTAAATTTCCTTGAGACGGAAAACCTTCTTTCTATGAATCAGCACGGGTTTAGGAAACATCGTTGGTATAAAAGCTTGCCCATTTCTCACATCTTGCGATCCATGGATGAAGGGCAACAGGCGAATCGTATTTTTCTCGATTTTGATTTGACAGCTTTAAATAAGTACAGCATCTGAATTATATTTATGTGTAATGGGTGAAGGCATCGCCGTGGTAGACAGTCATACGTCACTGTATTGGTGACGGGAGAAGGATGTTAGTGGTGAAAAGTTTGTGCTAGTTTTTTTTATAGCTAATTTTTTATGATTACAAAAAGCTACTTCTCAATAAAGTAAAATGAGCTTCAGCGCAAATTATCCTCTGAATATGAGTAGAAAACCTTACACCAAATCACTATTTTCAAATTTTTTTTGTAAATAAAGATTAATTAAAAGAATACCTACTACATGATATATAAATGGAAGGGCTATTAGAAACGATCGCAATATTTTATTTTAATTAGACGTTGCTGTGGATTCGATGTAAAATATTTTGTTGATTTCCTGTTGATTGCCGCAATTTCCGAAACCGGTATAATATAGCAAATCAAAATATTTCTCAGTCTTGGCATAAAATGATTTTTTCAAAGTAATACAATAAATCACGAAATACCGCTTTTGGTCATTATTACTCACTAACGAATAAACAACGTTATTTACAGTCTTGGTTACTAGAATATTTCGATTTCAACTACATCTACTTCTACATAGGTACTCTGAAAATCACATTTAAGTGCCTGACAGAGGGTTCATTAACCACTTTCATAACCTTTCTCCACTTTTACATTCTCTAATAGCGCGCGGGAAGAAAGAACACCTAAATCGTTGTTTTCGATCTCTCTTATTTTATTGGTGGTCATGTCGCCCTATGTAGGTGGGTGCTAGCAAAGTATTTTCACATTCAGAAGGAAAAGTCGGTGACTGAAATTTTGCAAATAGATCTCTGCGCAACCTAAGTCTTTCTTTTAACACTTTCCGCCTCAAATCGTGCAACATTTCCATGACACTTCCCCCCCCCCCCCCCTGTAACGTGATGAAACAAAACGAGCTGCCCTTCTCTGAACCTTCTGAATGTCTTTCGTTAGTACCACCTGGTGAGGGTCCCACACTGGGCAACAATACTTCAGGAGAGGACGCCCAAGTGTGATGTAGTCTCTTTGGTGGAGCTGTTGCGTCTTCGAAGCGCCCTGCCAATGAAACGTAATCTTTGGCTCGCCTTTCCTACAATATTTTCTGTGTATTCTCTCCTGTCTACGTTGTTCGTAATTGTAACTCCTAGGTATTTGGTAGAATTTACGACCTTATTGTATGACTTATTTATCGTGTAAGTGAAGTTCAGCGGATTTCTTTTAGTGGTAATGTAATTCACACTTTTCATTATTTAGTGTTAATTGTCAATTTTCGCATCATGTAGAAAAATTGTCTAAATCGCTTTGTAGTTGCTTTTGATCCTGTTTTGACTTCACTAACCGATAAATGACAGCATCATCCGCGAACAGTCTAAGGGAGCTATTCATATTGTCTCCTAAATCTTTTATAAACACAAGGAAGAGTAGGGGACCTAGAAAGCTTTCCTGGGGAACGCCAGATATCACTTCTGTTTTATTCGATGACTTACTCCCTAACTCAATTTTTTGCACTAAGTGAAAACTATTAATTGCAAAAAATGAATGTAAAGAAACTCTCTGTTTATAGATGAACCTTAATTCATTTACAAAGAGACATAAATAAATTTTGCTGACTTTGTAATATATGACTGAATGATATTGTAATCACTGTTTAGTGGTGATGAAGAAAGCTCTGTTTTCTAAAGCAAAATGAAGTTGCAAGGCTCGACAGAGTCACTGACAGTTTCCAGACATCATCTCTCTCCCCCCCCCCCGCCCTCGGATTTGTCCCCCTTTTTACCATAATTTATCGTGAGTAACTTGATTAATTGTTCTTAGTGATTGGAAAACAGATAATTCACAATCATCTATAAGGAGCAGACAGTTGAAGTCGTCTGGGACAACAATAAGTAAACTGTTGATTATTTCAGTAGTAATCCCCTTAACTGTAAATACATTTCACCCACTGTGAGATACAACGGTCAACTCCTACATGCACAAATGTTTGCACTTAGCTGGAGGACAGTGATTTTTTTTACCCAGGTGTGCACCTGTTCTTCAAAAGATATCGATGGTCATAAATATGTTTCATCAGGGCAGCAAAAAGGAAAAAAAAATTACAGTAATTGTACGGGAACAAAGCGGAATTGTATGGAGTATTTGTAACGGCTTCGCAGCCTTGGGAAAATGTATTCGGGCTTTATCCTGATGCAGAATGATGCCATTTTTGTTAGCTTTGACAACGCCTAGGGAGGGGTTTGAACCACCATATGCCAATGATGCTCACTAAAGAAAAGGTAGCATGCTACTGATGGGGAGGATGATAGTAGTTAACAAACAAAAATAATACGGCAACCGACCATCACATGTCAAAAATGACGAGGGGCTGATGACCCCGCAGTTCAGTCCATTAAGCTTAACATACATTTGGAAAAAATGACGAAAAATTAAAATTCGTACTTGCTTTTCAGACACACTCTGCATTGCAGGACATGGTCTCGTTCAGCTTACCCCTACAGGTTAAACAAGAAGGGCAATGATATCTATCAATGTTGTAATAAAGAAACACACAATTACGTAATCTTGTAACGCTTTTACTGGAATATGAGAAGCAACAGAGTCTCATAAACACTAGTGCGAATTTTAAATATTTACAAACTGTGTACGACAGTACACAATGTAGCTAACTCCCAAGAATGAAAATGCAAATTGTGCACTATATGGCACATACGACATTCCTCTTATCCCGAACAGCATCAGTATAGAAGCGTGACGGTGAAAAAAGAATTCGTATAGTATTGTGGAAGACGTGGATGTGCTGCAGAATTTTTGTGTGTAGTAAAGGTCACAGTGTCACTCGAGACAGCTCACGCTGTGTCGCGTCATCCTCCGTTGGCACAGCATCCAGTTCCACCTCAGTGACGGTGACAGGGGACTGCACGTCGGAAGAACGCGCACAACACGTGAAATATGATGAAGCGCTCTTCTATGACACAATTCAGCTTCTGTTACTGCATAACAAACCGGTAACGTACTGTGGCGACATTACAGACAATATACATATTTTATATGTACGTGGCGTCTGTTCTTTCAGACATGTCACTTGTGATCCTGCAGTTATAATCTATTGATATTCACGGAGTCTATGACATTACCTCCGAATGGGTAAAGCTGAAAATTTGTACCCAGCCAGAATTCGAACCGTGCTTTCAAGGCAGTTGGGCTGACCCCTAAACCGCTGGAGACACAGCGATCATTACACCTGCAATGGATTACCACAGCTAACATATACAGTCGCGACGCTCACTGTTGTGAAAGTTGTTACTAACTGACAGTTGCAACGACACTAGCGCTCCTAGTAGTGGGAAAGCCGCCGAAAGAGTGATGTTTGTTTATAATTATTTGCGTAAGTAATTAACGGAATAGTTGGTATAGTTTTTGGGTTACAAGAATTAATAAAATATTAAGATACATACATAACACGGACATTACTGTAGAAACAGCCTAACTGATTCAGAGGTGTAATGAAAAACTTTGTCGTGAAAGAATACTTACGAATATGTGTTATTTTGCAGCTTATTCCGCTGAAAGTAAGTAGAATACAAACATAAGAGAAACATAAATTTCTATTATGATCTCTTCTTACTATAACAAGAGATTCTTGACGCGTATCAGTTCGGCGTGTAGTCTAATGATGCGAACATTTTTCGTCTTCACTCGTATTTATGATAAGCGCATATTCGTTTGAGTGTCATTACTTTTTAAGAAGACTATGTTTTAAAGATTCTTGCCGTTTGTGGTTCAGTTGTAGCAACAACTGTGGAATTGGATTCTTCTGTGTTGTAAACAGTTTGATTGCTTTTTCCGTTTTCTTGCCAGGTCTATGACGTTTTTTCCTTGAGCTACAGCTGTGGTGGCTGCTTTGATACGTTAAATACTATAGTTATTGCATTCTGTATGCGCTTGCTACGTTCCACTCTAATCGATTTTACTGGAATTGTAGTGAAGAAACCATAACGTTCCCGAGTAGAAAAGCGACGACTTTTTGCCACAGGCAGGTCTTCCGGTGTTTCTTAGTCATTTCCTATTTTCAATAGATAATGATATTATTAAGCAAAAGCCTGTAGGTTACAAGATAATTGCAAATAAACTGTCCTACAATGTACCGTTTCGTACCTCATCATGGAGCTCAGTAAACCTAATAAAGACAGAGGTGGAGCTAATTTTAAATTACTACCTATTTTTATTGCACTACATACGTTCCCTAGAGTGAAAAGTCCGTAAAAATCAATATAAACGATACTATTCGCACTCATCCAATATCGCATTCAGAAACGTAACTTGCCGGCCACTTGGTGCGCTGCAGTCGTAGTGTATAACAATAATCTGCGGGATTGTCGTGACTGTATATGTTAGACTGTGGGATTACTCAAGCACGCCTCCTGACAGATACAAATTCTGAACTTTACTCTGGACACTATTACTCAAGTTATACAATTTGCCGATGATGTGCAATGATCCTTTCTTCAGTGCGGAGGAACTCCTAGGCCCTTACACTTACAGGAAACAATTCAAATAACTACGAGTAATAGTGGGCAGGGTAAAGTTGAGAATTTGTATCTGACGGGAGGCGTGCTTGAGTAATCCATTGCAGGGCAGGTGATCTCTGTGTCCCCAATGGTGTAGGGGTCAGTGAAACTGCCTCGAAAGCAGAAGACCCGGGTTCGAAGCCCGGTTGGACACACATTTTCATCTGTACCCATTCCCAGTTAATGTCACACATTCCGTGAAAATATACATATTTGTATAAAAATGGACTCTAATTTGTATTAGGTGAAGATATTCACTATATTCCTCTCTTCCCGTTAATTTAGAGCCCAGTAAAAATGGTCTGACTCATTGTCTTTCTTGATATTCAACTTTTACGAAAATCTTCTTTTATCCAAAAGAGTAAATCGGGGGAGAGGTCTACGATTGCCGCTGGATGGCAACACGAAACCAAAGAGTACGCAAGAAATTTAAATTTCACCGAGGGTCTGTACGTTCCCATGGCAGAGGTGAACAGTACTCCATGTTTCTTGTGTCAGTAGCGATTATATTATATAATAATAGAACGAATGTGAGTATATTATAGCAGTATAATTCCAGATTTGAATTACGTCCTTGCCGTAAGTTAGTGATTACCTTATAAGAGCGCTAGCGTTAATTTTCGGCATTGCTCAATTGTGTGTTTAATCTGTTATTATTTTCGTCCAACTCCTACTTCCCTCTTTCTCCTTCGCCTTCTACCTTACTCACTATCCATTCCAGTTCCGTTTTTATGTAGATGAAACTTCATGATGTCATATCTCCTGAATAATGAGCAACACATACTTTTCGAGGTTCCTAGAGTGGACAATTAGGAAAGTGTCTTGATAGTAAAGATGTAATAAATTTCAGCATGCGTACTAGAGCAGATTTTCACTCATTTCATTGTTTCCGACGTTGTGTCTCATGAACTATGAGACTGTGGTATAACCGCCAAGGTAACAGCTGACCTCATATCTCATGAATTTAGGAGGTACGTTCTATGACATGAGTGATTACGGTCTGTTAAATATCTCACATATCCAATTAGTTGCGTATCTAATATATAAAAATAACTGTTTGTTTGTTCGTATTTTATGCGCTGCCCTACCGTTCAACCGATTACGATGAAACTTTGCACACTTCATCTCCAAAATAAGAAGAAAGTCACAGTCTGTGAAAAATAGTGTATAGTGGTTGACAGGGGGTACATTACCTGAGAAATTGGACAAAATCGTTTTATTCCGATCTTGATGAAATTTTGCACGCTCAACCTTCAAGACAATAGGAATCACACCGTCTACCTCAGATTTCATAGGGTGAATGACAGAGGGTACCTTGCAATGACGTTAGACACCACTTCACTAATTACCGTGAAAGTTGACAGAGTTATGTAATTTTTCAAAGGTGGAAGATGCAAGAGACTGAGGAGGTGGAGGAGTTCGGGAGAGAGACGAGGAGGTGGGCAGACAGGAGGAGTTGAACAGAGAGAGGGGAAGAGATGAATAGAGAGAGAGAGAGAGAGAGAGAGAAGGGTAGTGAAGGTGGACAGAGAGAGAGAAGGTGAGGAATAAATAAGTAACCGAGTGACGCCGGGTTTTCAGCTAGTAAGTGATAAATTGTATCTTCATGTACAATGGCTTAGTTTTGCTGCATGAACAGCAGAAAAATTGTAAACTATAAACTTCTTTCCATTCATAATTTTGCTGGTGATGTCAGCAAGCCGCGGTGAAGTAGCCGAGCGGTCTAAAGCGCCTCGCTGCGGAGCGCGCGGTTGCTCGCCGTGGAGGTTCGAGTCCTCCCTGGGGCATGGGTGTGTGTGTTTGTCCGTAGGTTAGTTTACCTAGGTTTAAGTAGTTTGTAAGCTACGGACTGATGACAACGCAGTTTGGTCCGATAGATTTACAGACATTTGAACATTTGATGTCAGCGAAAGAAATATTCATAAACGTTTGTTGCAAGCTGTCGAATCCTCTCAGTCTGAAGTAGTACATGACTATAGTTATGTCGCATGACGCCGCAGTCCTTTTGACTGTCATTGTATCTGACATCATATCTCCGGAACTACGCAGGTGGTTCTTGGTGCCACAGTGATTGTTGTCTGATGTTACTGAATATGTGTACCAAGTTAGGTTGAAATCGCACCAGAAAAGACTGAACGGCACTGTCAAATGTTTTTACACAGGTATAAGATGGACAGAAACCTGAAATCACTGGAAACAGAATACTACCAGTCCTAATTTCTATGAACGAAAACTGTTGATATCCCAAACAGCTTCAAGTCATTGTAGTGGGACGAAATATTATCCCCTGCTACTACCTTTACGTCAGCTCAGTTTCGCAGGTAAAAGAAAGTGTTTATATATGTTGTTTTTAATAATGTTTAGTCTTCATAGGTTGTATTTCATTCTCAAAGGAAATATGTGTTGTTTTTATGTTTCATGTGCGGTGACAACGGAGCAACCTACGAAAACAGCATCTTCTCTGCTGAAGCCAAAGATGATGTACCTGGCCACCAATCTTCGCGAAGATCCTGTTGGAGTACCTCCGTTGCCAACCGTCACATTTATATAAACAAGAAAAATTGAAAAAATGTATTGTAATAAAAAGTCCGTTCATGTTTTATGTTAAAAACAGTTTCAGTCTTGATGTTGAGTCCTTACGAGCAAGTTCTGATTGTATGCCATGTATTACGTGAACTTACAACTTACGAAATAAAACGTAAACTTTTACTTCCAGTGTCAGTGTGCGAAAAAATAATTATTGCACTGAATAAGAAGAGAAGATATTTACATATTGAAGTGAATTTATATTTTTGGAATTACTAACAGAATTTCTCCAATTTATACCCGTGTTGGGACTCAGCAATAATTTTATTAACTGGAAAACAGTGAGATCGAGTTTTATGAATCGATATATTTTACGACTATTTCAGTGAGCAACATCTGTGATAGTAAAAGATTATCTTAGGAAATCCTCTACAAGATTTTTTTAATTTTTTAATTAATTAATTTATTTATTTATTTATTTTTAGAATATTCAACGAAAGTGCGTGCCAGATTTTAAACTTGTACAGTATTTTTGTTTTGTTTTTTGTAACAGTTTTGCAGCGAATATTTAAGACTTTTTTCCTATGAATGAAGATTTTTATTAATTCGAGTGTAGTGGAATGGCCAGGGTCGAAGTCCGACTTAATCAAACTGAAGAAATTTACTCATGAATACACAATTCCATCATAATCTGAAGGAAGAATCGGCTGTTCCACCACATCATCTAAAATTATGTCTACCTGCCGTGTCTAATTTTAAAGATAATTGTACACTGTTTTCTTGCTAAGTAGAGGCAAATTAAGGTATCGATGATGGAGGAGGATAACGAGTACCCAACGTTCTCTCCAAAATTGAACACAAAAGTTTCATAATGTTGAGTTCTGTTGTCTATGGTGGCCAGAAAAAATGTGACATTCCATCCACGTGCTCATTTTTCAACTGTGGGATGTGATCTCGTTGAACAGGAGCCTGTCATAGCAAAAGGCAGCATAATTATTGGGCAACAAAATTTAAACTTGGGATCAGACAAAATAGGTACGTAATAGTTGCGAGTAATACGACTTTGCAAATGAACAGTCGGGCCAAAGGTAATAACAAGATGGCTGCCCAGCCTCCACCATTGTTAATGCCGTCACCAAACAGCCAGCATCGATTGTAGGATTGGGACACAACACCAGAGGTATATCCGGCCGGAGGTTAAGAATCATTTGAAGAAAGATGCATCCGCCAGAATTACGTTCTTCCATATTTACGTATTATGGGCATTTTCAACATTCATATTTGGATTTGCCCTGCAGTACCTTGCTTATTGAGTTCCCTTGGGTGTTCTGGTCCTGGTAGGTTTCTTAAGTGTGACATTCTATTCTGCAGTTACTTTTTCAGCTGTGGTTCGTTGTCAATGATAACTTGGCAGATCGCCTTTCTCTATTTGTCTGTCATTGGATGAAAGCATCAGGTAGTGGGGAACCGGTTGATATCGTGTTTTTTGAGTTACATAAAGTCTTTAATGCGATTCTGGACCATCGCATAATGAACAAAATACATAGACAAGGAATATCCAAGCAGATTAAGGACTCAAGGATTCATGACATCCCGAGTAAGCATCACTTAGTCTGTCGTTCTGAGAGGAGAGACAACTTGTCTGTAACCACATGAGACTGCTTACACACAGCGGCTGGCTCTTGTCGGAACAGATAATAGCTGAGGCTAGAAAACTCCAGGGAAGATCTGCGCATGTTCTGATGGGCTCAGGTGTTGCTCTTCCCGCCTATATGTGTGCTGTAACACAGTGTCAAGTTGACAGTCTGGGGTTTGATTCCGAAATGATTCTGCAATTTCGAGTTATTAATTCCTTGATTCAGGTATTACGTTGACCTGTACCACATGAAGTGGCCGAGCGCACCAAGGCGCCGTGCTGCGGAGCGTGTGGTCGTTCGCCATCGAAGGTTCGAGTCCTCCCTTGGGCACGGGTGTATGTGTTGTCCTTAAGTTAGTTTAACTTTATTTATGTAGCTTATAAGTCTACGGACCAGTAATCAAAGAAGTTAAGTCCCATACGTTTACAAACATGTGAACATTTTACATTGATCTGCAAGAGCGAAGAAGCCCGAGTCCACTAAGGTACGTAGTGTAAATGAAGTTTCTAAAGAGAGACCTGTGCTGATGAGATTTTTATTCTACATTTCCAACTATTTATAGTGCCCAACGGCCTGATCTGACCTATTGCATGTCACATAGAAGTCAGAAAGATGCTCCTTGCCTACCTACAATGGAAAAACTTTGTCACTTATATAAAGACAGACGTAGAGGACATCTCCTGAAAGAGTGAGGATAATTTCGGATACTGAAGTGATGTCGATAGTTACTGAAATAAAAATAAATAAATAAATAAATAAAAACTGATTGAGAATTCCATTTCCAATATGATCACCAAGGGCCGCTAGGCAACTAGTAATATGTTCATTAAAGTTCTCCATAACACGTTCACAAACACCTGGGACGATTCCTTTAATAAACCTTTCAATTTAAAATACAACTGGCGCATTTTCGGTTTTCCCACGTACACTTTTGTTTCACAAATTCACACTGCAAAAGTCGCATGGAGTAAGAACGCATGCTCTGGCAGGCCATACCTAGTTGCTACACTGAGAGATTATTTTTTGAGGAAATTTTCATTCAGCAGAGCAGTCATTCCAAGGGAATGAGTGCTTTGTCGGATAAACTTGTTGGACAAAAGTAGTCATTTACAACAATAAGAGTGAGAAACCTGTTGTAAGCAATGTTTCGATAACGGTCGCCGTTCACAGTACCGGAAGCTCCAATATCATTTTTCAAAAATGGATCGTCCGATCACTCATCCTACACAAAAACCATACCACACAGTCATGTGTTGTACATGCATCTCATCTTCCACAGTTCTACTTGCTGACATACCGAATGAGGTAGAAGTGCGAATCAATTGAGAAAATTATTCTTAATTTGTTGTTCTCGTTCTACGCTAGTCGAACCAAGAAACGCTGAGAAAATTGGTATCGCTTTCCACGATCCCTAACATTTCACAGACAGACTGACGTTTTACATTACACAGACAAAAAGGCAAGTACATATAATATTGCAGTTTCGTTACTATCACAATAGTAAAACAAACAGCACCGTTCCAATACCACGTGACTAAAGCGGCCCTATTTTGAGATCTTGAACGGTAGGCTATGCTCGCTCTATAGATATTTATACTCTATGGCCTGTGCTGCTCAGTGTAGCTTGATGGTGAACTTAAGCTGTCAGAGCGTGCCAGTCATAGATTTTCATATTTCGTTTCTTGCAGAATTCAAATATGTCTGCTTTGAAGTACTGAAAAGAAAACTAAAAGAAAATACGTTTCGTATTAGGCTATTGCATCGTATATTGATATAAATTTAAAATCAAAAGTTAAGCAAACAATTCTAAGCCTCTTAATGACTGATGGAAATTCGTTTGCCAAACTAAAACATGGCGGACAATGCGAAATAGTGTGCAAAACATACGAATGTTCAGGAACGCTGCAGTTCCATGCTTAGACCCCAGAGTTATACATCCAGTTTGTGTAGATATCACTCACAGACATATATAAGTAGGCTGGCAATGCCGTATTCAGTATCATTGGTGTCAGTGAAGCCTCACCGCCATATTTCTATGCTATAAACATGTAAGCAGTTGTATGTGTTATTACAGAAAAAAGTCGTAAAAATACGGATGAACTGACGTAACTACGCTATCTTTATAGAATTGACATATGGTAAAAAAATGTTCAAATGTTTGTAAATCTATCGGACCAAACTGCGTGGTCATCAGTCCGTATCTTACAAACTACGTAAACCTAAGTAAACTAACCTAAGGACAAACACACACACCCATGCCCCAGGGAGGACTCGAACCTCCACGGCGAGCAACCGCGCGCTCCGCAGCGAGGCGCTTTAGACCGCTCGGCTACTCCACCGCGGCGACATATGGTAAATTCCGTGTTGTATATGGCTGTAATTTTTTCAGTTGGAGTATATTTGACACACATTCATGAGTTGCAACGAATTGCTGTTATGATTAATCTCTTACCAGTTTCAGTCAACTTCAGATTTTACTTCAGTAATATGGTAATTATAAAAGTTTTGGTCTCTCTAGGGCCTGCAGCAGTGTACATGTCATTTAAAGAAATTATGCAATAAAATTCCAATTGCTACTTTAAATACAAGTATATTTTTTACATTATTTGACATTTCTATGCTTTAGCGCCATCTTTAGATATGGCACATGGTCATGACATCCACATAAGTCATTGGTTTTCTTGCTGTCAATTTCTTTATTGTTTCGTAAATTTTATTAAAGCAATATTTGTTCTAAAATGTTTTACGATTGTGTAATTGATGACTGACAGATAACCAGCGATGATGTATGTGGATGTCACGACCACTGACATACTTGAAGATGGCGCTAAAGCCGAATCCGAATAGGTCCCATAGTGTAATAAATATTCTTAAAGCAGCAACTGGAATTTTATTGCGTAACTGTAAAATTGTTGTTTATCGTGGATAACACCTATCCTTACTCTTTTGAGAATTCTTACGAAATCTACAGTCTTCTTTTACGTATACACTAAATGATTCGCGTTTCCTGTCTTCATTAATGTGATACCAGTTTCGATCAACTTCTGTTTTTCTTTTGTTAGAATGACCGTTATAACTGTGCTATTTTCCGTGGATAACACATATCTTTATTGTTCTGAGTGTTTTCAGACAACTACAGTATGCTTTCACTGTATGTAACAGTAAAATTTTACCTACCATCCTGGCGGCCTTGGTTGATTATGTTGGCAACATCAATAAAACGGTAGATAGTCTTTGCCGAGACGTTAATATTCTTAGAAGTCCACGCAGAGTGACTTGTTTAGCGTTTCGTACAGACAATCAAGTAAATAATGCTGGACCTGCTCTATGGTTGACTCGGTAAAAGTAATTGTGCTCGTAAAACGATGGCTTCATGACATACATTTGCGATATCACGCGACAGGATAATGCCAACGTCACATGATGGATAACATAACCAAGCGAGGCCGGAAGAACGTTAAGTAAAATTTAACCGCACGTAACACGCTCTTCTCAGAACAATGTATGCGTTGAATTTTACTATTGCGGAAGTATTAGCTCAAATGCAAAACATGTTCAAACCAAGTAGTATAGCTTACAACCTCATATTGTGTCACAAGATCATAGTCGTACCGTAACACACTGGACTCGCATTCGGAAGGATGGTGGAACAAATCCACCTCCGGCCATCCAGATTTAGGTTTTCCGTGATTTCCCTAAATCACTCCAGGCAAATGCCGGCATGGTTCCTTTCAAAGGGCACGGCCGATTTCCTCCCACATCCTTCCCCGAAAATCGGAGCGTAAGCTCCGTCTCTAAAATGTTCAAATGTTTGTTAAACTTATGTGACTTAACTACGGGGTCATCAGTCCCTAAACTTACAAGCTACTTAATACTAAAGACGGCGCAAATATCCATTCCCGAGGGGGGATTCGAACCCCCGACAGTAGTGGCCGTGCAGACCGTGACTGGAGCGCCTCAGTCCTCTCGGCCACCGCGGCCGGCGCCGTCTCTAATGACCACGCTGTCGACGGGACGTTAAACTCTAAGCTTCCTTCCTTCGTACCGTACGGAAACTTTTTGACGTGAGGTGAATCAAGATGGCGCCGACAGGCTTCAGTCACAGAGGCAAGTTTGCCAGTCTAGTAACATGTATCTGTGACATCACTGATGCTACTAATGGGAAGGATTGCAGATAACATGAAGAAACCACGGCTGCCAACCGTCATAAGACAATACGGCGCAGTATTCAATGTCGCCCTCTACCCTAGCTAGCAATACTGGTGCCACATCTCCCCCCACCCCCTCCACGCATCTTCGGCGGTTGCTCCCGGTGCTGCCGCGTTCCCACCGGAAGAGCCGCGCGGTCCGGAGAGCCTGTTCGGCCCGTGCCTCGAGCGTGCCCGTCCTCACCTATTCATAGCCGCCGGGCGCCCACCCTGACTCCCGCGCCGCAACTCGTCCCCACTATTTGTATATCCTCGGATGTGTAACTATTCCGGCTCCGGGGGAAAGGCGATCCTCGACTTTATGGCCTTCGGCGTGGCTGCCGCAAGCTTAGTTTGGGGCTCCCCTCAACACGAACCGAAACGAAACCCGGCTCCTTGTTTCCATTCGCGGCAGGCGGGAGATATACCGCCGCAGGTGTGATACAGACGCACAGGAAATGGGCGCGCTATAAACAGCATCCTTGGCGCACACTTCACGCATGTGTTGCTGGTGCTCTTTGATTTATAGTACGTGACGACCCAGTAGTCCGTCACGGAGTAACGCAGGTAGGCAGGTAAAAATCGACGAAACGTGCTTCGAGAAACGTTATGTTTTCCTGAAGCAAAAAGAAGTGGACAGAACTCCGAAATATGGCGATTCATATAACATCAGCTGTTAGCGTAACAATTGAATTTTAATACAGACGATGGTAACAACTATGGAGGTATCTCTTTAGTAAGAGTTATGGGGAAAATATTCTCAGGTATTGTTGAAAGGAGAGTGGGAGTACTGGTTGAAGACTAGTTGGATTAAAATTATTGTGTGTTAAGGCCTCTTAGAGGCTGTCAGGACAATATCTTTAGCTTACGGCACATAATGGAGAAGTGCTATGAGTGGAACAAGAAATTGTATCTATTGTAAAACAATTTATTGTATCCTTCGCAGTTGCTCAGTTTTAAAGTCAGTGACTAGTTTGGGACTCTATCGTCCATTATCAAACCATTAGCCTATTTCAAACCGTGATAATACAATACATGTTATGGCTGAGCAGGAGTAGCCGTGCGGTCTGGAGCGCCATGTTGAGGATCGCGTGGCCTCCCGCGTTGGAGGTTCGAATCCTCCCTCGGGCGTGGTTGTTTGTGTTGTATTTAGGATAAGTTAGTTCATAAGTAGTTTCTAAGTTTAGGAACTGATAACCCCTGCAGCTAAGTCCCATACGTTTACAAACATTTGAATTTTGTTACAAAAGGTTGCTAAAATCTTGTACATTATCCTCTGTCGATACAAATAATGTACTAGATTTTAGCAGCCATTTGTAACATGCATTGGATTATCGCGGTTTGAAAAAGGCTAATGGTTTGATAATGGACGGTAGAGTTCGAAACTAGTCACTGACTTTAAAATGGTGTAACTGCGACGGACAAAATAAATTGTTTTACAAAATATTGAGAGTTGCTGATCCTAAACCATCATTACGATGAATTTTCATAAAATTGTATCTATGTTTTATAGATCTAGAAAAGGCTTATGTTCCATGGAAGCTGTTGAAAGTTCTACAAGATTATGGAATAGGAGGCAAACTTCTGCAGGTAATTAAAGGTCTTTACATAAACTGTCAGGCAGCAGTTAGATGGTTCAGGGTACGTTCAGGGGTAAGTAAAGCTGTAACCTGTCACCACTGTTGTTCATACTATTCATGGATCATATGTTGAAAACAGTAGACTGGCAGGGCGGAATTAAAATAGATGAAAATAAAATGAGCAGTCTTGCATATGCAGATAACTTAGTTGTGATGATAGATTCGATTGAATGGTTGCAATCTAATATTTCAGAGCTCGATTAGAGGTGTGAGGGTTATGATATGAAGATAAGCATCGCCAAAACAAAAGTAATATCTGTGGGAAAGATAATTAAACAGATAGGAGAAACAAAGTTAGGACAGATAGACAGTTTCAAGTACCTAGGATTTGAGACCTACTCTCTTCTGCAAGAAGGAAGTCAGTACCAAGACTAAGTTAGCAGTGCACCGCTCTATTTTTCGACAACATTCATGTACGGGAGTGAAAGCTTAGTAGATGCAGGTTACCTTATTCATAAGGTTGAGGTTACAGATACGAAAGTAGCAAGAATGATTGCAGGTACTAATAGATATGAACAATAGTAGAGGATGTCCATAATGAGGAAATCAAAGAAATACTGGGAATTAACATCATAGATGAAGCAGTCAGAGAAAACAGACTGAGATGGTGGGTTCATGTTACACGCATGGGAGAAGCAAGGTTACCTGATTCAGGGGTTCGGCAACGGAGGATAAGAGGAGTCAAGGTAGACCAAAAAGAAGGTACTTAGATTCGGTGAAGAATGATTTTGAAGTAAAAGGCTTAAGATCAGACGAGACATCAATGTTAGAACTGAATAGGGGATCATGGAAGATTTTATTAGGGGGGACTATGCTCGACACTGAACGCTGAAAGGCATAATCATTCTCTAATGATGATGACGATGTTCCTTACTTAAAAAGTTTCCTCAACATATCAGCCGTCATTTCTCGACAATATTTGTCGATTGACAGCATGTCAGGCAACAGAATGTTTTCTTTCCATTTTAGTGAAGACAATTTTCTCTGTTATATACACATCAAGAAGAGTGTTGCATGACCTCGCTGACGGTGAATGTATATACAGCATCAAGATTTCCATAGGTATCACTCAACCTGTACAGTGTGAAGTCACGGATGAGCAGTGTCAATGTGTCAGGGTGGGTAACATGGCCGATCAGATCCAGTCATAACACCAGGGAAGAAAAGCACTAATACTGTTGACTGCACTTCTGCTACGCCTAGAAGGTCAATTCCGAAGTTTGATTGCATCCGCGTTGTGTCAGAACAATCAAGGCAACTAGAAAGCGTTACGGAAATGATACAGGCTCTGGGATGGGAATCAATACAACAACAGTGCTTATCGCTGCGGCGTGGGCTACTTACGAAACTCAAATCGCCAAAATTCTTCTCCGAATGCGAAAATATTGTTGACTGCCACTTACATAGGTAGAAAAGAAGAATAAATTACGAGAAATCAGAGCTCGAACAGAGAGATTCAGGTGTTCTTTCTTCCCGCGCGCTATTCGGGAATGGAATGGGTGATAAATAATATAATGGTGGTTCGATGAACACTCTGCCAGGCACTTAAATGTGATTTGCAGATTGTCCCACGTTGATGTAGATGTTGTTCTGACATTGAAGATGTACAGAGATACAGAACCTGTCGAGGCGTTGCATCACTTTGGGAAAAAGGCTACCAGAGGAGCTGGTGACCGCTACTTAAAATTTTTAGCTACACCTACATAAATACGGTGCAAGTCACATTGAAGTGAATGGAAGAAGGTTCATCGAAGAGCTTATATGTTTCTCTACAGTTCCATACTCTAACAGATCGCGGAAAAAGGGGAACACCTAAATCTTAACGTTACCGATCTGACTTCTCTTAATTTTGTTCGATGGTCTTCCTATGTAGCTGAGTGCTAACAAAATATGTTCGCATTCGGAAGAGAAAGTTACCGCAACAAATAACGCTCTTCATTTAATGATTTCTACCCCAACTTTTGCATTATTTCCGTCACTCTCTCTGTCCTATAACGCGATAATACAAAACGAGCTGCCATTCTCTGAATTTTCTCTAAATCGTCCGTCAGTCCCACCTGGTGTGGAACCCACAATGCGCAGCAATACTCCAAAGTAGGAAGCACAAGTGTAGTGTAGGCAGTTTCTTTAGTAGAACTGTTGGATATTATAAGTGTTCAGCCAATGAAACGTAGACTTTGGTTAGCCTTCGCTACAATATTTTCTATGTGTTCTTTTCAATTTAAGTTGTTCGTAATTGTTACTCCTTGGTATTTATTTCAATTTACGGCCTGCAGTTTTGACTGATTTATCGTGTAATTTAAGTGTAATGAGCTGCTTTTAGTGTTCATATGGGTGACTTCACATTACTGGTCAATTGCCATTGTTTGCACCATGCACGTATCTTCACTAAATCATTTTTTAGTTGCTTTTGATCTTCTGGTGACTTTACTAATCGGTAAGCGACAACATCATCTGCGAACTACCTAAGAGAGCTACTAAGATTGTATCCTAAATCGTTTATAAAAATAAGGAACAGTAGGGGCCCTATAACACTTCCCTGTGGAAAGTCAGATATCACTTCTACTCGATGACTTACAGTCAATTACAAACTACTGTGTCCTTTATGACAATCCCACAATCGTGGCGATATTCTATAAGCACTCAGTTTGATTAGAAGAGGCTTGTGAGGTACAGTGTCGAAATCCTTCTGGAAATCTAGAAATACGGAATCTATTTGACCTCCCTTGTCGATAGCACTCATGACGTCATCTGAGTAAAGGGCTAGCTTTGTTTCACAAGAATGAGCTCGGAGGAATCATGAGAGGAACGTCACAGTGCTCGATAATGATTTTCGTTCTATCACAGGATATCGTGCTTAGACATTCAACTTCACTCCCAACGTCCAGAGAGAGATCCATCTTTAACACTTTAACTAATATGACACCGTGCAGCGTCGTACAGATGGGCCCAACAGCTTGCTGTAAGGTCTCGTCGGAATTGGCATCAAGTGCTGCTCACAGTTCAGTCTCCCATCTTCGTTCAACCAGAAAATCGTCGGAGATTGTTTTTCAGGGATCCTAGTCAGCATGAATGTCTTATGACACACCGTCCAGCGAGTGCAGCAAGGAACACCACCTGGTGTTTCGGGGTAGCATATGTGGGGCCTACATTTTTAAAATCGAAATCCCCATTTTTAATGATGATTTGAAAAGAACAGAAAATTTTGCGTTTCAGTATGACCTTGACCATGGCCTTCACGTGGGAACCTCCATTTATTATTGTGGATTTGAAAACAGCTGCAATTTCATCTTCACGTGTGACTTTGTTCATAAATATTGCTTTTGACATTGAACCATTCTTAGAAAGTATTTAAAAAAATCTCCTTGCTCTTACTGAGACCTATAGAACCAGACAGTGGCTGGAAGTTGCCTACGTTCTTCCATAATTTTTTTTTTTTAATTTACCTTCGAAGAGAGGTTCAAGGCCAAAAGCACGAATATGAAGAAGGTACAAATAAATTTACTGCGCTATCTACAATAATAAATTGAGGTTTCCATCTGAGGGAAGCTGTTTGACCAGGGAATGACGTAGATTGTCGTGGTGAAGGACATAGTAAGGGTTCAACTCGAACTTAAATTTTACTGCTCTTTCCAAATCCGCATTTAGAAATTGGCATTTCCATAAATATGAATTTGGCACTTATTTGATCTTCAATGTTTCTATCAAGGACATATGTCGACCGCCATTTAATAGGCAGGGAAAAAGTCTGCTATTGTTGTTTTTAACGTTTTTCAAAAAATCTATTTTCTACCATACTGCATTATTTCTCTTGTGATTTTCTGAAATTTCCAGAGTAGTGCACCTCTTACTTACGTATTACATTGTTTTAATGGCGTACTAAAGATGTACAAAGTAAATTGTACTCGCCACACAACAGTGCATGGATTGCTTGTTCGAGGTAGGACTTCACTAAGTGTATTTTCTGATAAAGTTGACAAGCTGTGATTGCTGCTGGTCCACAGGAGCTCACTTTATACACGATTGTTAAGCGTGTTGGTATAGAGCGCCATCTGGCCTGTTTCTGCATTCTTCGTTTCAACAAAGCACTACGTCATTTCAAGAACTTTTGTCGATTTGTAACTATCTGCCGGCAGTATCATTGCTATTAGAACATATTCAGTTGTTAACGGGGTTTTTCAACCTGTACGCATGCATGTTGACACCAGGAAAGAGAGCACTAACTAAGTGGAAGATACGAGAATGAAAGCAAGAGGAATTAGTTTGTAAAAGCCTTCCGACATGACGCACGTCGACGATGTTTTCCATTGAGCGTCTTTGAAATAGTTTCATTCGAATGATTTCAAAAGTACGTTGTAGTCTTACGATAAAGCCAAACTAACATACTCGTGGTCTGACAGTGTGCGGAGTAAAATCATTACTTCATGGAATTTACAACATCAAATTATAAATGGTAAAGTTGAAAATGTTTACCCAGCCGGGATTCACACCATAGTCGCTTGCTTGTTAGGAAGTTGCGCTGACTCCTACATCACTGGGGACATAGCGATCACCACAATTGCACGGAATACTCTAGCACGCCTCTCGTGATATGCAAAATTATCAACTTTTCCCTTCCTAGAAAATAATAGTTGCAGTTCCAAAAGAACACCTCAACTTCATCCATGGAAATGGTCGAATATTTACTTTCGTCACAAATGGTGCGTTTTCCAGAGACTCAGAGTGTACTACAAGCCGACGCGCACGGATATGCATATGCAAGGAAACACCCATCATCATTTGTCACAGCCAAGTGCTGTTATCGATAGCCTTGTTCACAGGGCACGTACTATAGCGGGCGACGGTAATTTGCATAAGGAACTTGAATATGGCAAAGAGCGTTTGAAGATAACAGCTAGCCTCTGCGCAGAACTCGTATGTATCTGATGATTCGATACGGTCATTATGTAGAACAGCGATTTTCATCTTAAATTTTTAATGGCATTTTAATGACGCGCTATATGATTGTACAACACACGACGACTTACGCAGGGTCACAATAGTTATTTGGTAAAAAGACGATTGCTGACACGATCTAAACACTTTATATGATTGCATACGAATGTTTTACCTTCCATCCAGTATCAAACATTTCAGCTATTGTCAACTTCTTCAAAGATGATGCTACGCGAGAAAGATGTATAAAGTATTGCTTCTCAGTATGGATTTTCGTGTGCAGAGTAAATAATACCAAACGTTCAAGAATCTTCTGTAGGTTAGTTACTTCACAGACTAACATATTGTTTATCGAGCACCCTGAGGAGATAAATAACTCCATGGACAATCAGGTCAATATTCCAGCGGGTACCTAATCGTTCTCGCTACGCGGTGACTAAGGAATGCAAATAAATAAATAAAATAAAATAAATAATAATAATAATATTTTAAAGGGTTTTAACTTGACTATATTACAGTTTTCATTCCATAATATAAGGCTAAAAGGATGTTACATGATTTATTTTTCTCCTTCCCGAATGTTCTGTTTCTTTCATTGTGTTTCCATTGTTGCTTCCTCATTTCTCCGGTTTCAAAAAATGTTCAAATGTTTGTAGAACTTATGGGACTTAACTACGGGGTCATCAGTCCCTAAGCTTACAAACTACTTATGAACTAGCTAAGAATAAGGACGGCACAAATATCCATGCCCGAGGGGAGATTCGAACCCCCGACCGTAGTGGCCGTGCACACCGTTACTGGAGCGCCTCAGTCTCCTCAGCCACCGCAGCCGGCTCTCCGGTTTCCTTGCTTTCTCCACTTTCTAATTTTGCCCCTTAGTTTGATATGCGAAGTGTTCTGTTTTCTTTAATTCCCTATTAAGTAATGCTTGTTTTGTTTCCTCTTGAATTGTTTATACCAATTGGATTTTTAAATTGAGCTTTTTACTTGGCGGCGAAACGAACACATTTGGTCGAAACTGCGCATGGACGAAGTGAATTATAACGTTTTAAAACTACAATGTGGTGATAAAAAGGATACTCTAGCGAATTACACAGGTTTCTTTGATACCACGTACACAAGTTACAAAAGGCTACCCACTTGTATAGCTATAATTCTTCTCCTGTGATTCTTATAAAAGTATCAAGTGATGTGGCGAGGTGGTAACACACTGGACTCGCATTCGGGAGGAAGGTGATTAAAACCCGCTTCCTGTCAACATAATTTAGGTTTTACATGATTTCCATAAATACATGCAGGCAAATTCAGGGATGGTTCCTTTCAGCAGGCGTGTGCTCCGTACCATGGCCTGCTCGATTCCCAGATATGTCTCCTCTGGACTTTTTTGTGTGGAGATATGCACAACCTTGTTTACGTAACTCCTGTTGCATCAGAAGACGATCTGATTGTCCGTATAGTAGCAGCAGCAGCAGCAGCAACAATAACAATTCAGGATACCCCTGAGGTTTTTGCCCGTGTCAGACAGAAGAGGATCTGGTTGCCCGGATAGTAGCAGCAACAGCAACAATTGAGGATATTCTTGGGTTTCTTGCCCGTGTCAGACAGAACATGATCGAACGGTGTGACCTTTGTTTACGTGTCGAATGGAGGTATTTTTGAAAATCTACTGTAATTGAAATTGGGTTGTGTTAATGTGTTGTCACTTGGCAATAAAAATGGAAAAGTGTTTGTTGGTTTAATTAATTTGGCGCCGGAGAAATCTCCCTCTTCCGGTATAAATACTCCTCTTGAAAACATGACATAAGGGAGAAAATATTCGTCTTGGTGTCCCCTACAAACCTCCGAGAGTTTGTCGGTTTAAATACTTTTCACCCTGTACACGCTTACCATACAACAATTAAGTTTCCAAATTTTTGAAACAAATACTACATAATTACATGATAAACAATTACACAAAGTTTCGGGCCAGAGACTGCGTTTTATTGGCAGAATCCTTAAAAGATGCAACATAACTGCTAATAAAGAAACTGCATGTACTACACTTGTCCGTCCTTTCTTGGAGTATTGCTGCCCAGTGTGGGATCCTTAGCTGGTATATTTGACGGAGGACATCGAAAGAGTCCAAAGAAGGGCAGCTCGTTTTGTATTGTCACGGTACAGGGGAGACAGTGTCACGGTAATGATAGAAGATCTGTGTTGGGAATCTTTACAACAACGGCGTTTATCGTTGCGGCGTGGGCTTCTTACGAAACACCAATTGCCAACATTCTCCTCCGAATGCGAAAATATATTGTTGACTCCCAATTACATAAGTAGAAATCAGTGCTCGAACGGAGAGAGTCATGTGTTCATGTGTTCTCTCTTCCCGCGCGCTTCTCGAGATTGGAATGGGAGATAAATAGTAAAAAGGTGGTTGGATGAACTTTCTGCCAGGCACTTAAATATGATTTGCAGAGTATCCCATGTAGATGCAGACAAGGTGTACAGCTACCTTTCAGGCTTTTATTTTATTTTATTTTATTTTAAACCAAATCCGCTACAACTGCTATTAACGTTATTTAAATAGCACTACCAGATTCACGTCCTGTAGACGCGTCATCAGGTGCTTAAAATTCCTTCAATGGTTTTAAATTTTACGTGTACGCTGGGGAAGGCTAAATGGCAGACATGTTTTTCTAAGGAACTTTAAGCACCTGATGATTCGTCTACAGGGCGCGAAACCGGTAGTGGTTTTTAAAGAACGTTAATAGCAGTCAAAACGAAAACATTTGACTGCAGTTGCCCGAAATTCAAAATAACATGCTTTCAGGCTTTTATCTATATATTTGTTTTATTTTTTTGAAAAAGTTACCAAAAGTAGTAAGACATTTGAACTCACCAGATGTAATTAGCAGCATTGGCCGTTAATGTTTTATTTTAAAAAACCACAGATCGATTTCGATCACATAATGATCATCTTCAGTGTCCTTCCAACGAGCATATGCATGCCCTGAATGCAACTGCCTAAGACATTTTTAAGACATTTGTAAGACATTAGTAAGACATTTGTCATATCATGGGATAAGCGTTTGTTTTCACCCGTCACTAATGTCTGCTGCTTGGCAATGCAACTGGCCGTCTTCAACTCTTTGTCGTTGTCGAAACTCTGGACGGGAACAGGTAATTCTCAAGTTTGTCGTTTGCAAGGGTTGTTAATATTCAACCAAAACTGTCCCATTACGGAAACGTTTGACTGATTTCAAGCCGTCGGTAGTTCGAGTACTCCCACGGGCATGGGTTTATGTGTTGTCCTTAGCATAAGTTAGTTTGATTTAGTGTAAATAGTTTGTAAGCCTAGGGCTGATGATCAACATAGTTAAGTCCCTTAGATTTACAAACATTTCAATTAGATTTCAAGCTTTCAGCGATTCCCTCCCAAACTTTTGAATGTATAAAGTTGAAACCTTTTCGAACGACCCTTCTTTGCTCTTGATGATAAAAAGCACATACTGCGGAGCAGCAGGTGTTGTGATACTATCCACGTAACGTTTTTATTTCCAGAGTCTGGAGGACTTCATACAGAAACCTTTTTGTAGGTTTCTTGTTAAAACCTTCAGTGGTACATCCGTCCCACAGGGAGTTAAAAGTGATTTCTAAGGATCCATGCTAGTACCGCGAGTAGTTATGAAACTAGAAATCCGCCCACATAGAGATCCCGGATTCCTAGATAAGCCTTATACAACTGGGGTGGGGCATTATCATCAGAGGTTGGGTGCTAGCGACTGTTTCACCTGAACAGCAATGCTTCACATAAGCGCCCAGCATACATTGAAGATTGAGGAGTGTTTCGTGCAGGTTTTTACCGTCCTCGCGACCCTGGTCGTCAAGCCAAGTTCCTCTTTCCCATGACACACAACGATCCACCACGATCCATCATCTGCGTATTTAAGCTTGGCAAAGGTTTTACCGAACTGCTTTCACATTATTTCCCTACTGTTCCTTTCTATAACATTGTGTCAGTAGCTTTTACTCAGTTAATAGCAGACAGCAATATAATTTCTTGAGTAGAAAGATATCCAACGTTCTCAGTCTTCCGTTGTCGATACGATTTGTCTTATTTTGCTGTGTTCATGTTTCATTACGTAGGTGGTGCTAAAAAGAATGTTTGCAGTCGTAGGAGAAAGCTGCTGAAAGAAATTGCACAACTGCATTTCGTCGCAATGCTTAATAACTTATTTTAACAATTTCCACTACGACTTGTGCTTCATTCCCTAACACTCTCTCACACATGTAACGTTACAATACTTAACTAGCTGCCCTTATCTAAATCTTCCCTGTGTCCTCATTACACAATACCCAGCAATAATCCGAAATAGGACCGACGGGTGTAGTCTAGGCAATTTCATTAGCAGATCTATTGCATCTACCGCCAAGAAACTCAGCCTTTTTTCGCCTACCCCACGATATTTTTAATGTGTTATTTCCTATTTGAATTCTTGGTTAATGTTAATCCTAGGTCTTTATTTGATTTTACGGCGTTTAGATTTCACTGATTTATCATGCAGATTAAGCCCAATGTATTTATATTTGTTATCATATGGATAATTTCCCACTTTTTATTACTCGTAATCAATTGCCAATTTTGAAACACGCAGATATCTAAATCCTTTAGGAGTTGATTCTGATGTTCTGGTGACTTTAATAACTGATGAACGACAGCATCATACGCGAAGGGCTGATCAGATTGTCTCTCGTTTGTAAAGAATAGGGGCCCCACAGCAATTTCCTGGTGAACGCCAAACATCACTTTTGCTTTACTCGATGACTTTGCCTTAGTTAGTATGTATTGTTTCCTTTCTGACATTAAATCACGAAAACAATCGCACAACTTAAACGATATTACTTACGCACGCATTTCATTATATGCTGGTTGTTAAAGCAGCGTATTAAAATCCTTCGAAAATCTAGATGTACGTTATCGATTGAGACCCCTTGTCGACAGCACTCATCACATCATGTAAATAAAGAGTTTGGTGTGTTTCAAAAGATTGATTTTTCTGAATCCATGTTGGTTGTAGGTCAATGGTCGTTCTGTCTGGGGTTCTTCATAATGTTCAAAAAGTTTTCCAAAAACCTGCTGCAAATCGATATCAATGACATACGGCTGTTTTGGAAGATCTCTCCTATTGCCATTCTTGAATATTCGAGTAACTTATGAAACTTTCTTTGGGTACGGATCTTTCGGTGAGCTAGTATTTGTAATGATAGTTAAGTGTAGGGCTATTGCAGCAGCATACTCTGAAAGAAACTTAATTGGTTTACAACCTGGACTGGCAGATGTGCTTTTGTAAATTGTTGTAAGTTGCTTTACTACTCCAAAATTACTCTAAATTACACATGCTGATAGCTGTTTTGATCCAAATTCTAGAATAAGTATTTCATGTTGTTCGTTGACATAATTTCGGAAATCCGTGGTTAGCAACTTTACTTGAGTTGTACTATCATCAGTAGCATCACCATTGATGTGATTTACTGAATGTTTTGATTGTAATTTGACGCTAGAGTATTTTACATGTGACCAGAATTTGTTTTGGGACTTTCTACCGAATTACGAGAAAGAGTTTCTTTTTGGAACCTATTTTAAGCTTCTCGCACTGATGTCCATGCTGGGGATTTTGTGTATGTCTAAATGTCATTTATCTTCTTTTCTTTTTTTTTCTTCTTATTTTTATTTATTTATTTATTTTTTTAATTATTATTCTGCAACTGTATTCTAGCCAGTTTTCTGTAGCACCACAGAAGGTAGTCAGGCCCTGTTTTCTTAAAGTACTTGGTGTTTATACCTCTCAATTGCTTTTGATATTATTTATTTAAATGCAAGTGAAATGTGACAACCACTGGAGCACCACGTTGCGGATCGCGAAGTCTCCTACGTTGGAGGTTCGCATCTTTCCTCGGGCATGGATCTGTGTGTTTGTCCTTAGGTTAGTTTAACTTAGTTTAAGTAGTTTGTAAGTCTAGGGACTGATGACCAACGTGTTTGGTCCCATAGAATTACAAACATTTAAACATTTTCAATGATATCTTCTTCAGTGTGGAGGCACTCATAGGCCCTTACTCTTACGTGAATAGGTTACAAATACCGCGAGTTTGAGCAATAGTGGACAGGGAAAAGATAAAGACTTGTATCTAGAGGGAAGCATGCTGGAGTTGTCCTTCCAGTTGTGATGATCGCTGTGTCCCCAGTGCTGTAGGGGTTACAGCAACTGCAAGGAAAGCAGGAGAACCGCGTTCGAATCACAGAAGGATACAAATGTCCAACTTTACCCCTTCGCAGTCAAATAACGTCAATGTTTCTAAAATACGCATCTGGAGGTTAGTGCCGAGAGTTTTTGGTGAGATACGACTGGTGGCCCTTATGAATCCCTAGGCCAGGAACCTCCTTTAGCCAAGCCTGTGTTCAGCAATAAAGTGCTGTAACCCCTTATGAGAGTACAGGACGACGACGCAGTTAGAGGTGGTGTCACTGAAGGAGGGGAATGGGGTCAACTTAATTTATGAGGCGCGTCAAGAAAGTAAGTTGCGTTTGGTAATAAAATGAAATTGTACACAGATACAGAAGAAATTTTTATTGCACAAAATTCTACAACTCTTAAACTACTTTTCCACATAACTTCCGAAATTTTGGAGGCATTTGTCATAGTGTGGCGCCAGGTTTTGTATACCTTCTTCGTAGAAATCTGTAGCCTGTGTCTTCAAACAGTTGGAAACAGTGAAATTTGGGCAAGTCCATAGCGAGAGCACTAATTGTAAACCTACGGTTTTCCTGGATCTTGTCATCAATAGCGTGAACAAGTTCTTCTGTAACCAAAGGTGGACGCCCACTTCGTTCTTCATCGTGCACATTACTACGCCCGCCACTGAACTGTCGGACCTATCTTCTCACCATCGAATCACTCATCGCATTTGGTCCGTAAACATCGCAAATTTGCCGATAAATTTCACTTGGTTTCACTTTCTTCGCAATCAGAAACAGAATCACCGACCTGACTTCACAGGCGGTGGGATTTTCAATCAACGCCGAAATTTCAAACAAACATAACAAAGCGTACGTAACTGGCAGCGATCTCCAAATGGCGCACGTTCTTCTCCTTGATACACATCGTCTACAGCGCATGTGCGGAACTGCAATAGCAGCGCTGCAGCGGAGATAAATTGAAACGGAACTTACTTTCTGGACGCACCTTGTATTTATCAATATGATATCAAAATTGCGCCAGCTTGCACATAGTCCCCCTACTCAGGACACCCCGCGGTTCCCTTTGAGTCACTGCAGTGTGTGTGTGTGTGTGTGTACGTAGCGGCGCACGGCATCATTTGCAGGCCGTTTACAAGGGCCTGAGGGCGCGGAGAGGCGAGTGGCGCCGCGAGGAACACGGACTCTCGCTTAGGCGCCGCCGCCGCCACTGAGCGCGACGTCACCGGAAGCGCATTCCACTGTGCGCTGCAGCGGGCCCAAGCTAAACGCCGCGCCGCGCCGCCAGGGATGCAATTTGCTGGCGCGTGGCCTCGTTACCCTCTGGGCGGCTGTGCGGTACAGGGAGCGGCACGTGAGGTGGGGGCGGCGGGGGCGGCGGGAGCGGCGGGGGCGGCGCCTGTGGCGGGGGGCGGCCGCGTGGCGCTCACACGCGCCGCGGCGCCAGGAATAGACGACGCCCGTGGCGCACCGGAAGCCGGCGCAGCTGCCCCGCGGCGCGCGCGCCGCCCGGGCGGGCCGGGGAACGTGCGACGCTCTGCGACTGGCAGCGCCCAGCCGAGAGGAGAGTGGCAGTACTTTTTAAGATTTCTTGCCGAGGACGTGGAACGTGTATGATGCGGTTTGTCCGCTTTCATACAGAGTCATTGAGGACGAACGTTTAAATTATACAGAGTGATGTCAATCACCGTAATTATTGTGGGAATGAGAAGTGCTATTGAATCGCGCTTTTTACAGGTCGGATTGGTTGACAGGAACTCTTAATATTAGCCAATAAACAAATTTAAGTAAAATAGGAAAGGTGTAATTTTTTGTGCAGTCGAACGAACGAACGAAGATTAGTTTTTAGCGTCTCGTCGACACCATGGTGATCAGAGACAGATCTGACGTTCAGATTTTTGGGTAAGGATGGGAGGCGAAATTGAGCTCACCGTATCAAAGATAGAGCTTTGCGTCGATGGATGATAATTCCGGACATGGGTTTCAAAGAAAAAGTAGAATAATGAAATCCCCTCAACAACCTCTATAGGGGTTTTGGTGAATTGTCAGAAACTGATAGAGCTTGTTAAAATTTAACACGACCGTGGATACTCCTCTCAACAATTTGAGGAAGGAAAGCTGGGACCGGAGAGGTCAGCTTAATTTTATAACAAGAATGAAATCATATTAGTCTGTACTTTTTAATTTTCATCAGTTTCACGTAACTTTAAACACCATTATTGGAACAATCTTACAGCATTTGCACTATATTATGTAAAACATGCCGAAACTGGCGGTCATCGTTTCCAATTCAAGCATTAAATCGAGAAAGAAGATCCTGACACACCCTGATAAATATCACTGGCGTGTTTAGAAATACAAGCAACTACAATTCAGGCAACGATGAAGGAAACATGAATTTTGTAGGCAAAAAAAATAACGGATGATGGACGCAGTGCAAATGACATAAAATGCAGTGTAGCAATGGGAGGAAAGGGTTTATTTAGACGAGAATTTTAATGTTAATGTTAATGTTAATCGATGAAAGGAGAAAGTATAAAAATGCAGTAAATGAAACAGGCAAAAGGGAGTACAGACGACTAAGAAATGAGATTGACAGGAAGTGCAAAATGGCTAAGCAGGAATGGCTAGAAGGCAAATGCAAGAATGTAGAAGAATGTATAAATAGGGGAAAAATAGATACAGCCTACCGGAAAATAAAAGAAACATTTGGCGATAAGAAAAACAGCTCTATGAATATCAAGGACACTGATGGAAAACCAGTTCTCGGCAAAGAAGGGAAAGCTGAAAGGTGGAAAGAGTATATAGAGGGGCTCTACAAAGGAAATGAACTTCGAGACAATATTGTAGGAAGGGAAGAGGATGTAGATGATGATGAAATAGGAGATACTATACTGAGAGATGAATTTGACAGAGCACTGAAAGATCTAAGTCGAAACAAGGCCCCTGGAGTAGATGATATCCCGTCAGAGCTACTGAAGTCTCTGGGAGAACCAGCCATGACAAAATTGTTTCACATTGTATGAGACAGGAGAAGTACCCTCAGACTTTAAGAAAAATGTTATAATCTCCATTCCAAAGAAAGCGGGTGCAGACAGGTGTGAAAACTACAGAACCATCAGTTTAATAAGTCATGGTTGCAAAATATTGACACGAATTATATACAGAAGGATGGAAAAGCTGGTAGAAGCCGACCTCGGGGAAGATCAGTTTGGGTTCAGGAGAAATGTAGGAACTCGGGAGGCAATACTCACTTTACGGCTTATCCTAGAAGATAGATTAAGAAAAGGCAAAGGAACATTTCTAGCTTTTGTAGATTTGGAGAAGGCTTTTGACAATGTTGATTGGAATAAACTCTTTCAAGTTCTGGAGCAAGCAAGAGCAAAATATAGGGAGCGTAAGGTTATTTACAACTTGTACAAAAACCAGACAGCGGTTGTCAGAGTTGAAGGGCATGAAAGGGATGCAGTGGTTGGAAATGGAGTAAGACAGGGTTGTAGCCTTTCCCCAATGTTGTTCAATTTGTACATTGAGCAAGCTATAAAGGAAAGCAAGGAGAAATTTGGAGAAGGAATTAAAGTTCAGGGTGAAGAATTAAAAACATTGCGTTTTGCCGACGACATAGTAATTCTGTCAGATACAGCAAAGGACCTGGAAGAGCAATTGAACGGAATGGACAGTGTGCTGAAAGGTGCATATAAGATGAACATTAACAAAAGTAAAACTTGGGTAATGGAGTGCAGTGTAAGAAAATCATGTGATGCTGAAGGAATTAGATTAGGTAACGAAATAATAAAGGAGGTAGATGAGTTTTGTTACTTGGGCAGTAAAATAACAAATGATGGTCGCAGTACAGATGATATAAAATGCAGAATGGCAATGGGTAGAAAGGCGTTTTTGAAAAAGAGAAATTTGTTAACATCGAATATTGATTTAAGCCTAAGGAAGTCCTTTCTGAAGGCATTTGTATGGAGTGTTGCCTTGTATGGGAGTGAAACATGGACGATAAGCAGTGTGGACAGAAAGAGGATAGAGGCGTTTGAAATGTGGTGCTACAGAAGAATGCTGAAGATTAGGTGGGTGGATCGCGTAACTAATGAGGAGGTACTGAACCGAATTGGGGAGAAAAGAAATTTCTGGCATACCTTGACTAAAAGAAGGGATAGATTGGTAGGACACATTCTTAGACATCAAGGAATTGTGAATTTAGCGTTGGAGGGAAGTGTGTGGGAGACCAAGAGACGCGTATAGTAAGCAGATTCAAGTGGATGTGGGTTGTCGTTCATATGAGGAGATGAAAAGGCTTGCTCAGGATAGAGTAGGGTGGAGAGCTGCATCAAACCAGTCTCTGGACTGAAGACCACAACAACAACAATGTTAGGTCGTCTTTTTCGAAGGGATTTGTGTGAGACCTTTCTTTCTAGGGGAGTAAATGGTTCAGAAAAGAAGATGATAGAAGCTTTTGAAATGTAGAGCTACAGTCGAATGCTGAAGTTTATGTAACCAATGAGGAGGTACCGAACCGAATTTGGGAGAAAAGATATTTTTAGCATACCTTGACGAATTTGGCAGAAAGGTTATTCCTAGCATAGCTTGACTAAAACAAGAGAGTAAATGGTATCATATTCGCACACACCAAGGAATCATCAATTCAGCGTTAAAGGGAAATGAGTGGGGTAAAAAACTCTGGGGGAGATCAACAGACGATTACATCTACATCTACATGGGATACTCTGCAAATCACATTTAAGTGCCTGGCAGAGGGTTCATCGAACCACCATTATACTATTTATCTCCCATTCTATTCTCGAATAGCGCGCGGGAAGAAAGAACACCTGAATCTCTCCGTTCGAGCTCTGATTTCTCGTATTTTATTGTGATGATCATTTCTACCTATGTAAGTGGGAGTCAACAATATATTTTCGCATTCGGAAGAGAATGTTGGCGATTGGAGTTTCGTAAGTAGCCCACGCCGCAGTGATAAGCGCCGTTGTTCTAATGATTACCATCCCAGATCCTGTATCATTTCCGTAACGCTTTCTCCCCTGAATCGTGACAATACAAAAAGAGCTGCCCTTTTCTGGACTCGTTCGATGTCCTCCGTCAAACTCACGTGATAAGGATCCCACACTGGGCAGCAATACTCCAAAAATGGACGGACAAGCGTAGTGTATGCAGTATCCTTTGTAGTTATGTTGCATCTTTTAAGGGTTCTGCCTCTCCCACGACATTATCTACGTGTTCTTTACAGTTTACGTCATACGTAATAGTCATTCCTAGGTATTTAGTGGAGTTTACGGCCTTTACGTTTGTTTGATTTATCTTGTAAACAAAGTTTAACGGATTTCTTTTCGTACTCATGTGGACGACTTCTCACTTTCTCATTATTTAGAGTTAATTGCCAATTTCTACACCATAGTGATATCTTATTCAGATCGTTTTGCAGTTGGTTTTGATCGTCAGATCATTTCACTAGACGGTAATTGACGGCGTCATCTGCAAACAATCTAAGAGAGCTACTTAGATTTTCCCCTAAATCGTTTACGTGGATAAGGAACAGCTTAGGACTAATAACACTACCCTGAGGAACGCCCGATATCACCTCTGTTTTAGTCGATGCCATACCATTGATTAGTACTAACTGTCTCCTCTCTGACAGGAAATCCCCTATCCAATCGCAAATTTGGGGCGATATACCATAACCACGCAATTTGATTAAAAGCCGTTTGTGAGTTACTGTGTCAAATGCCTTCTGGAAATCAAGAAATACGGAATCGATTTGCGAACCCTTGTCGATAGCACTCATCACTTCGTGTGAATAAAGAGCTAGTTGTGTTTCGCATGAACGATATTTTTTAAATCCATGTTGACTTTGGGTCAATAGATTAATAGTGTAATTGAGGACGAACGTTTAACTTATACAGAGTGATGTCAATCACCGCAATTATTGTGGGAATCAGAAGTCTATTGAAACGCGCTTTTTACAGGTCGGATTGGTTGACAGGAACTCGTAATGTTAGCCAATAAACAAATTTAAGTAAAATAGGAAAAGCGTAATTTTTTGTGCAGTCGAACGAACGAACGAAGATTAGTTTTTAACGTCTCGTCGACACCATGGTAATCAGAGACAGATCTGACGTTCAGATTTTTGGGTAAGGATGGGAGGCGAAATTGGACGTGCGTTTTCAAAGGAGCCATCCGGGCATGTGCCTGAAGCGATTTAGGGAAGCAACGGAAACACTACATCTCGATAGCCAGATCTGAACCACCTGAAAGCTTCTGATTTAAAGTGTCAATTGAAAGTGAAAACTGAAGGTGAAAATTTCTAATTTAGACTAACTGAAGTTTCTAAGTCAATCAAGTGGGACTGAATCTAAAATTGGTGAAAGTTTCTCGTTTGAAGGTTGCTGTTTAAAAGCTCTAGTTTGATATGCCTGAAAGAATCTAACTCTTTATAAAATAACCAATCTTTCTAAACCTATGTCCGCAACGTACTAAGTTAATTAGGCCCTGTAATACTATTTTCTACACACACAAAAATTGAAACAATGGAAGCAGCGACTCTGCGTAATTTTATACTTATAAAATAAGCTGTGCCTCTGTGAGCATTACTTTTGGAAATTAGATTTCAATGGCAAGAACTGATTACTTTAATGGCACGTGAACATTTACATTCAAAGAAAATCTCAAACTCGACACGTACCATGCAAAAAAAAAAAAAAAAAAAAAAAAAAAAAAAAGCCACAATCAGGAAAATGAGGGACTAGGTTGAGCTGAAATAAGAAAATTAGTAATCATTAAATTATTTTTTTTTGCTAAGGAAAGATACCTTTGTTGTTGACTTGTCAATAACGGTGATTACAATGAGTTTGTACTATACCGTTCCACATAAATATTCTCGTCCTCTTAATACAAAATTCCTCTTCCAATATCAAAAGAAATTTCATCACCCTCTGGCGGGATACATTCATAGGTACATAAACCAATCAATAAAACTCGGCACGTGAATCGTAGCCGACCAACCGATCCGTACAACACGGTGACTACCGTACTACTGAACTCTAGCCTAGCCATTCGAACCCGCCTACAGTAATCGTCTGTTGATCTCCCTCGGAGTTTTATACCCCACTCATTTCCCTTGATGTGTGCGAATACGATACCAATCACTCACTTGTTTTAGTCAAGGTATACTAGAAATAACTTTTCTCCCAAATTTGTGAAGGTATGCTGAAAATATCTTCTCTCCCAAATTCGGTACAGTACCTCCTCATTAGTTACATTCGACTGTAGCACTACATTTCAAAAGCTCTTATCATATTCTTCTCTGAACTATTTATTGAGCACGTTTTATTTCCTTCGAACAAGACGTCCTAACATTTACAGTAATATTCTCTTCTTCATAAACCCTTTCTTCCCATTCCTACTCTGAATTTTATGACATTTGAATTGCGTCCACCATACGTTATTCTTTTGCCTTCAGAATTCATGTAGCACCTTTTTCGTCCCTTTTCCCGATTCCTTCATCGTTGCTTGAATTGTAGTTGCTTGTAATTCGAAACACACCAGTGATGTTTATCAGGGTGCGTCAGATCTTGTTTCCCGATGTAATGCTTGAATTGGAAACGATGACCGCCACTTTCGGCACATTTTATATAACGTAGTTCAAATGGTATAAGATTGTTCCAATAATGGTATTTAAAGTTACCTGAAACTGATGAAAATTTTAAAAGTACACACTAATATGATTTCACTCTTGTTGTAAAGTTAAGCTGACTTCTCCGGTGCCAGATTTCCTTCCTCAAATTGTTCAGAGGAGTATCCTCGGTCCAGTTAAATTTTAACAAGCTCTGTCAGTTTCTGACAATTCATCAAAACCCCTATAGAGGTTGTTGAGGGGATTTAATTATCCTAATTTCTCTTTCAAACCCATCTCCGGAATTATCATCCATCGACCCAAAGCTCTATCTTTGATACGGTGAGTCGAAATTCAACGCTTCTACTGCAGGCTCTTCACTTTGCATATATTGCGAGGAGGTGCTACGGACCAAATCAAGTAAAAAAGTGTAGCAAATGTTGGCTCTAATATGCATACATTAGGAATTAACAGATCTTAGCCATTGGAAGACATGTGTTCAAAAGTATGGCTCTATTGCCCATAGATCTGCACGGGACTCTTACAATAATAAGGGTCAAAATTGATTCTTAAATTATTCTCTTAAGAAAGTCTCTTTAATTAGCTAAATAGGAAACAGGTCTGCTCCGAAGAAATTTAACAGAAAAAAAGCCCTAAAACTTGTACTAGGACGAAACACCCATGTCACACAAACAGCTCTGTTAAAAAATTGTTTTTTCTCCTTTTTTTATTTTCTTATAAATCTTTAGTCTCTATTGTTTGTTCTCCATTTTTTATTGTCTTATAAATCTTTAGTCTCTAAAGATTGACACATTTGAAGAGAAAAAGCTGATCTTAAGTGTGACAGTGGACGTGGTCAGGCCGGTTAAAGCGTAACCTAGCAGATGAAGAAATAGACAGTTTTGTGTTACTACTATGGATAGTCCATAAGGTAAAAGTAAACACATTCACTGACTGTCCCGTCACTTCTTGACAGAATATTTTATGCATTATGAATGAAACACACAAGTTTACAGTGAGATATTCTCCAAATCTATTGATTTACGAACTGGTTTTCGGCTGTTGCACCAGTATCAGTTTCAAAGATCTTAAATTAACAGATATATAACTATCAAGGGAGACTAGTGCTTTGCTTCACCAAGTGTTGCCTCATTAAGCTGGGTATTTAGTGATAGAATTTTGAGAAGTCATCGTGCTAATATCGGTCCAAAGTCAATCCAACAAACAAGGTGATATCGTCAATATTCAGAGCTGAGGACTCTGCCCATAATGCTTCTAACTTCCTTTACCTGCGGGAAGGGGGGGGGGGCTGGGGCAGATCCGGTTTACTGTCTGGGGAGGGATTAGCAAGCACGAAGACACGTAGCAGAAACTTTCGTCGTTTCCTGGTGGACAATATGTTGCTGAACTAAGCTCAGGATTACTTACCCTCAAGGGCCGCAGAACAGGACGCAGAATAGAGCCTGGGTGTTTGTCCGAAATCGTAAAGAAACATGAGCACATAGTACAGCGCTCTTCAGTGATGGAGATGTTGGTATTGTTCCGTTCACAAAGTATAAAATTTTCCCCGTGATATGGCTCACTACGGGAATTAACAGACTTCGGTTGTTGAAGACAGACGAGAATGCCAAATGCCACGTATTACCTTTCACTACGGACAACACAGTGGTCGACAGCTAGAAATTAATGATCGAAAGCACTGGCTTCGAGCTGTCAATGCTAATAAAGAAGCAACAGTGGGTGAATTAACCGCAGAAATCGATGCAGGTGTAAAACAAAACGTATCCTTTAGGCATAGGATTCCGTTGTCCGAGAATCGGGAATTAAGTATACTGAGTAGTGTATTGAATTCACTAACACACTTGCTTTATTATGTTACATACGACAGGTTTCGTACGTGTTAAATCCCACCATCACACGTGTAAGCAAATCAACAGTCGCATTTCCTTAATACACCTGACGATTGGATTTAACATGCACGAAACCAGTCGTATGTGACATACTAGAACAAATGTTCGTTGGGGCAGTGCAGAGCAATTTGACGTTAATGGGCTATGACGAAAGAGGACAACCCCAAGTGTGTTGCTAAATGCACAACATCAGCTGCAGCGTCACTCCAGGGCTCTTCGGCATATCAGTTGGATGTTACAGATCAGTGTTTCCCAACCTTTTTGAATACGTGACCCAGCCGGCCGCGGTGGCCGAGGGGACTGAGGCGCTCCAGTCACGGTCTGCACGGCCACTACGGTCGGGGGTTCGAATCCCCCCTCGGTCATGGATATTTGTGCCGTCCTTATTCTTATTTAGTTCATAAGTAACAAACATTTGATCTTTTTTTTTTTTTTTTTTTTTTTTTTTGAGCAAAATCTCACTCTATTGTAAACAATCGAATTCCTCAAAATAGCTTATTGTATCTTGTAAATTTAGCTATCGTGTGATACCTGAAAACAATTTTCAGGCGTTTAGTTTATTCATTGTTAACACGATGTATTTATTATAAAACAATCTTTATTCTATTCAAGTGAAAATTGATAATCAGCAAGGAATCGCGTAATTTTAATATAAAATACATGTCACATTTCTTACGGATATGTTTTGTCATTACGGAAACCCTAGTATTCAGACATTCAATGGTCTGGTTGTTTTGTGGTGCGTTTAATTCCTCCTGTGACGGCGACCTTCCGAGAAAGACTTTGCGACTTCCATGGAGGTTGCCACCTAACCTACAGGTTGTTCAATGTTCAATTGTTTGTTAAGCTTAAGGGACTTAACTATGGGGTCATCATTCCCTAAAGTTACAAACTACTTACGAACTACCTACAACTAAGGACGGCACAAATATCCATGCCCGAGGGGGGATTCAAACCCCCCCCCCTACCTACAGGTTGAAAAACATTGCTATAGACTATTAAACCGTGGTTCATTGTATGAGTCTAGGTTTCTGTGTGGCGTAGACCCCATGAAGCCATGTAAGCAACTGGTCAACAAGATAGTCTGCGAGGTGGAGGTATGTGGTCTGTATTTGCTTGGAACGGACTGGGTGCTTCAATCCAGATAAAGAGATCATTAATTACGTATGTTTATGTTCGACTACGTGCAGACCGTGGGTTCTCAAGCGTTATGTTTAACGCGCTTCCTTGCTGCTGAAACAGGTAACTTCGTGACCCCCTTCACAATAATAATACCACTCGATTATCTACAGCAAGCACCTGAAACAGCAACCGGTTATCTCATTGTCTAGACGGACGAGAGGTAGTTAAAAGGTAAGGTAGTAAGAAGTTTGTGAGGAGATGGGGTCGATTGAGGGGAACTGCTTACATATTAATTTCTCTCCCAGCACTGAAAGGAGTTCATATATTCTGCCTTGGGAAATTTTTATTTAAATTTTAGCTGTAATATCTTACGCACCATTTTCAAGTAATATTCCGATTTCCGTTTGTTGACTTACTTAACAATCTGACTTCAGTATGTTAGCCGCGGTGGAGTAGCCGAGCGGTCTAAAGCTGCGGAACGTGCGGCTGCTCGCCGTGGAGGTTCGAGTCCTCCTTGGGGCATGGGTGTGTGTGTGTTTGTCCTTAGGTTAGTTTACCTAGGTTTAAGTAGTTTGTAAGCTACGGACTGATGATCACGCAGTTTGGTCCTATAGATCTACAAACATTTGAACATTTTTTCAGTACGTTAATCCAAAGATTGTATCATAAAGAGTGTGCATTATATCAGATATGATTGTCACGCTTCTAATAGCAGCGAGCAGGCAGTCGGTAGTTAAGAGTCTGTGTGAAGAGCTTGTTAAGAGGCGCAGTCTGCTAGTGAGAGTCTGTGGTTGGTAACTTAGGCAGCCACACTGCACGTTGCCTATTGGTGCGATTACTCTTGGATGGACGAAAGCCTGACCAGTGGCTGAGGCAAACATTTACATTTGTTCTGTAGAGAGACAATGAAGTGGAGAACAAGGTATATCCATGTCTATTTAGTATTTGTTTTATAGTATAGACTTTAAGAAAAATGTAATAATCCCCATTCCAAAGAAATCAGGTGCAGACAGGTGTGAAAATTACAGAACCATCAATTTGATAAGTCATGGTTGCAAAATTTTAACACGAATTATCTACAGGAGAATGGAAAAGCTGGTAGAAGCTGACCTCGGGGGCGATCAGTTTGGGTTCAGGAGGAACGTAGGAACCCGGGAGGCAATACTCACTTTACGTCTTATCTTAGAAGATAGATTAAGGAAAGGCAAACCTACATTTTTAGCTTTTGTAGATTTGGAGAAAGCGTTTGACAATGTTGACTGGAATACACTCTTTCAAATTCTGAAGTCAGCAGGGGTAAAATACAGGGAAATGAGAGTTATTTACAACTTGTAAAAAAGCCAAACTGCAGTAATTAGACTCGAAGGGCATGAAAGGGAAGCATCAGTTGGGAAGGGAGTAAGACAGGGTTTTAACCTTTCTCCGATGTTATTCAATTTGTACATCGAGCAGGCGGTGAAGGAAAGCAAGGAAAAATTTGGAATAGGGATTAAAGTTCAGGGGGAAGAAATAAAAACATTGCGTTTTGCTGATGACATTGTAATTCTGTCAGAGACAGCAAAGGACCTGGAAGTGCAATTGAATGGAATGGACAGTGTGTTGAAAAGAACGTATAAAATGAACATTAAAAAGAGCAAAACAAAATTAATGCAATGCGGTCTTAGAACATCAGGCGATGCTGAAGGAATTAGATTAGATAACGAAACAATGAAGGTGGTAGATGAGTTTTGTTACTTAAGTAGTAAAATAACATGCGATGGTCGCAGTACAAAGGATATAAAATGCAGAATGGCAATGGGAAGAGAAAGAGAAATTTGCTAACATCTAATATTAATTTAAGTGTAAGAAAGTCTTTTCTGAAGGAATTTGTGTGGAGTGTTGCCTTGTACTGGAGTGAAACATGGACGATAAGCATTGCGGACAGGAAGAGAATAGAGGCGTTTGAAATGTGGTGCTACAGAAGAATGCTGAAGATTAGGTGGGTAGATGGCATAACAAATGAAGAGGTACTGTAAAGAATTGGCGAGAAAAGGAATTTTTGGCATATCCTGACCAAAAGAAGGGATCGCGTGGTAGACACATTCTTAGACATCGAGGAATCGTAAATTTAGCATTGGAGGGAAGTGTGTGGGGTAAAAATCGCAAAGGGGGACCAAGAGACGCGTATAGTAAACAGATTCAAGTGGATGTGGGTTGCCGTTCTTATGAGGAGATGTAAAGGCTTGCTCAGGATAGAGTAGGGTGGAGAGCTGCATCAAACCAGTCTCCGGACTGAAGACCATGACAACAAAACTGTCGTTGTCGTGTTAGGTGACTGGTGTTGTTTCTTTAATACAGTTACATTTCAGTAGTTTCCAATTCTGTTTTATACTCTTAGTATTGTGAAATAATTTTTGTAGTAGATGCGTAGTTTTTTCTATTAATGAAGTTACTTGACAATAGTTCCAAGTTTTGATTTAAACTAACGTCACTTGACAGTTCTCGATGTCTGAAAAGGACAGACGCCATATCAGTAATTGTAAATATGCACACAACAGTCAATGACAATTTCAAGGCGGACGCATTCAAACGCTCGATCCCTGCTGAAATACAGTACATGCTGCGAGCAAGAGGAATCAATGGGCAGGGGGCTACAAGTTGAGAATTTGGGTTGAAAGGGATGCTTGTCTGGAGAGCCCAACTGGTTAAGGCGACAGCTGGCCCGAAGCGGAAAATCAGGGTCTGAATTCCGTCCAGTACAAATTTTCAACGTTGTCGTTGAATTTATTTCAACCCCTCGAAACTGTCGAAATATTTCATTATTTAGATTTCATAAATGTCTTCTGGCGAAGAAAGTCACTGGCTTACATATTGAAAAGAATAGTAATGAAGGTATAATTTTGATGAGTCCAGTTTCCGTAACCAATGAAAAGTCACGCACAGAGTAAAGGTTCATGAGTAGAGAAAGTAAAGCTAAATAGTCACAGACGCAGTTGTCTTGTGAGAAAGAAATTATTTGCATTCAGTTGTGTTCTTCTAAAACTAAACAGATTTTTAAAAAAGGTAAATACAAATGAGACAGTGTAGCGATTATTGTGAAATGCACGTACCAGTTTCAATGACATTGATTATTAACTGATTTTGAGTATTAAGAATGCAGTATTACAGTAACTTGCTAAGCACTTATTTTTCCTTGTATTTCGCAGTTGAATAGTTTGTGTCTAGCATGGTCACATCTTCCCTGTGCACGCTGTATATTTTCAAATAATTTCAACAGAAATGACGTGTTGCACGTACATATTTAATATTAGATCACGAGTTTTATTACGGATTTGTCATAATATTTTCAGTTTCATTCACAATGTTATCCGTCCAAACAATCTCACACACACTTACAGTTGTATATGGCTTAACATTAAATGCGTTTAATCCATTTGAAGAACAGGAACATGCAAATATACTTTAATCAATTTATTTACTAGATAGGGCCATAATTTCATTTTATGGGAAGATTTTAAACTAAAACTGAACAAAACTCCATCCCACCCATTCCTCTAGGGTCCCACGGGTAAGGACCAGCAGCCGTGGCATCCTCCGCCCTGATGCATCGCCGGATGTTGTATGGGGAGGGGCATGGTCACCGCCCAGCGATCACGTCCGTCATGTCGGCTATGCTGACCGCAACCTCCACTTCTCAAACAAGTAGCTACCCTACTGGACTCACAGAAGCTGAGTGCGTACTACTTGCCAACAGCGTCCGGCAGATCCAGACGGTTACCAAGTCAAGCCTGACAGTGTGTAACTTCGGTGAACCAACGGGAATCGATGTATCCACTCTGGCACAACCGATGTCTGGTAGAAGATTTACACACACAAATTTATACGGCTTGACGTCAGGTTCGATTAAGCCATCTGAAGAACAGTAACACACTAATATTCACACTTTATTCAGTTTTATTAAATAATCAGGGCCATAACTACATTTTGTTGGAAGATTTACTCAGTAACCGTGACACATTGTTATTTAAGTACAATTTCACTGTTCATCAGTCAGAAGCCTAGTTTCAGCGCTTCCAACATGGAGAGGTTTGAGAGGTCCGAAGATGGATCGTGGTAACAGAGAAATAACAATTAAAGAAAGGCCGTTTATTCATTCATCAAAACATCCAAAAATACAACCAATGAACATATATCAATACAATGTAACTCATTTAAGTAACTAAACTCACTTAAAGACATTTAATTGAACAGATGACACAAATAACAAATTTCAGGTAGTAGTTACACAGAGATGAAAGTTCTTTATTATCCTGACTCACGGAATTCAGTATCAAATAATCAGAACGTTTTAATGTGCCAGGTAATGCTAAAATAACTTTGATTTAGGGCGGACACCAGTATATTAATTTTAATGTCAAGGTTTAATACGTCGGTAACGGAGCCGACACTTTGGATTTCCAGGTCACAATCTTAACCTTTAGACAGATCTCCGTACTAAATAAGGTAACAAGTTACTAACAAATACAAACGACCCGTGCACAGGCTTAACTAGTTTACATCTCAGGAAACGTGATGTAGTAATATCAGAGCAAAATCTTACCAATGGATATGTTTTAGTATCAAGTAACTTATCTAAGCTATATTTAATGGCAGTAGGAACTTTTGAAACGACAAAAATTGGAATAATAACGTAGAAACGTTCACTGCTTCTACACTTTAGTCAGCTCTGGAGCATAAACTATAAGAACTACGGGATTGTGCATAGTATAGAACTGCAGAACTAAAAAAAAAAAAATATAAAGTAAATAAATAAAACACGCCAGACTATGTGTCTAACTTTTACGAGTGAACTACAGTCATCATTTATCTCTTCTACAGCGCTTTCGCCAGAGGGCTTCAGACTACAGATATAGTGATTGTAGGAGATCTGTACGAGATAGACATATGATCTCGCGGCCTTTTTAAAAAAGTGGTCCTGACTTCTATAATTCTATACTATCTACTTGGGCGATGGTCTCGTAGTTTGCGCTTCAACCTGGGGAGTGGTAAACCATTCTACGTTATTATTTTTATTTCAATTATTTCCCAAATTCGTATTCGTATTCCCAGAATTACAGCTAAGAAACTGAAACAAACCGCATGACTTTACGTTCTGTAGTTCTCCAGTTAAAGAACTTTAAAGATTGACCGTGCAAAGTAGGGGCCAGTTCAGCTAATTCGTAATAAAATACATAAAAAGTATCAAGTCATAATTATTTAATACCGAAATTAGTATCCCAGATTAAAACATGTTTTTCGTAATTGGTCCCAAAGTGAGTGGGCAGCAGAAACTGTACTCGCTGCAGTGCAATCTCGCTGAAAGTAACGAGTAGAATTTGAAATTTTCCATCGCTCTATTCTATCCAAATTTGTGAGAAAACTAGGGGAGCTGTAAAATAGTTGTTTAAATAAAAAAAAGTTCATTTCATCATCTACAACTTTCTCGCTGACCACAAAACAAAAAAAGTGGCAGGCGACAAACTTTTTCACGTCCTAATTTTTATTTCATACAAAAGTAATAGATTCAATTATTATTTTTATATAAACACAAAACGTATTGTACTCGCTAAGAAAACTGTTGCATTCCTTCATTATTCACCTGTCTGCATGAAAAATGTGGCAATTTTTTTCCTATCTTAAAGGGTTCAAATGACAACGTAATTGACGCGAGAGTTATTTGAAGAACTATGCATTTATCGACCCAACTCCCTTTCTTCACCCATCCAAGATGGCTGCCGTGCCTTCACTGCTTATACGCCGATGTAGGCGGTATAGCCTCTCTATGTTATTCTGTGCTCGCTGCATGTAAACCATAAGTCAAGGGTTGGAAAATGAAAATACCGTACTGTGTCACACAACTGCAACCAAAGTCTGAATAAAATACGGTACCATATGTGTACTGTGTGCGATATCTCACCTAATACCCTATTTGTTCCGAGCAGTGTATTAGACTGTGGTATTCTTGAAGGGGACTTTTACGGCAATGGTCGCCAAGAAGTCGAGCTTTTGTTCGGCCCAAAGGCGGTCTGACAAAATACCCCATGATTGTTATGACCTCAATGTGTAAGGCTCCAGGAAATTTTACCACCGAACATGCAATGTTTACACATTAATAATTAATAATGTGAATTTTTATAATGTAATTACTGGTATCAGTCTGATTCCAGATAATGTGAAAGCAAAAATAGTTGGAAGAGTGAGAATATTAATGTTGACGGTCACTGAGAAAACTGGTTGATGCTGGTAGGCAACATTTGATACCAACAAGCACTTTTCTTGGTTGGGAACACAGCCAAGTCAGTGTTAGAGGCCGTCAAGCGGCGAGGGGAGTCTTAACGGAATCATGAGAGGCGGTGTGTTGACCAGTTGGTGCGAGGTCACAGGTTACTGACCAACCCATGGCCATTGCTGCTTCGTGCCAAAACTCTCGGGCGATGATACGTTTGGGAGACGATGTCAACTCCGAAATGGTTGAAACGTTCTAGAACTTTCTAGAAGCCTCTATAAGCTTCTTTTTCGTAGGAAGTAATGGCGGGGGAGATATTTGAAGCTATAGCTGTGATTCGCTCTTGAGAAAACGGTCTGGAGAGACTTGTGGCTTGCTGAAAATTGAGTAGAGGATTCGGCTAGGTGTGCTCGTGATTCGAAGCCGCAAGTGGGCAGTTGTTGACAAAGCGTCTAGTGACTTAGCTCACAATTAGTTGCAAGTGCAGATTGCATTGGTTGAAGTATTCATAATTATTTTCTCTGTGAACAGAGGAACAAAATTGTTACTTCAGTGCACTGTATTTTTATTTCGAAGCACTCAGTTACAAGCTTACAATTGAGCATCTCTTCTGCTTCTGGCCAGTGAGGCAAGCAGTTGGCGAGAACCTCTTGTTCGATTTCGATACTTGAGTGACTTCATGTTAGGAGTATTTTTTTATTATTTTTTTTAACGAAGTAATTCGTTCATTGTGTAGTCGAACCGACCCATCCACGGTGGCCAGCCGCCGTTCGTTTTGTAAGAGCAGTATTGGGAATTGGTGATGTACGCACATTGCATTTGTTATAGTGCGGTTAAAGATAAATCTACCTTCCACTAGTCAGCTGTCTTCTTGAGCTTCTGGTTGTATTTTCTACACAGTTGGATAGCAATTTTTAATTTCCTTTAGAACAATTAACACGTCCTCAGTATGAAACATTATTCACAGTAGGTAGAGTTTGTGCCACCCTTGTTAGAGATTTATTAGTTTTGTATCACAATTTATCCCTGAATTTGTGCACCGTTCTTTTTTATAATTAAATTACTATATTGAACATTGAATCCTCCGATTTCTTATTTATTAGGATTAGGAATCCCAGCTACCCATGGTGATAAGATCGAAACCAAGTGTTTTTCTATCGATAATTGGCTAATTGAAAGGAGTGACTCATATTTATTTTCGTAATGATACCGTAATACTGGTGAACCACACACAAAATACCGATAGTGCCGTACATCTACATCTACATTTACATCCATACTCCGCAAGCCACCCGATGGTGTGCGACGGAGGGTACCCTGAGTACCACTATCGGTTCTCCCTCCTATTCCAGTCACTTATTGATCGCGGAAAGAAAGATTGTCGGTATAGCTCTGTGTGGACTCTAATCTCTCTGATTTTATCTTCATGATCTCTTTGCGAGATATACGTAGGAGGGAGCAATATACTGCTAGACTCCTCGGTAAAGGTATGATCTCGAAACTTCGACAAAAGCCCGTACCGAGCGACAGAGCGTATCTCCTGCAGAGTCTTCCACTGGAGTTCATCGATCATCTCCATAACGCTTTCAGGATTACCAAATGATCCTTTAACGAAGTGCGTTGCTCTTCATTGGATCTTTTCCACTTCCTCTATCAACCCCGACTGGTACGGATCCCACACCGGTGAGCAGTATTCAAGCAGTAGGCGAACAAGTGTACTGTAACCTACTTCCTGTGTTTTCGAACTGCATTCCCTTAGGATTCTTCCAATGAATCTATGCCTGGCATCTGCTTTACCAACGATTGATTTTATATGGTCGTTCCATTTTAAATCACTCCTAATGAATACTCCCAGATAATTTATGGCATTAACGGCTTCCAGTTGTTGACCTGCTATAGTGTAGCTAAATGATACAGGATCTTTCTTTCTATGTATTCGCAGCACATTACACTTGTCTACACTGAGATTAAATTGGCATTCCCTGCACCATGCGTCAATTCGATGCAGATCCTCCCGCATTTCAATACAATTCTCAATTGTTACAACCTCTCTATACACTACAGCACAGTGGCGTAACTAAGACTTGGCTTCTGGGGGGGGGGGATAGACCTATTTGAGGAGCAAAATTTTAGTCACTTTCCAGACAGACTACCATATACCACTCCTGTTGAAGAAACTAATTCACTTCCATCCAATGAAAGCTTATGGTAATACACACCAAGTTTTCAATCTTTACCTTTACCAGATTGCTGTTATACAATTTGTTTTTTAAATTTTTTAATTTTTTTTAAAATTTTTTTTGTCGGTATTCTGTCCCCTTCATTCTCCTCCCCCCCTCCCCCCCCCCATAATTACGCCATTGATACAGCATCAGCCGCAAAAAGCCTAAGTGAGCTTCCAATGTTATCCGGAAGGTCATTTATATATATTGTGAACAGCAACGGACCCACGACACTCCCCTGTGGCACACCCGATATCACTCTTACTTCTGAAGACTTCTCTCCATTGAGAATGACATGATGCATTCTGTTACCTTGGAACTCCTCAATCCAATCACACAATTGGTCTGATAGATCATATGCTCTTACTTTGTTCATTAAACGTCTGTGGGGAACTGTATCAAATGCCTTGCGGAAGTTAGGAATACAACACATACCTGAGAATCCGTGCCTGTGGCACTCTGAGTCTCGTGGACGAATAGCGCGAGTTGGTTTTCACACGATCATTTGATTCATCAGAGGAACCCTAACGTTCTGTCAGGAACTTACTTCGACTTTGTTTTATGATGCAGTAAACGGGCAGGGACGTTTCCCTTCGGGCAGTAAAAAGTTAAAGGGAACACACGGAGCTGTGGCATATATGCAGTCTCACCAACTGCGGCACAATCATTACAAATGGAATGTTCCTCCATCCAGAACAGTTGCTTCTCTGCTTACAGCACCCAATAGGCAGAGAGTAGTCCGGACAGTAGTATCGTCAAGTGGCTGGCCAGCTTTCGCAGATCGACACTTGTGGCTGCTGCTGCTGCTGGTGGTAGGACAAGCGGGCGACCGCCGCCTCTGCGTCAGTAATTGTCGCATCGCGTGCTGGCCACGCCCTGCCTGATGGACGCACGCCACGCGCCGCGCCGGCCACACTTAGTCTAAGTACGCGCCTCTGGCGGGCACACCTCCGCTGACACGCGGACACTACAGAAACCCCGCGACACAAGCGCTGTTGTTCCCGGCACTGATAAGCCGCGCAGTCGCGTTACTCCCGACATTATGAATTACGACGGCTGTCTCGTGGCTTTTCCAGCAAAGGAAATGTAACGAGTTAAGGCTATGTTTAACGTACGTGTAATTACCTCACAAGGACACCATATGGATTTTTTTAAATTAAAGTACGTGAAGTTGAATCAGGCAAAGCCACACGATGCCACAAAGGAATAAATATATATAAAAAAAATTCTCAAGAAAGAAGAATTGAAAATTTTTGGAGTTCGTTTGAATACATGTAAAAATCTAAGGTTTTCGACAAGCGCCGTGGCTCTTCGGTGTGGCAGCTCACTGATTTCGGTCAGAGGACTACCCGACATTTCTCATAGAAAAACAAGTCAACAACTTCAAATGTTTGTTAAGCTTATGGGACTTAACTCAGAGGTCCTCAGTCACTAAACTTACTAACTACTTCTAAACTAAATAAAAAAAATAAAAAAAAAATCTAATGTTTGTAAAGCTTATGGGACTTAACTACGGAGTCATCAGTCTCTAAATTCACAAACTATTTATGAACTACTTACGAACTAGGACGGCACAAATATCCATGCCCGAGGTGGGATTCGAACCCCCGACCGTAGTGGCCGTGCAGACCGTGACTGAAGCGCCTCAGTCCCCTCGGCCACCGCGGCCACTAAATTACACTAAAGACATTATTTACCTATTTACCCTTGTTGCGAACCAGCTGCCTTTGGGTAAATAGCTGATCGTGGTTACAAAAACTATCTGATACATTTATGCGTGTGTGATATTTTATTTATACATAAACAGTAATTAGATAAAAAATACAAAGAAAAAGTAAAAACTTATCACAAGGAAAATGGAAAGGCAAGTTTGAAACCAACTATTTTAAGAAGGGAATAATAGAAGTAGGAAAGATTGGTTTAAGTGATATTCTGAAGAATAAGAGTGGAAAGTCCAGGGTGGGAGGCATCGGAATTTACTTCTAGCCCTGCCATCCTGGAGTTTTCTCATTTGGACACTCCTATGATGAGCTATATCTTAAAGTTACATTTAGGATACTAAAGACAGCACAAACATCGATTCCCGAGGGGGGGATTCGAACCCCCGACGGGGAACGGTCTCGCGCGTCGGAGCATAGCGCCTCATTGCGCTTGGTCACTCCGCCGCGGCAAGTCAACAACCGAAGAGCAGCAAAGAACCAACATTTACATCTACATCTACATCTACATGGATACTCTGCAAGTCACATTTGCGTGCATGGAAGAGGGTGCATCGAACCACTTTTATGATATTTCCCTATAGTTCCATTCTCTAATCGCTGGAATGGGAACACCTAAATCATCTGTTTTCGATCTGATTTATTTTATTATGACGATCGTGTCTCACTATATAAGTGAGCGCTAACAATAAATGTTTGCATTCTCAAGAGAAAGTTTCGGAAGGATTTTTGCAAATATCGCCACAATAAATAAATAAAAACTTCCTTTTAATGATTTCCACCCCAACTTGTCCATCATATCCGTGACATTCTCCCCCCCCCCTGTATCGCGATAGTAAACGAGCGACCCATATCTGAATTTTCTCTAAATCGTCCGTCAGTCGTACCTGGTGTGGATCCCACAATGCGCAGCAATACTCCAAAATAGGACGGACAATTGTGAACATCGAATATTGATTTAAGCTCAAGGAAGTCCTTTCTAAAGGCATTTGTGTGGAGTGTTGCCTTGTATGGGAGTGAAACATGGACGATAAACAGTGCGGACAGGAAGAGGATAGAGGTTTTTGAATGTGGTGCTACAGAAGAATGCTGAAGATTAGGTGGGTGGACCGCGTAACTAATGACGAGGTACTGAACAGAATTGGGGAGAAAAGGAATTTCTGCCATACCTTGACTAAAAGAAAGGATCGATTGGTAGGACACATCCACAGACATCAAGGAATTCTGAATATAGCGTTCGAGGGAAGTGTGTGGGGTAAAAACCGCAGAGGAATACCAAGAGACGGATACAGTAAGCAGATTCAGACAGATGTAGGTTGTCGTTCTTATGTGGAGTTGATGAGGATTACTCAGGATAGGGTATTCTGGAGAGCTGCATCAAACCTGTCTCCGGACTGAAGACGACAACAACAACAACAAGTTCATTATACCTTTCTTGTTTCTATTGTCTCCTCTATGGAAAAATGACTTTATTGCGACGTGAATAGCTGTCTGATCATGAACTCTTCAATTAGAAACCGGTATCAGCGCCATGTTTTTTATTTTATTAAATACCATTATTAATATCGGCCGGCTGCTCTTTCCTTCTTTGAAAAACTCAACCTGTAGTTTTAACCCCTACAATCACAAAAAAATTCTTCTTCGAATAATGTGATATTACAGCTTCAATAAGGTTCGGTGAATAGTTCTGCAACGTTAACGTACATGAACTATGAAATACAGTTACGTTACTGTCCTTAGAAATAGTCACCTTCCGCAACTATGCATCGATGAGCTCTACGGTACATGTCTTGGAAACTTTGCACGAGATTCGTTGGATGTCAGAGATATGGTCAAATCTCGTTCCTTTCAAAGGGAGTCTAGGGAAGAAGTCTAGACTATTGAGATCCAGCGAGTATGGTGGAAGTTCAAGTTTCACCATCCCCTTTTTTCCAGGAACAGTTTGATAATATTGACTGAGTGTGGATGAAGCGATGTCGTGAAATATACACCATCCATACTTTTCATATATCCTCGTTTGAAATTCGCATTGAAAGAGATTTGACGATACTCCCGACATCCAACGAAACGTAATGATTTTGAACACCAACCGAAAGGAAGAATACGTGCAAAAGTTTCCAGGACATATATCGCAGAACTCAACAGTGTATGGTTATGGGAGGTGACTATTTCTAAGGACAGTAAGGTAACTGTAGTTCATAGTTCATCTACGTTAGTGATACAAAAGTATTCATCTAACTTCATTGTTAGAGGTTGTACTTCCAGGCGCGAGCCGAATTCAGGACACGATTTCAGGGCAAGGGCAGTATATGACACGTCAATTAACGTGAAATACGTTCTGTGAGGCGGTCAGTTAAAGAATTACGTATGGTACAGGTATTCAATAACGTCAAATGTGGTATACCTAAAAAAAAAAAAAAAAAAAAAAGTTTCTAGTGATTTTAATACCAAGGGACCACCGGCCGCGGTGGCCGAGGGGTCTGAGACGCTCCAGTCACGGTCTGCACGGCCACTACGGTCCCAGGTTCGAATCCCCCCTCGGGCATGGATATTTGTGCCGTCTTTAGTATAAGGTAGTGTATAAGTAGTTTGTAAGTTTAGGGACTGATGACCCCGTAGTTAAGTCCCATAACCTATACAAACATTTGAAACATTTACCAAGGGACCAAACCGCTGAGGTAATCAGTCCATAGACTTATAAACTACTTAATGTAAATTTAACTAACTACCGCAAAGGAAAACATGCACACGCCTGCCGGTGTGAAGACTCAAACCTCCGATGGAAAAGGCACTTCTTTTTTCATGAGTAATAATTAGTAACAATAAATTTTGAATAAAATATTCTCGAACTTCTTATCGAGCAAGATCTTAATAAAAGCTCAAGCTTTCGACGACTACCGCCATCGTCTTCGTCAGGAGAAACGTGACGTTGAGATAGGAAGGCTGCAAGTTTTAGAAGTCTTTATTAGTCTAGACCGGACGGACGTCTCGATCACTGTTTGTACCGCAAACCAAGTCATAAGGGATTTTCTAAGCGCCAAAAGATTCCATCACCCTGTGTGGAAAGTAGTCGTTCTGATCACTTGATATACAGAGAAAAACCAGTATCGGATGAGGACAAAGGAAGCGTAAAAAAAAAAAAAAAAAGAAAAAAATAAATAAATAAATAAATAAAAAATTAAAAAAGCTACGCTATGTTAAGGACAGTTTCGGCCTCAGGATCGCCAGTATTTATGACATAGTTTATTTATAGCATAGAGTGTGGAAGTATTTCGAGTGGTCAGTCGATTCGTCCTGTTTCCGACCGCTGTACAGAACACCAGCAACATATTAAAAACCGAAGGATGAGGAAACCGGCAGTCGCCAAACACGGCCTCTAAAATATTTGTAAGCCTCATGGACCATACTACTTAAACTATCTCGCGCTAAAGACAACACAGACACCCATGCCCGAGGAGTTACTCGAACCTTCGGCGGGAACGACAGTCGAGTCCGTAGTATGACGTCTTGGATCATGTGACCATTCCACACAACGAACGAAGCCTCACTAAGAAACACAAAATCCTGTTTCAAGAAAAATAAATTTTTGTCCCAGCCCTCCACTCACAGGCATCTGTAATTGAAGAGGCTATGGAAATAAGAGTGTTTGATGGCGTGTTTAATCCAGTTTATTCGTGATAGCGGTTATAATTGAGCAGTTTACGGTTGCGATCGCTCGATACAGAGAAGCAGCAGAGACATTCTGCACATCGTCCACGATATTACGGGAGTAGTATCGTTGTCTACCAATCAGAAGCTGATCAGTCGGAAGCAGTTCCTGGAGTACTTAATGCCAGTAATGCTCCTGTTTAGATTTTTCTCTCTACAGAGTACCACTCTCCTCCCAACATTCTCTTTTCTACCCTGCCTTTCCCTCCCCTCCCCTCCCCACCTCCACACCGGCCAGCGTCAGTGGTAGCACAGTTTTAGCAAGTGTCGTGAATCGTGTGAAGTGCTTCGATGTGTCTGTGTTGTTAACTTGTTGCGCCCACTGAGCACGGCAGAACAATCGTCAGCGCCAGTTTGTTTTAACGTGTGACTACTATGTGCATCGTCAGTGAACTGTTTTACACAATGGCCCTTTTTATTCTCTTCATTATTCTTTTAAAAACGTTCTCTGTGTGTGTGTGTGTGTCTTTTAAATTCATTCATCTTGATCACATGGTTTAATTATGCAATCCATATTTAACACCTCGTCAATTTTGTCAACATTTACGAGGGTTGGAAATTGTATAGTGACAACACTGCTGTGGAGACGCTATGCAGTGTATTCTACTATTGTCGTTGATAGCACACGTTGTTGACATACCTACCTTACCTCCGAGCAAAACGACTCGCCCGTCCCACGTGTCCGGCGTGCTTACAATCGAAGGAAAGAGTCACTTGTGAGCGAGCGGTCTAACGTAACGGTGCCACTACGTTTCCCCCACAGCAGACCGTCAGTGCATAGTATTACTGTTCGTGTATGGCAACATATTCTGCGCAATCCACCCACCATTTTTTACTAAGTTGCGCAGGCGCATACAGCGCAAGCTGTGGCTGCTCTGCTCGGTCGATGGGACTGGGAAGTATGGTACAATCCACCATATGCCCCGGACTTCAGTCATTGAGAGTACCATTTAATTCCGAAGATGGAGGAACCACTTCCTGGCATTCGATTCAGAACTGTTCCAGGGGTTTGACAGGAAGTAGACCGCTCCATTCGTGCCATCAAAGGAACAGGCTCTATTAACAATATACTACGCGTTTTACCCAACACTGGTGACTACTTTAAGGTCAGTAACAGATGCAAACAAGTAACGCTTCTGTATCGGTTGTGAATAAACAATTGCTACTATTTAAGTTCCAACCCTCATATTCAATATAATGTATACCTAGCGGCTGAAGAGCAGCGTATAATCTGTTGCAAGCCTGCCCATAACGGACACTATAATTACAATAATTACAAATAAGGAAAAAAAAAACAGAACCGTTAGGCAGTTTCAAGTATCTGGGATGTATTTTCTCACAGGATGGCAACATAGCGAAAGAACAAGAATCGAGGTGTAGCAAAGCTGATGCAGTGAGTGCTCAGCTACGATCCACTGTCTTCTGCAAGAAGGAAGTCAGTACCAAGACTAAGCCATCATGTACCGCTCTATCTTTCGACAACTTTGTTGTATGGGAGTGAAAGTTGGGTGGATACAGGTTACCTTATTCATAAGGTAGAAATATGAAAGTAGCAAGAATGATTGCAGGTACTAACAAATAGGAACAATGACAGGAGGGTGTTCATAATGAGGAAATCAAAGAAAAACTGGGAATGAACACCATAGATGAAGCAGTTAGAGCGAGCAGACTGAGATGATGGAGCCATGTTACACGCATGGGAGAAGCAATATTACCTAAGAGACTCATGAGCTCGGCAGCGGAGGGTAAGAAGAGTCGAGGTAGACCAAGAAGAAAGTAATTAGATTAGGTGAAGAATGATTTTGAAGTAAAAGGCATAACATCAGACGAGGCATCAATGTTAGCATTGAATAGGGGATAATGGAGCAATTTTGTTTAGAGGTACTATGCTCCAGACTGAACGCTGAAAGGCATAATCAGTCTCTAATGATGATGATGATGAACGAAAAAAAACAACAACAACAACGTAGACAGACAGTTGCTCAAGACGATGGATGTAGTCGTTGGTAGCTTGAACATTAATAAATGTTCAAGACTTGACACAAGAAATCACGAAACAATTCGTTCCAATAAACCATAATTTTTCTCCGTTTCTGGAATTAGTTTTCCTTCCAAAATTGTTTGAATCGTTGGATTTTATTCATTTCAAATGATACAAGATGTCTTTACATCTTCCAATTCCCTAAGGGTAAGCTTTCGTAGGTTCCTCCACAACTGAACGCCTACGGAGCGACACTCGGCCGCGTCCCGTTCTGCGCATGCGCTGTGCAGCAGCGGCAGCCGTCGGCGGCTGCGCCCCGGCGGCTCTTATCGCAGGTGACGTTTCAGCGCGCTGTAAACCAGATGTAACGGCGGCGATACGTCGTCATTACGAGCGGCGGCTGCGCCTGGCCCGGTTACGGCCGCGGCCGCGTGTACACAGGCGGGATTCCCGGCTGTTTGCCGCCTCGCCTACCAGGACGGACGGCGCCGCCGCCCATCCGCACGTCAGCTTGTTTCCTCGCCCAAGCCAGTTTCTCAACACCGGCGTCCGTCAGGTGGACCGGAGGTGACGACAGTGGGAACGACCGACTGCACCTGTCTCGCTGCACCGCAACACGCGAATAATTATTTGTTTATACTGTGCAACTCACCTCACTGCGTGTGGCAGTGGGCACTTTGAGTACCATTGTCACTTCCTCCTATTTCAGTCACGTATGGTTCTCGAGAAATATAATTGCCTGTATGCCTCTGTGTGAGTCATAATCTCTCTGATCTTATTCATGTGGTAGCTTCGAGATGTACGTAGGAGTACGGAATATATTTTGCTTAATACAATCTTCACCGGTTATAAGCCAAGCTTTCGACAGAGAACTCCTCTGCCATTGTCAAGTGGATGATTGTCATTTCGAGGCCTCTGCCGTGCTTATACAGGGTGTTACAAAAAGTTACGGCCAAACTTTCAGGAAACATCACTCAAACACAAAGAAAAAAAATGTTACGTGGACATGTGTCCGGAAACGCTTAATTTCCATGTTAGAACTCATTTTAGTATTTCTCTTTAAATGTAAATTGAAATAATTCATGCAGACAATTGTCAAAATACCCAATTGTTTCGTCAGTTGGCCCAAATGAAGGAAGGTAATGTTGGCTTCCGTGCTTGTATTGACATGCGACGGATGAGGCTTCATTCCAACGTGATAAAATTGTAAATTTTCACAACATGTGTGGGCTGACGAAAATCCGCACGCAATTGTGCAATCACGTCATCATCACAGATTTTCTGTGAACGTTTGGGCAGGAATTTTTGGTGATGTCTTGATTGGGTCTCGTGTTCTTCCACCTACGCTCACTGGAGCACCTTATGATTTCATACAGGATACTCTACCAGTGCTGCTATAACATGTGCCTTTACAACTACGACACAACATGTGGTTCATGCACGATGGAGCTACTGCACATGTCAGGCGACGTGTTCGTACGCTTCTCAACAACAGATTCGGTGACCGATGGATTGGTAGAGGCGGACCAATTCCATGGCCTCCACGCTCTGACCTCAACCCTCTTGACTTTCATTTAGGGGGGCATTTGAAAGCTCTTGTCTACGCAATCCCGGTACCAAATATACTCTTCATGCTCGTATTGTGGACGACTGTGATACAATACGCCATTCTCCAGGGCTGCATCAGGGATTCCATGCGACGGAGGGTGGAATCATGTAGCCTCGCTAACGGAGGACATTTTGAACTTTTCCTGTAACAAAGTGTTTGAAGTCACGCTGGTACGTTCTGTTGCTGTGTGTTTCCATTCCATGATTAATGTGAGTTGACAAGAAGTAATAAAATGAGCTCTAACATGGAAATTAAGCGTTTCCGGACACATGTCCACGTAACATTTTTTTTTTCTTTGTGTGTGAGGAATGTTTCCTGAAAGTTTGGCCGTACCTTTTTGTAACACCCTGTATAGCCACGCCGCCGCCAGTGACGTCATTGATGCCCAGTTCCTTCACCATGTTTTCCTCGCGCGTACGTCACGCACGCTTCAACTCAGCTTTGTATTATGGCCTACAAGAGCAAATCAACATTCAGAAAACCTCGTGTATCATCCCACACTTAGGAAAAATTTCACGCCACCTTGCTTAAATGTTAAAATCTCGAAATTACAGACGTGTATTTTAAAACATAAAGAGAATTTCAAAATATTTCTTCATCAATAATGACAAAATTCAACCCTTAACACAGAGTGGTGTGTGTAAGATCATATGCAGAATTTCTGAGAAAATGTATATTGGTCAGTCTGACAGGACTGTAGCTATTAGATTATCAGTACATGAGAATAGCTGGAGCTTAAAAAAAGATTCAACCTTTTGCCGAACATCTGCTCACAGAAAACCACACGTACAATGTAAACTGTGAAATCTTACTGTCTCTAAACAGAAGCAGAAATATGACACTATTGTAAATACTAAAAATCATATGGCAGGAGACGCTAGTATAGAATTAAATTACCAAACTTAGTTTCCCTTTACCCCTCTACTACAATACGTCTTACCTATCAGTTTGTTAAATATTACAAATATTACCATTTCATAATGTAACAACTCCCACCTTCTCCTCCCCCCCCCCCCAATGCTTTTAACGATAATATTCATGTTTAGAACCACAAAATACAACATCAGCCTTTTTACATATTTTTATTTATTAATAAATGTGATTCGGTGCTATAATACTGTAACACTTTCCTTTGAACATGTGAATTTGTATCATCCGTAATTTAATAACATCTTTGCACGTGGCATATCTGATGATGGCCCAAGAAGTCGATAATAATTTTGCATAACCTCAAGAATTTTTCCTTTTTCATAATATTATCACGTTCTGTCAAGCACCGATGGAAAATTCATTTAATGTCACGAACGTTCGTAATGCTCTTCTGTCGTCGTCAGGGTTTCGCCAACTATCCCTCTTCTGTAATGATGTTTTATCTTGGCAAATATATGTTTTATCTTGGCAAATATATTCTAACTAAATTAATAAATTCCTTTCTTGGAACTGATACTTTTTTTTTTGTTTGATGCAGCTAGATGGATTACAGAAGGGTGTTTGTGTGTATGTATTTTCTAACAGAAAGGACCATAGTATTCAACTAACCTTGCCTTAGGGGATGACTTATTTCTGCTACCTTTGGCTTGTTGCTGTCTGTACATGATTACATTTATTTTTAAAACTGAACTTTCAATTTGAAAGTCAGAGAATTTTTAACTAGATCTACTAAATAACTGACAACAAACACGTCAGTTGCGTTTTTACTAAAATTGTTTATTGCCCATTGCATGATTATGTCTGGCTACAACCACTGAATTGTTTAACTCGGTCTGGTATGATTAGCTCGAGCCCCAAATATTGCAAACAATGTAGCTATATTATTTAATCACTTGGATAACGTTCCTAAAATGATTCCAACTAAACTTCATTGTCATCATCATTATCATCATCATCATCATCATCATTAGAGACTGATTATGCCTTTCAGCATTCAGTCTGGAGCATAAAGAAATTATATATATATATATATATATATATATATATATATATATATATATATATATATATATATATATATATATATATAAAACCATGAAAAAATTTTTGAGTTCCGTCTTCTGTTCTAAATTAATGTCCACGTACATCCGAAAATTTTTCAGTGTCCTGTGCGGCGGATTCAAAATGATGTTCAAATGTTTGTATAGTTATGGGACTTAACTACGGGGTCATCAGTCCCTAAACTTACAAACTACTTATGAACTACTTACGAACTAGGACGGCACAAATATCCATGCCCGAGGGGGGATTCGAACCCCCGACCGTAGTGGCCGTGCAGACCGTGACTGGAGCGCCTCAGTCCCCTCGGCCATCGCGGCCGGCGGCGGATTTTGCTGCTATGTTGAACACCTATCATCTCACTCTATTTCACTGCATTCTCAACACACATCTGCCATAAAATTTCAACTGATGTCGACTGTTCTTTGGGCGCTTCCGGCAGCCACTTATATACAGTCTGTGACGTCATTCCAAGAATACGTCACCTAACGAACTTTAGTGATTCTCGCAATAGTGTACGAAACGTTTTAAATAATGATTGAAATGTTGCATGCGTACGAAAATTCTAATGCAAATACATATCTAATTTTAACTTGCAACATTAGTAATACCCAAAAATCTTAAGTTTAAACAAATGAGTATTTTCAGCATGACCGATAAATAAGTTTTTGAGGCCATCGCACAAGGATTATTTAAGCAATCAGTTAGGTAAAGTGTTTTTCAGGAAGATTTTCGAGTCCTCTTTCTAATGCACTGTTCAGAATTACTGTGTTCATAAATGTAAACAAATTATGGAGAATAAACAAAATTATTTAGTTCACACAAAGACAACATATTAAAATAAACAAAAATAATATACAGGGTGAACCACGTAACACACAATAATTCACATTATTACCTGTTTAAAATACGGGGTTAATCACCTAACATTTGCACCGCAAATATTGCGGAAACGGAAAGTGCGATTGATGTGAGGTTTTCGCAGAATGGGACTCGTATTTTTAGCAAACAAACAGATTATAATATTACTTAGAAAGTATTTTTTATGCAAATATACAGTTTTTAAATGCGATAATGGTTGTTTCTATCATGCACTGGAATTTCTGAAACCAGCTGTGTATAAAGAATTTGGAATTACGTTTTTATCATGTTTAGTTTGGCAGCTACAACCGTTAAAAGTTTCGGGGACTGAGGCTGCGATAGCGTACGTAACTGGCAGAGTAGCTAGCCCCTGGGGTATGGCTCACTGTCTCATGACCACCAGCTAGTGAGCTACCCTGTCCTAGCCGCTGCCCCCAAAACCTTTAATGCTTGTAGCTTCCAAACTAAATTTGATAAAAATATCATTCGAAATTCTTTTTACACAGCTGGTGTCGAAATTTCCAGTGCATGATGGAAACAACCATTGATCCATTTGAAAAATTGTATGTTTGCATAAAAAATACACTTTCTAGGTATTTTTGCAGTCTGTTTATTGGCTAACAATACGAGTCCTTGACTACTAATCCATTCTATGAAAACCGCACATCAATCGCACTTTCCGTTTCCGCAGTATTTGCGGTGCAAATGTTAGGTGATTAACCCCGTATTTTAAACAGGTAATAATGTGAATTACGAAACCTGCAACGTATCACTGGTTCACTGTTTGTGTATCTGTCTTGTATTAATTGTTATTAACAAATCATTATTGTTCTCCTTAAAAGTGCATTATTATGCGCACTATAGATGATGCAGATAATATGGTTATACCAAACTTTGTGTCTTAATGAGACAATTCATTTGAGCCCTCGCTCATTACTGTACTTAAATTAGTTTAGCCTTTAGCTTTTCCCAAATGGATAAATATTATTTTTCTCAATAACTTTTGATTTAAAATAAATATAAATGTTGTCAACACATCAACTGAACCGCGCTGTTCTCTTCTTTCATTTTCTTCTCCGTGCTAAAGTCCAATAGTTTCAGCGAAGTATCTAAGAATAAAGAAAATGCCGTTTTTCGGCGGGAAAAATGGCAGTTGAACATGACTTCATGTCGAACACATTAATGATACATCTGAAGCATTGAATTGAAATTTGTGATGCGACCGGGAATCGAACCCGGACCAGACGTCTTACCGCTAGACCATCGCATCACTAGCAATTAAGGCGCCTCGGAATAGTGTAAGCACGATTTCCTTCACGTCACAAACTTTAATTCAGCTTCTTTGTTCCACTACTGCCAAGACTCTCCATGCAGCGGAATAACACCTCGGCAATGGACATATTGGAACATTCCTGTTTAAGGTGATATAAATATCTATGTAAATACAAACAAATAATCCCTGCACGGATTTTCGTCTGGAATACGTCAAAGACATTAATGATAAATCTGAAGCATCGAATTAAAATGTGTGATGCGACCGGGAATCGAACCCGGACCTCCATGCTTTCTAGGTCCGTGTTCGATTCCCGGTCGCATCACACATTTTAATTCAATGCTTCAGATTTATTAAGATTACCTGACATAGTCTGGTCTGGAAGCGATCTAATCGTTTTATAGTTTTCAAAATGACAAGCCAAGATCGCACACTAACAAGTTATTAAATGACGACCGGTTTCGGTGCACTGTGTCACCATCATCTGGTCACATACATGTTATAATCTGGTCATCTTAATAAAAAAAGATGACCAGATTATAACATGTATGTGACCAGATGATGGTGACACAGTGCACCGAAACCGTCTTCATTTAATAAATTGTTAGTTTGCGATCTTGCCTTGTCATTTTGAAAACTTCAGATTTATCATTAATGTCTTTGACGTAATCGAACCCGGACCTCTATGCGTTCTAGGTCCGTGTTCGATTCCCGGTCGCATCACAAATTTTGATTCAATGCTTCAGATTTATCATTAATGTATTTGACCTATTCGAGACGAAAATCCGTCTCAGGGATTCTTTATTTGTATTTACATAGATGACGTCAAGTCCTCCATCGTGTTCTCCATGTAGTCCTACGCCGGCCGACGCGAAGCTGGGTGAGGCTTACCTCCTCGCTGCGGCTGATTGCCTGTTCAGTCGTCGCAAGTTTCGACGCTCTCCGCAGTCAAACTAGCGCATTTTACGTTCCAAATGGGTGTGTGTTGTACACTGTTGTAACGTCACAGTGAGTGTGCGTTTTTTTCATAAGGTTTCAAGTTAGTTTTGAGGTTTCAAGTACCTGGGATGTATTTTCTCACAGGATAACAACATAGTGAAAGAACTGGTATCGAGGTGCAGGGAATCTAATGCAGTGAGTGCTCAGCTAAGTAAGATCTACTCTCTTCTGCAAGAAGGAAGTCAGTACCAAGACTAAGTTAGCAGTGCACCGCTCTATCTTTCGACCTACTTTCTTGTATGGGAGTGAAAGTTGGGTGGATACAGGTTACCTTACTCACAAGGTAGAGGTTACAGATATGAAAGTAACAAGAATCATTGCAGGTACTAATAGAGGGCAGGAGGAAATCTAAGAAAACTGGGAATGAACACCATAGATGAAGCAGTCAGATTGAAATCGTGGGGTCATGTTACACGTATGGGAGAAGCAAGGTTACCTAACAGACTCATGGGCTCGGCAGCGGAGGGTAAGAGGAGTCGAGGTAGACCAAGAAGAAAGAGATTCGGTGAAGAATGATTTTGAAGGCATAACATCATAACGAGGCATCATCAATGTTAGCATTAAATAGGGGATCATAGAGGAATTTTATTAGAGGTACAGACTGAACGCTGAAAGGCATAATCAGTCTCTAATGATGATGATGAGATTTTAGGAGTGGGGAGGGGTGTAGGATGGGGTAGTTGTTGATAAACTTGGTGGTGGTCTTCCGTTTCTTGATGGGTACTACTGGTCCGCCTTTCAGTATCCCTTGTGCAAAAGTTTGCAGGTCCTGCGTGAGGCGGAAGCGGAGGGCGTCGCAGGAGGCCGTTTGCCGGGCGCGGCTCGTCATTGCAGTGGGAGGCGTGCTTATGACGCGGCGCGCGTGATGTATTTCCCCTGATGACGGTGCGAGTCGTTTGTCTTGGCGCGCGCGCCCGGTGCAGACAGATCGGCGCAGGAGGCCGCACTCCAGCTGCCTTCCCGCCCTTTGTATTCCTCGCCAGCGCCGCGTCCCAGCGCCTCTGCGGTGAGACATCGGCGGCAATATTTACTGGGCCTCCACAGCGCCATCCTTCAGGGCTATCAGTGAGCACATTTTTACCGCCGCGCGCGCCCCTGACGGACGGGCGGAAAAACACGGAAAGGGGGGGGGGAAGCCAGGCGATGAGCCGGTGCGGTCTTTCAGGCTCATCCGGGCAATTTCACTGAGTGTGTGTGTGCCTCGAAATGACTATACTCGAAGGAGGCGACTTTCACAGTGCGACTGCTGTACCTCATACGAGGATCGGATGTCTTCCATATTAGGACCTCTTTACGTTAGGGACAATCAAAGTGGGTCGTTTTCGTTTGGATTTTGATAGTTCATAATCTGTTATCAATTGACTCATCCATGCTTTCTGACTATACATCTACATCTACATGGGATACTCTGCAAATCACATTTAAGTGCCTGCCAGAGGGTTCATTGAACCACCATTATACTATTTATCTCCCATTCCATTCTCGAATAGCTCGCGGGAAGAAAGAACGTTCGAGCCCTGATTTCTCGTATTTTATTCTGATGATCATTTCTACCTATGTAAGTGGGAGTCAACAATATATTTTCGCATTCGGAGGAGAATGATGGCGATTGGAGTTTCGCAAGTAGCCCACGCTGCAGCGATAAGCACCGTTGTTGTAATGATTCCCATCCCAGATCCTGTATCATTTCCGTAACTCTGTCTCCCCTCTATAGTGACAATGCGAAACGACCTGCCCTTCTTTGGACTCTTTCGATGGCCTCCGCTAAACCCACCTGATAAGGATCCCACACTGGGCTGCAATACTGCAAAAATGGACGGACAAGCGTAGTGTATGCAGTTTCTTTTGTTGTTCTATTGCATGTTTTAAGGGTTCTCCCAATAAAACGCAGTCTTTGGTTCATCTTTCCCACGATATTATCTACGTGTTGTTTCCAATTTAAGTCTGAAGTAATAGTAATTCCTAGGTATTTTATGGAGTTTACGGTCTTCACTTTTCATTGATTTATCTTGTAGACAAAGTTTAACGAATTTCTTTTCGTACTCATGTGGACGACTTCACACTTCGCATTATTTAGAGTCAATTGCCAATTTCTACACCATACTGACATCTTATTCAGATCGTTCTGCAGTTGGTTTTGATCTTCAGATGATTTTACTAGACGGTAAATGACGGCGTCATCTGCAAACAACCTAAGAGAGCTGCTTAGATTTTCCCCTAAATCTTTAATGTAAATAAGGAACAGCAGAGGACCAATAACACTACCCTGTGGATCGCCCGATATCACCTCTGTTTTAGACGATGCCTTGCCATCGATTACTACGAACTGTGTCCTCTCTGACAAGACATCTCCTATCCAATCGCAAGTTTGGGGAGATATACCATAACCATGCAATTTGATTAAAAGCCGTTTGTGAGGTACGGTGTCAAAAGCTTTCTGGAAATCAAGGAATACGGAATCGATTTGCGAACCCTTGTTGATAGCACCCATCACTTCATGTGAATAAAGAGCTAGTTGTGTTTCGCATGAACGATATTTTCTAAATCCGAGTTGACCTTGGGTCTGACTACATACGAATTTAATTTTTTATTTTATTTTGTTTATTTATTTTTGTGGTAGTAGTGCGATTTTTACTACTTGTATTTAGCAACCTCCACTTGAGAAACACTGATGTGTGTGCATGTATTAAATATTGACTTCATGCTTTCAACTCACTGATAAATTTGGAGTGTATTTCCGTTTAAAAAATCCTATAATTTAAGCCTTTCGGACCCACTGGCTACAAACGTGTACATAACTTCTACGGTGTCTAAGATGGTTCAGAAGCGTTTTTTCTAAATGGAAGGAACATGTATACTACACTTGAGTGTTCAATAATTTCATCATGGACAATTACTGCCACCTGCGGAAGATCACTATAAAAATATTAAGAAGCGGGTGTTGCACTGCGTAGCAGTTTGCGAACTTCAAAGAACACGGAAATTGTGGGTTAGTTGTATTCCACTGTATAAGTGAAAAAAGTAGTTGTTATTTTGCGATATAGTTATTGAACGGTTTATTTAGTACAACAGTTAATATAGTAATAAAAATCCTTGTTTTCCAGTATACGCAGTGTTGTAGAATGAAAGTGGGTGCATATAAATGCATAAATCTTGCTTCTAAAATTATTGAAAATTTAACTTAAGAGTATTACAGCATTAAAAATAATTTCCTTGACAGAGTAAAAAATCAGGTCTGAAAGGGTTAATGACTGATTTTATTAATAACGTTAGGTATCTTGATTAGAATTCTTTGGCCATCAATGATTAAACATATGGACAATCTTTGAAGTTAGATCAGCTGTCCGTTAGTGCACAACTTGCTGCCATCAGAGAAACATGTGGTACTGTGCAAAGTTTTATTTTTGACAATGTACATACACAGCTATTGTGTTTAACGAAGCTTCCTAGCAGCAGATAAGTTTTATAGTAGGTAGGTTAGTTTCATTGGAATATTTGTTGGTACAGTCGTTTGTATATAGTGTCCTTATTATACGTTTCCTTGTTTTACAGAACTTGATAATGGGATAATATCGTCCCGAAACATTTCGTGTTGACATATAGACTTTATTATTGACAAATGTTGCGTGAAGTACAGTAATAATTGTGAAACACCGTTCGGCCATTGCGGCCGGCACCAAACAACTCTTATGGGAATTTCACTGGGAGCCGCTCCTAGCGACTTTCACTTTTTCTTACACCGAAAATCTGTCCTTAGTGGTCAACACTTAAACGATGATGACGAGATAAAAGAACATGTTACCACATGGTTGAATACACAGGCGCAACTTCCATGAAGAAGGATTACAAAAACATGTGCCACCTATGAGAAATGCCTACAAAATTTCGGAATTTGTATAGAAAACAAGTTTAACAGTTGTAGATTTTTGTTCTATAAATTTTTTTTCTGTATCTGTACACGTTTGTTCTATATAAACAAACGCAGTTTACTATTGTTTCCACTTATACTGCGCACACATTACACCTTTCTAAATATTCAAATGTTTGAATAGCTTATGGGATTAAACTACGGGCTCTTCAGTCCCTAAACTTACAAACTACTGATGAGCTAGCTAATACTAAGGACGGCACAAATATGCATGCCCGAGGGGGGGATTCGAACCCCCAACCGTAGTGGCCGTGACTGGCGCGCCGCAGACTGCTCGGCCACCGCGGATGGCTCACTTTTCTAATAACTACTGTTATGTCGCTGACATTTAAGCTCCCTCGGGACTTTAAAATACAATACATATATATAAAGCTATTTTAAAGGAATGGCTGCATGCTGTCAGTCGTAAGTCGTTATACTACGGACTGGGCGGCCGTTCCCGACAAGGGTTCGAGTCCTTCCGTGGGCAAGGGTCTGTGTGTTCTCCATGGCGTTACTTAAAGAAGTAGTTTGTAAGTCTAGGTTACAATGACCATAGCAATGTGACCCAATAAGTTTATAAACATTTGCTATTTCATCTAGGGATATGCCAGGAAAATACCTTTTTGAATAGAAATAATATATTTTTAAAAATCATTCGTAATTAATAATTCTAATTGCGTTTTTGTTTTAGCGCTTCACAACTACGCACATGCCATTTTTGTGTCCCTAGTAAGGCACACAAAAATGGCATGTGTGTAATTGTGAAGCGCTAAAACGAAAACGCAGATGGAATAAAAGGTGGAAACGAAACAACCTCAAGTCACCAATCAGCACGACATGTGGTTTTTTTAAAGTGATGTGCATATTCCAAAATAAAACTCTTATTATTCAGTTGCACAGACGGATTCCTCAAGTACTATATTATAATATAAAAAACCAACTGTGTGAAGGCAGGACAAAAAGGGAACTAAAAACTAATTTAGGAACTAAAAAAGCTGTACATCTGTTTTCAAGAGACGTAAGGCGTTTTCGGTCCAAATGTTTTAACGGAATATGAAACAATCTGTCTACGAAAAATTCACATGGAGGCAAGCAAAAATGTAAAAATGACTACAGAATACTTGAAACGTTTTCCTTCTTCGGTCCTTGGCGAACATATAAACAAATGAGAACAGCCTATTGTTGTGTGATTCCTGGGTGGGTAATATAGATCATGCTCTTGTATATGCAAGTTTTCCAATGTATTTAGTAAGGTATGCACATTGTTCTCTCCTACCTTGTTTTTACCGCTTCATGGAAATTTCGCATCCGGACTTTGAGGACTAATATAGGAAATTTCATGTGTGTTGTACTGCTGTATATGTTTACTGTGCGCTATTATAAGTACTTTTTGGCGCTGCTGATTGAGTACGTAATGATACACTGACGCCATTAAATTACATATATTTCCTTTCAATGGTACTGACACCTTGTTACTTTGTTTCTGTCAGTTAAAATGTTACTTGAGGTACAATGTAGCGTTTTTCATGGAAATGACGCTCAAAACTTTCCTGTTATGTCTGACTGTTATCCCAAGTATGGTTTCGTGCTGTACCGATCGTTCGAGGTCAGAGGTGTCCCTTGTAAGCTATAAGACTATAAACATTATCTATCTCCCTTTTCTGCCCAAACAATTCATATCTAGAATGAAACTTTTCACTCTGCAGCGGAGTGTGCAAGACTCCTGCATGTTTCGCAGGAGAGCTTCTGTGAAGTTTGGAAAGTAGAAGCGAGGTACTGGTGGAAGTAAGGTTGTGAGGCGGCATTGTAAGTCGTGTCGAAATAGCTCAGTCGGTAGAGCGCTTGCCCGCGAAAGGCAAAGGGTCCAGGTTCGATTCCCGGATCCGACACACAATTTTAATCTGCCAGGAAGTTTCAATTTTCATATTCGATCACAAAACTTCATATTTGGTTACATCTACATATTAGAGCACAAAACTTAATATTCGGTTATTTCACAACCAAAGAGAATAAAAGCAGATTAGTGTATTCACACGTTTTTGTTCTTTGTATTTGACGCAATTTTTTTTTAATTATAAAATATGGGACTTTGGAGTCCAAGAGAGTATAATGCTTTTAGGAGACATTCTGAAATGCTTATCTCTGTTTACATAAATATTTACCATCAATAAAGAGACAACAGAGTTATTCCATCGAAATGCCGTAGTAGATATTAATGTGAAGGAGGGGAAAAACGTACTATAACTCACCCTTAATCTTATTCCTATTCCTTAATTCGTAAACAAAAGAAAACCAAGTTAAAACCACTTATTAGTGTCACTAGCAAGGAAGACAACTACAGAAGTAACATGCACAAAATGCCGTTGGCACACTGTCGGTACTAATAATGTCTGGGCACAGTTCTGAATGCTATACTAATGAAAAGAGCTCTATTTCTCGAATAAAATCAGTTTCCATTAGTCCAAACAATACCAAACCAAATTACTACTTGTCAGAACACATCAGCGTCTTTTTGTGACAACAAAACTCGCCTGATGAAATCGTGTACGCAGATATAAGACAGTCAGTTTTTCACAGCTCTCTGTGAGCAGGGACACTGAACATTCTCGGCCAGCGAGTATTTCATCTACTTCTACATCCGTACTCCGCAAGCCACCCGACGGTGAGTGGTGGAGGGTACCTTGAGTACCACTATCGGTTCTCCCTCCTATTCCAGTCACATATTGTTCGCGGAAAGAAAGATTGTCGGTATGCAGCTGTGTGGGCTCTAATCTCTATGATTTTATCCTCCAGATCTGTTCGCGAGATATACGTAGGAGGGAGCAATATACTGCTAGACTCCTCGGTGAAGGTATGTTCTCGAAACTTCGACGAAAGCCCGTACAGAGCGACAGAGCGTCTCTGCTGCAGAGTCTTCCACTGGAGTTTATCGATCATTTCCGTAACGCTTTCACGATTACCAAATGATCCTGTAACGAAGCGCGCTGCTCTCCGTTGGATTTTCTCTACTTCCTCTATTAACCCCACCTGGTACGGATCCCACACCGTTGAGCAGTATTCATGCAGTTGGCGATCAAGCGTACTGTAACCTACTTCCTTTGTTTTCGGACTGCATTTCTTTAGGATTCTTCCAATGAATCTCTAAGTCTGGCATTGGCTTTACCAACGATTGATTTTATAGGTCGTTCCATTTTAAATCACTTTTAATGTCTGCTCCCAGATAATGTATGGAATTAACAGCTTCCAGTTGCAGCCCTGCTATAGTGTAGCTAAACGAATAAGGATCTTTCAGTCTATGTATTCGCAGCGCATTACACTTGTCTACATTGAGATTCCATTGCCATTCCCTGCACAACGCGTCAATTCGATGAAGATCCTCCTGTATTTCAATAAAATTTTCCATTGTTACAACCTCTCTATATAATAAAGCAACATCTGCAAAAAGCCTAAGTGAACTTCCAATGTTATCCGCAAGGCTGTTTATATACAGGGTGTTTCACTGTGTTTGCCTCTGTAACTTATAAAATAATAGGTGACAGGAAATTTTAATGCGGTAGGTCAAACAAGAAATGTTACACTTTCTGTGCAATTATGAACATAGTTTATTGTATCATTTTCCAAAGAGTTACAACACAAAGATATAATTTTTTAAATGGAACAATAGTTTTTCTATCGTGTATTGGATTCGTTGCGTCCAAATCAATTTAAACTACATTCCTATCACTGTTAGTTTGGGAACTACAACCCTTCAAACTTTAAGGGACAGATACCACAAAGGCTGCGCATAATGCAATGCGCCTTCTAAATGTAAGAACGTAAGAACGTAATCGCTGCCGGAGCTCTTCGCCTAGGATATCTCACGGCATACGCCGTGGCTGCTTCAGTGGCCTTGGCACTCGCCGAGTGTTGTCCTTGTCGTTGTGCTCGTTGTCCTTCTATGCCATCGTCATCTGATGTCTGTAACTGTGGTATATTGAGCCCCGGTTGTTTGTGTGGCTCCATCTGTCGGGTATACAGCCGTGTACGGCGACAGTCGGCAGTCTAACAGCGCATCGAGGAAGCTTCTCGCTCTGTGAAACCGGCGACGTTACAACTCGGCCGTACCACATTTAGAAGGCGCATTGCACTATGCGCAGCGTTTGTGGTAACACCCAGAAGATGGCCGCTTGCAATAGTGGCCGAAACGTATGTGAAATATTTGATATATTGACGATGCGGTCCAATACCCTGAAGAGTTTTATCAGCAATGACAACGGCCGCGGAAGCCTTCGTTTACACCCTGTATATTGTTAACAGCAACGGACCCACGACACTCCCCTGTGGGACACCTGACATTTACTTCGGAAGACATCTCTTCATTGAGAATGACAAATTGCATTCTGTTATCAAGAAACTCCTCAATCCAATCACACAATTGGTCTGATAGACCATATGCTCATAGTTTGTTCATTAAACGTCTGTAGGAAACTGTATCAAACGCCTTACGGAAGTCAAGAAACACAGCATATACCTGAGAACCCGTATCTATGACCCTCTGAGTCTCGTGGACGAATAGCGCGAGTTGGGTTTCACACGATCATTTGATTCATCAGAGGAACCCTAACGTTCCGTCAGGGACACAAGTCAGATATTACACTTTGTTTTATGATGCAGTAAATAGGCAGGGACTTTTAAGTCTCTTCGGGCCGTAAAAGATTGATGGGAACACTCGGAGCTGTGGCAGGTATGGCAGTACCCTCTCTGCAGGCTGATGTTGAAACCAATATCAGTACATGTACTATCCCCCAGATGACATCTGCCGTCAGAGGATCACAGTCGACGTCGTCTTTCCAGACATACCATTTTCTTTGGCCGGTGCTGGTACTTAAGAGTGTGTGCCACAGTGCTGGCGTTCCCGCCGCCCTGATAGGTCATTAGCGCCGCAAGGTGGCGGGCTCATCCCCGGCTATGACGAATTCGGCGGCCTGGGGAGGCGCCACCGCGGAAAGGCACGCACCGCGGCGATCCGTCTTGCGCGCGGCACGCCACGCCTGCACGTCCGCCCCCGCTAATTAAATCTGATTAGCAGGCCCAGTGAAATACTGACCCCCGCCTGCTCTCTGCTGGGTGGTGGGGCGTGACCCAAACCACTGCTCCGACACCTCCCACCTCAATGGGAGGAAGCCATCCGCTCTATGGAGCGTCTCTGAGTACTTGCTACTGATATATTTGGTTATGATCCGCTCACTGGGATTCAGTTGTTGGCAAAGAATTTTTATATTTAACCTTAAATCAGAAAAGTCCGTCTCAGTTGAAATTTTTTTTCTTTATTTCACTCACGCGTTTCATCCTGGAATGGAACCAATTTAACGTTTAATGTCAAAAGGATTCCGTATTTCTAGATTTCCAAAGGCTTTCGACACTTTACCTCACAAGTCATTTCTTGTTCTCGGCGGCAAGTGTTCATCAGAGACGAGTGTATCGTAGGGCGTGCCCCAGGGGAGGGTGATAGGACCGCTATTATTTTCGATCTATATAAATGATCTGCAGCGGTGGAGTAGCCGAGCGGTCTAAAGCGTCTCGCTGCGGAGCGCGCGGTTGCTCGCCGTGTAGGTTCCAGTCCTCCCTGGGGCATGGGTGTGTGTGTTCGTCCTTAGGTTAGTTTACATAGGTTTAAGTAGTTTGTAAGCTACGGACTGATGACCACGCAGTTTGGTCCGATAGATTTACAGTCCTTTGAATATCTGAATAAATGATCTGATGGACAGAGTAACTTGTAATTTGCGGCTGGCCGGCCGCGGTGGCCGAGGGGACTGAGGCGCTCCAGTCACGGTCTGCACGGACACTACGGTCGGGGGTTCGAATCCCCCCCTCGTCCTTAGTGCTAGTTAGTTCATAAGTAGTTTGTAAGTTTAGGGACTGATGACCCCGTAGTTAAGTCCCATAGACTCTACAAACAATTGAACAATTGAATTTGCGGCTGTTTGATGATGATGTGGTGTATGGGAGGGTATCGTCTTTAACTGACTGTAATAGCATACAGGATGACTTATACAAAATTTCTAGTTGGTGTGAAGAATGGCAGCTAGCTCTCAGTGTAGAGAAATGTAAGGTGTTGCGCATGAGTAGAAAAAACAATCCCATCACGTTCGAATACAGCATTAGTAGTGAGCTTCTTGATGCTGTCGCGTCGTTCAAATATCTAGGCGTAACATTGCAGATTGATATGAAATGGAACGAACATGTAAGGACAGTTGTGAATAAGGCGGACAGTCCACTTCGGTTTATTGGGAGAAGTTTGGGAAGATGTATTTCCTCAGTAAAGGAGACCACGTATAAAACGCTTGTACGACCACGTCTTGAGTTTTGCTCAAGTGTTTGGGACCCGCAGCAGATCAGTTTATAGGGAGACATAGAAGCAGTTCAGAGGCGAGCAGCTAAGTTTGTTACTGGTAGGTTCGACCAACGCGCGAGTGTCACTGAAATGCTCCGGCAACTCAATTGGGGATCGCTGGAGGAAAGAAGACGTACTTTTCATGAATTTCTGCTGAGGAAATTTAGAGGGCTGGAATTTGAAGCTGAGAGTAGTACAATCTTGCTGCCGCCTACTTATATTTCTCGTAATGATCACAAAGATAATATAAATTACTGCTCGTACGGAGGCATATGGGCATCCTTTTATTCCTCGTTCTATTTGGGAGTGGAATAGGAAAGGAAACGCCTAGTAGTGCTACAGTGTACCCTCCACCACGCACCTTACGGTGGATTGCGGAGTATGTATGTAGATGAAGATGTAATCAAATTGCGTGTGTGTGCAACAATGTCACAGTTGTGCGCTTTGTGATATCCTGTCTGAAAGAATACAGTACATTGTAATTGACGGAAAGTCATCGAGCAGAACAAAAAGTGTTATCTGGCGTTCCCCAGGGAAGTGTTATACGGCCCCTAGTGTTTCCTGTTTTTATATACGATTTAGGACACAATCTGAGTTGTTCTCTTAGACTGTTTGCGGATGATGCTGTACTTATAGGTTAGTAAAGTCACCAGAAGATCAAAAGCATCTGCAAAATGATTTAGGAACGATATCTGCATTGTGCAAAAAAAAGGCAATTGACCCTTAATAATTAGAAGTGTGAATTCATTCATATGACCACTAAAAGAAACTTAAGTTAGACAATAAATAAGTCAAATCTCGAGGCTGTGAATTAAACTAAATACCTGTGATTAACAATTACGAACAACATAAATTGGAAAGAACACATAGAAAATAGTGTAGGGAAGCCGAATCAAAGACTACTTTTCATTGGAAGGACACTTTGAAGATGGAACAGTTCTACTTAAGAAACTGTCTACACTACACTTGAGCCTACTATTTTGGAGTATTGCTGAGCATTATGGGATTGACACCAGGGGGGACTGACGGACGATTTAGAGAAAATTCAGAGAAGGACAGCGCAATTTCTATTACCATGATATAGGCTAAGGAGTGTCATGGAAATGATGAAGGAGTTGGTGTGGAAATCATTAAAGAAAGGCGTAATTTGTTGCTGGCAAAGGATTTTTATTTAATCTTTAATCAGAAAAGTCAGTCTCAGTTGCCAATTTCTTTCTTTATTTCACTGACGCGTTTCGCCCTGGAGTGGAACCTGTGTATCGTTCAATGTCAAAAAGATTCCGTATTTGTAGATTTCCGAAAGGCTTTCGACACTGTACTTCACAAGCCTCTTCTAATCAAATTGTGTGCCTGTGGAATATCGCCACCGTTGTGCGCCTTGTGATTTCCTGTGTAAAATGACACAGTGCGTTGTAATTCAAGGTAAGTCATCGAGTAGAACAGAAGTTATATCTGGCGTTCCCCAGGGTAATGTTTTACGGCCCCTACTGTTCCTTATTTTTATAAACAGATTTAGGACACTCGCTCTCTTACACTGTTTGCGGATGAAGCTGTCACTTATCGGTTAGTAAAATCACCAGAAGATCAAAAGGCGATTGACCTTTAATAATTAGAAGTGTTAGGTCATTCATATGACAACTAAAAGAAATCCGTTAAACTTCAGTTGCACGAAAAATCAGTCAAATCTTGAGGCCGTATATTCAACTAAATACCTAGGTGTAACAATTACGAACAACTTAAATTGGAAAGAACACATAGAAAATACTGTAGGGAAGGCAAACCAAAGACTACGTTTAATTGGAAGGACACTTAGAAGATGCAACAGTTCTACTAAAGAAACTGCCTACAGTACACTTGTGCGTCCTATTTTTGAGTATTGCTGCGCATTGTCGGATTCACACAATGGGGGACTGACGGACGAGTTAGAGAAAATTCATTGAAGAACAGCTCGTTTTGTATTATCGCGATATGGAGGAGACAGTGTCGCGGAAATGATGCACGAGTTGGAGTGGAAATCATTAAAAGAAGGACGTGATTTGTTGCGGCGAGATCTATTTGCGAAATTCTTCTGAATGTGTACATATATTGTTAGCACCCACCTACATAGGGATACGTGACCATCATAATAAAATAAGAGAAATCAGATGGAAAACGAAAGATTTAGGCGTTCCTTTTCCCCGCGAGCTACTAGAGAGTAGAACTATAGAGAAATATAAAAGTGACTCAGTGAACCCTCTGCCATGCACTTCAGTGTGATTTACACAGTACCAATGTAGATGTAGAGGTAACTGGAGAGGTAAGCAATCAAACATAACTAGGGAGAAGAGATGTTTACAACACTCTACATAATTATCATATTGAAGGCAAAAAGTTTAAAAAAATTATAATACATGAAGCATTGTATTTAATCTTTTAGTAACTCAGTTCTGTGTAATTTTAATCGCTAACTAACTCCAATAATTATCCACAACTGATATATCAAGAACACGTGTAAAATGGCTCCAAGTGTTAGGGTACATATTATTTCTCAAATTAATAAAATAATAAACCTTTAAACATTTTAAAATTAGAGACTTTTGTTAACAGACAACAGAACATAAATATTTATACCACTTAAAACTATCATTCCTATCGTGAGTCTGGTAAAAAGGAGATAGAGGATTTGTTTTCTTGATATATAATGAAACATGAATAAAGAATCAGTCCCAGTAATGATGTTGGTATATGGTATAATTAATTTAATCCTTTTACAAATGCACTGTGAGACAGCAAAACTTCATTGAAAATATTGTAAATGATATCATCAATAGACGTTAAAACATGTAACGTAAGTTGTTCTGTAGCTTAGAAAAATACAGACAATGGTTTCGCAACAATATGAATTTCCCTGAACGAAGATAACAAGCCCCTCAAAAATGTGACCAACATCCTTTCTGAAATACCAGTCAACTTTTATACCTTGCGTGTTGTGGACACTACACATACTCAATTAAAGGTAAAGGCAACTCATTTAAAAGTTAATCAACACTTTTCATTCCGGTTGTAACAGATTTAGTAGTAGCGAAACAATTTGGTTTAAAAATATTCGATACGCTTTATGTCTGTGTATGTTACAGTAGAAGGGCCACTAATGTTTAGTTATTTTCTAAATGCATAGACTTCAGATTCTCAGATACTATAAATTAATGCAGACTATCCTTCATCGGTCTGAACTTCATTTTCATACAAAATTTATCGCATATTAATGGAGTTAGCATTTCGAAATGTATTGTTCAGAACCAAAAGTCTTTTGACATTGCATAATTATGTTGCAATGCAAATAAGAAGAATACTGTCACACCTTTAAATTTAAATTCTCTGTCAAATTACTTCCTCTTAATTACACTGTATAAAAAGCTTGTAACAATGATAACATTGTTGGTTAGTAACTAATGCAAATACGCGTATTACTACAAGACTATAATTGAAGGCATATCGTGAAGTCATGTAATGTATCCTAAACAGTTTCACATACGCTGTTTGTAACAAAACTATATGGCTCATTATTTAAAAATTTCAAGTATGTAAACAAACCAACACTTCTTTACTCATGTTGTGGTGTTCAGTCCGCAGAATGGTCTGATGCAGATCTCCAATCTTCTCTATCCTATGCTAGCCTCTTCATATGAGAATACGAACGGCAATCTACATCCTTTTGCATCTACTTACTGTATTCGTCCCTCGCTCTCCCTCTAATATTTTTACCCCACACGCTTTCTTCTAATGCTAAGTTGACGAATCCTTGATGTCTCAAAATGTGTCCCACCAGCCTATCCCTTCTCTTATTTTGAATATGCCAGAAACTCGTTTTCTCACCAAGTCTGCTGAGCACCTCCTCATTAATTATGTGATCTACCCATCTAATCTTCATCATTCGTCTATAGCACCACGTTTCGAAAGATTCAAAATATTCAAATGTTTGTAGAGCATATGGGACTTAACTACAGGGTCATCAGTCCCTAAACTTACAAACTACTTATGAACTAACATAGTATGGCACAAACATCCATGCCCGAGGGGGGGATACAAACCCCTGACGGGGAACGGCCTCGCGCCTCAATGCGCTCGGCCGCTCACCTGCGGCTTTCCGAAAGCTTCTGTCATCTTTTTGTCTGTACTTCTTTTCGTCAATATTTCACTCCCATCAGTTCTACACTCCAGACAAATGCTTTCAGAAAGGGCTTCCTAACATTTAAATTAATAATGGATGTCAACAAATTTCGTTTCTTCAGAAACGCTTTTCTTCTCGGGGCCATTGTCCATTTTATATCTTCTTTAGTTCGGCCATCGGAAATTATCTTGCTATCCATATAATAAAACTTATCTACTACTTTTATTGTCCCATTACCTAATCTACTGCCTTCAGCATCGCCTGATTTTCTGACACTACATTCCATTACCCTCGTTTTACTCTTGTTAATTTTCGTCTTACATCTTTCTTTCAAAACACTGTCTATTCTATTCTGTTGCTCTCCCAGTTCCTTTGCTGCCTCTGACAGAATTACTACTTTATCAGCACACCGCAAGGTTTTTATTACCTCTCCCTGAACTGAAATTCCCTCTCCCTCCCTTCCTTCCTTCTTCGCACAAATCATATTTTGCATATATATTTAACATATAATTGCGTCCAATTTGTAAATATTTGTAATTGCCTACTATGTGTGTTGATTAATCTGTTGCATATCTTGTTTGTGAAAGACTTCTAATTCAATTACGGATGCGTCATTCACGTACATGATTGTACCAAACTTTTTCTGGAAATTTCTGGAAACAAGCATTGTCTATAAACAAGAGGGCGATAAATCGCAGTTGGTTTTAGTTATCTCGGTCTCATTCTCAGTCTCAGACATTAGTTCGGCTAAAGATTAGTTCAGCTCGGTGATTGTAATACCACGTTGTAGTATCTGTTTATTTTTATACCTATGCAAATTTCAGTTTTTGTACATAATAAATATAAGTGAAACATGCAGCGATGTACTTCCATTTAATAGAGAGAACCCAGGATGCCAGAGTAAATAGTTTCAGGACAACATTGATACTGCGAAAAAGCTGGTTAACACAACAGTTTTGTCTACATCAGCAAAGCAGGTGATGAAATTTGTATTAATTATTTTAACGTTTGTTTGGTTTGTGACGCTCCTATTCTAACTAATAGGTTAAAGATGGCCTAAAGCAGAAATATGGATACCGTAACGGAGCACAATTAATTACTCAAAGGGCGGAAAAATCTTTTAAAAATTTTATTTGACAGTGACTTCTAAGAAATAAACATTCATGTGTTAAAGTTGTTTACAATTATTAATTTTGTTAAAAGGTAATAACAAGTTGTTCCGCGTATTCCAGGAATATAAATACAGTTCACTACTGTTATTTAGTTTTTGCGGATTTAATATAGAAAAGTGAATGATTATTTGAATGTTTGTTCGTATTTTATGTGCTACATCCAATTGCAATGAAACTTTGTCATATTGCAATTTTGCAGAGGTTATAGGGATAACTACATCACTGCTAGTGCTAGTCCTGCATGGTTCGCAGGAGAGCTTCTGTGAAGTTTGGAAAGTAGGAGGCGAGGTACTGGCGGAAGTAAAGTTGTGAGGCGGCGTCAGTCGTGTCGAGATAGCACAGTCGGTAATGCGCTTGCCCGCGAAAAACAAAGGTCCCAGGTTCGAGTCCCGGTTCCGGCACACAATTTTAATCTGCCAGGAAGTTTCAACTATATCACTGTTCGACACATAGGTCCGGAGATATGAATTGTGATATGCATGAAAAACTTAAGCATTATGAATAACATTTAAATTTATAACTTCTAATGAATGTAATCGCAACAGATCTTGCAAACAGCATCCAATGAATACACTTGTAAAAGTATTTCAGTGTACGACTTTTAGTTTAGCTGATATGACGTCATAAGCACTGAGACGTATGGAGAAACTATTGCATCTTGTTTTTTGGTATTTTATGTACTGCCGTATAATTCATCCAATTGCGACGAAACTTTGCACACTTCAAAACAAGAAGTCATCGTCCACGTAACATGTTTTATGGTGTTTGGTAGAAGGTATTTTACCTATGAACTTTGACAAAATCTACGTTTTCATTCCGACCTTGATGAAATTTTGCACACTTAACGTTCAACACTAGAGAAACTTCACTGTCTACCTAAGAAAACATACGGTAGATGGTGGAGGATACCTTGCAGTAAACTTCGACGTCACTTCACATATCATCCTGACAGTTAAGAGTTGCGTTATTTTTCACTCATGGAGAAGGTAATGGACTGAGGAGGTTGAGGAGAAGTTCGACAGAGAGAGAGAGAGAGAGAGAGAGAGAGAGAGAGAGAGAGAGAGAGAGAGAGAGAGAGACTAGGTGGTGATTGGCAGAGAAAGTTAAGAGTTGAGCAGAGAGGGAAGGAGGTGTGTCAGGACATGGAGGAGGAGAAGATAGAGAAAGAAGGAATATATAGGTTGAGAGAAAAGGGAAGAGAGTTGGACTAACTTATGACTAAAACAATAGGCATCCAGGTGTCACTAGGTTTTCAGCTAGTAAGTTATATTTTTTTCTTCATATAGTTAATTTCGGTTACAGTTTGCAAAAGTACGACAGGAAAAATAAACTTCCCAAGTCCATTATTCTACAAATACCATAAAAATGTATGTTTCTGTGCACAGGGGAACAATTATTGAACAACACAAAATAAAATCTTCCTAACTTCAGAACGGTTTGCGTTAGGACTTGCAAACTGTATGGCTGGCGGCGGGGCATGGTGGCAATCAGTGTAATGTGAATAAAGTTCTGTTTAGCAACGAAGTCAAGTTGCATGTCGATGGGTTTATCTATAATCTAAATTGGCGCATTTGGGTGTGAGAGAAAACGAATTTCGCGATCGAGAAGTGTCTTCAACCTCAACGCGGAACGATATTCCTTGATGGCACGATGACTACCGAACGGGACAAAGCTGTTGGAAGATGATTCCACTCCCATTATCCAAAGAGACCCTGTTTTCGGTAAGATGTGCTTCATGCAAGACGGAGTAGGAGCGTGTTTCATGACATGGAGGAGCACTTTGGGAACAGCAGTCGGGGTCTGGGGTATCCGGAAGCCACTGGTATGGGCCTCGATTGACAGCCATTCTCCACATCTGAATACACGCGACTTTTTTCTTTTCTATATATTTTTTGTGGGTCAGTATTAAATAAAACATACACAGCATTGCTAAGCTGAAAAGAGCAATTGATCATCGACAGCACCCGCGTTCTGACATTTCAGCGGGTCATGCAAAATTTCGCTGTTCGTCTGAGCCATAACATCGTCACCGAAGAATGGCACATTGAACGCTTCTTAAGACAAATCCGAATATCCGTAGTGACGTTTAAATGTTGAAGAAAGTGTATGCACGACGTTGTTTGTAACTAATTTACGCCTTGTTTCTATATTGCAATAACTCTCCAGATATGTATTCATCCTTCAGTTTTGAAAAGCATCGAGTGAAGTGAAAGTGTCTCTGTGTGACGTTTTGTGAGCTGAAGAACCACAAACACAATTACATGTGGTATTAAGACAATATGAATTAAACATCCCACTGATGATGTTGCAACGCCAGCGAAACATGAATGGGAGAAATTAAAAAAACATTTGTGTTTGCTCAAGGCGGATCTTACCTATAAAGCAAATTTATAAAGCAAATTTATCTCCAGATATGTATATGCTTATGCGTATGTTCCACAGTTCCTTAACTATCATAAATATGTATTTTAACTAAAGAAGTATCAAACGTTCAAATATTTGTCAAAGTTATCGGACTTATCTGGGGGATCATCAGTCCCTAAACTTACATAAACTAGCTTATACTAAAGACAGCACAAACATCCATGCCCGAGAGGGGATTCAAACCCCTGCCGGAGAACTGCCTCTCGCATCGCAGCATGGCATCTCAATGCGCTCAGCCGCTCCGCCGCATAAAAAGTGGTTTAGGAAGTCAGAACCTGCTACGACATAATTTTCCGGTGATATGGCGCCATAAACAATGATATTAGCAAAACTGCCACATCACGCTACTGTTTTTCATTTATCCTCTAAAGTAATCGACCGATTTCAGCTAAAATGGGTGGAAATATCGTTTACCGTCAGAAACGAATTAAGGTACAAAGTACCAACAACATATAGTGCAAGAAATAGGACATCATAATCTATAAGAGTACCAAAAAAATCTGCGTTACTAATCTGCGTGTAATTAACAATACTTCATCGATTGCTTATTGCAATACCTTATCCTTTGCTATTTTGATTTCTTCCATTACGCTTTAATCTGTTAACTGGGTTTCTTCTATATCCAGACTATTTGCACCAGTCTTTCTTGCCATCGTCTTGGAATCCTTCAGTTTTCAAAATATTTTCCCCGAAAGGCTTCTCTGTTATACAGTTTTTGTATTGCTTTTCTCAACATATGTGTTTTTTTTATCCTTCTTTATTTAATGGATGTTGGGACGGCGGCGTTTTATTATTGTTATAAATGAAAAACCTTGAGCTGTTAACATTGGATTTTATTGACTAGTTTCGAGAATACGCTGTTCTCTTCTTCAGACCTTTAATAATCCTTGCTGTAATGCATACTAGCCTTCCATTGCATGTATTGCGTATCAACCTATCACTTAAAGATGTATCCGACATCCGGAAGAATCACTTTTCTATAGTGTCTCAATTTTTCGTCTGGCGAAATGCACTTCTTGTTGTAATACATCTGTGTTGGGTGTAGGTCTTCTGGAGCTTGGTGATTTTTTGTTTACTGGCGATACGGTTTAACCTGAGGACTGTATAGCTTCAACGAGTTATTTAAAGTGTCACACTTGATCAATTTTACCATAATTTGTGATGAAAGGGGAATTATTTTCATGGTGTATTTCCGCATATTAGATATTTCATATTTGTAGACCAGTTTATTTGTTAAATTTCATGTTTTTCCACTGTGTGATCGCGTCCGTTCTACTACTGGTGATAATTGCAATATCGTCAGCGAAAGCAAGGCACTTTAATTCAGTTATTTTTTAAATACAAATTTGGAAGCCCTTCACTTGACGTTCCCATTCCCTGGTGACTTTTTATAGAATAGTACTGAAAAGGAATCGAGATAGTCCGTCCCCCTGTCGGACTTCAGTTTTGTTTTCGAAGCTTTCTGATACTTCGCAAATGAATTTCACTATGGACGTTGTTCCTGTAGATGTTTGTTCCGCGATTTTTCTTGTCTTTTTTCAAAATTCAAATGTTTGTAGAGCTTACGGGACTTAACTACGGGGTCATCAGTCCCTAAACTTACAAACTACTTATGAATTAGCTACTACTAAGGACGGCACAAATATCCATGCCCGAGGGGGGATTAGAATTCGCGCGCCGCAGAACGCTCGGCCACCGCAGCCGGCTCTTGTCTTTTGATCGACCCCAAATTCTTCCATGATTTTAAACAGAGTTTCACGGTCCACTTTGCTGAAGTGGCTGAATGTAATTAACGAGTTTCGCATTTCTTAATTTATAATATCGTATTTAAGCACCAGACCTGTTCCGCACATGATCGTCCTTTTCCGAATCCGGCCTGGTATTCATCAATAAGTGTATCTTATTGGGATTCTATCTTGTTTAAATGTGCTTTGAAAAGAAGTTTGCATGCTACTGGGACGAGGTAAATTGCCCTATATTGTTGTTATCTGACTTGTCACCCTTTTTTGTGTAGCGGGTGAATTAGAGTGTATTTCCAGTCCTCCGGTATTTGCTCCGTCGTCCATATGTCTGACATTATAAGATGTAATTTTTGCGTAAGGGTAGGATCGTTAAGTTTCCAGAATTCAGAAATGATCGCATCTTCTCTTGGTGCTTTGTTATTTTTCAACTCTTTGACTATCTCCATAATTTCTTTGGGATGTTTGAAAAATGCTATCTTACTATCCTATATATATTTAAAATATTTATGGAAACCACAGTCAATCGGCCAGCCCATTCTATCCAGCCAATTTGCTCCATTTGAACCCGTGATTTCCATATCGGCCATATTTCCCTATTCTTGTCATCCGGATTGCCGTATGAGATAGAACTATTTTTTCCAATCTGCCCTGAATAAGCACTGACGCCATCTTCGCGTCGTGTGGTGTCTGTTCTGTCTCTGTAAAAGATGGGGTTATTTTCGTTAGAACGCTCAAACATTTACTCGTTTTCACAGAATATTTGCAGACTTGCGAGACAGTAACGACGTGACCATTAAACGTTAGCGATTCTAAGAATGTTGCCACACAACACGCCGTTCGCTGGCGAGGTGGAATGACTCATCTCTTCCCGGTAAACGTAACAAGCTCTCTAATTTTCCCACAAGGCATTATTCATTGTGTGGGAGTACCAGTCTCGTTACAGAGGCCGGCATTTTAGTTCTTTGCATGAACTCCAGAGTGAGATGTATAACAATTTATGCAGGAATCATTTCAGTAAAAAGAAAAAAATCTGTGCATACCAAGGTCTTTCCAGACCGACCTATCGGATTCTGCGACCCCGCTTCCCAACCCCTCCAATCATCCTTGCACTTTCGAAGATGTTACATCTTTTACTCAATGTGATTCATGTATGACGAACTATTTTCATACGTCACAAACGCTCCTACGACGATTATAGATTAACAGTTCGTGCAATGCTGTTTATTTCTACTACGTCACAACAGCAAAGTTTTTATTTATCCAATGGCTGATCTCGTGCTTGTCCCAATCTACATCTACATGCATACTCCGCAATTCACCGTAAGGTGCGTGGCGGAGGGTACACTGCACCACTACTAGGCATTTCCTTTCATATTCCACTCCCAAATTGAACGAGGAAAAAAAGAATGCCTATATGCCTCCATACGAGCCCTAATTTCTCGTATCTCGTCTTTGTGATCTTTACGCGAAATGTAAGTAGGCGGCAGCAAGATCGTACTACACTCAGCTTCAAATTCCGGCCCTCTAAATTTACTTAACAGAAATTCACGAAAAGAACGTCGTCTTTCTTCCAGCGATCCCCAATTGAGTAGCCGGAGCATTTCCGTGACACTCGCGCATTGGTCGAACCTACCGGTAACAAATCTAGCTGCTCGTCTCTGAACCGCCTCTATGTCCTCCTTTAAACTGATCTGCTGCAGGTTCCAAACACTTGAGCAATACTCAAGACGTGGTCGTACAAGCGTTTTATACGCGGTCTTCTTTACAGGTGAAGTACATCTTCCCAAAATTCTCCCAATAAACCGAAGTCGGCTATCCGCCTTACTCACAACCGTCCTTACATGCTCGTTCCATTTCATATCGCTCTGCAATGTTACACCTAGATATTTGAACGACGTGACAGCATCAAGAAGCTCACTACTAATGCTGTATTCGAACATTATGGGATTGTTTTTTCTACTCATGCACATCACCTTACATTTTTCTACATTGAGAGCTAGCTGCCATTCTTCGCACCAACTACAAATTTTGTCTAAGTCATTCTGTATGCTATTACAGTCAGTTACAGACGACACCCTCACATACACCACAGCATCATCAGCAAACAGCCGCATATTACAACTTACTCCGGCCATCAGATCACATATATAGATAGAAAACAATAGCGGCCCTATCACACTCCCCTGGGACACGCCTGACGATACACTCGTCTCTGATGAACAATCTTCATGTTGTCATACATTCTCTTACATGTTGGGAGTGAGCGAAGTGGCGCAATGGTAACACTCTGGACTTTCATTCGTAAGAACAGTGGTTCAAATTCAACTTCGGCCTTCCAGACGTAGGTTTTCCGTGATTTCCCTAAATCACACCAGGAAAATGCCAGGGTGGTCCCGAGTACGGCCGACTTCCTTTCCCATTCTCAACCAAAGCTACGAGCATGAGGCCAGTCTCTAATGATCACGCTGTCGTTAAATCCCACCTTCATTCTCCCTGTTGGAGTCCAATACTTACTTAATAGCTAATTATTTAATAAATATTTACTATCTATCTCTGAAATGATTGCACATGGTGAAGTAACAAACGTTGTAAATTTTAATGTAATTTTCCTCTGCTTATGGTAACAGGCCTACATATTCTGATACTTACCTTTATTTTTAAATTATAATGATTAACCATTCTGTAGAAACATTTCACCGGATACAGGCATTTTTCAAGTATTGTGTAAGAGTATTAGTGAAATTGAGTTCATAATAATGCTACTAGCAAAGTTTACTAATTTGAAAGACACAGCCAAGACGACAAATCTCCCGCACTTAATTTGTCAGCTATTTATCAACATCGTAGTAATTCCCAGTAACACATTAGATTCCGTGAATGATTTGTTTCCCAACTTGTTTACAGTTCTTGATTACTGCAAGGCAACATTGTTTTGTTAATTCGTCATTTTCGAACCATACTAAAATTTAAAATTTTGCCGCTCATCATTTTCATATATTGTGGCGGTAAACATAATATACCCGCCCCAACTTATACGTAAACCTATATAATATAAAAATGGTATAGAAGAGAGGCATGGTAAATTTGAAAATAGTTACGCTATGAAAATATGAATACCTAAAAGCTTGGACTCCACTGTCCCACTTCGCTACTTGCCATTGGATGTTTTGGGTGTGATGCTTAAGTAATTTTTAAGTCTTAGACTATTTTAGTATGACGTGTGATGCCGTCGCAAGGGTATCTGTATTTCTGCTTATGTCCGTTACGTTCATTTTTTGATGTCTTTCCTTCTTTACCACTGTATTAACCATAAGATCACGATTTTACTAATGAGGATGTAAATACCATTTCCCTTAAGTTGTTGAGATGCTTTGGTTTTACACGAACATCATATATACTGTCTGTTCAAATGTTTGTTAAGCTTGTGTAAATCATGGGATTCTTCTATATAAGTTTAAGTATTTTGGTATGAGTGGTACAGTGCACAAATGGTTTAAATCATACTTAACTGGAAGAATGCAGAAAGTTGAAATAGGCAGTTCACATGATATAGAAGAAACAATTAATTCCTCTAACTGCGGAGTTATCAAAATGGAGTCCCACAAGGTTCGGTCTTGGGTCTTTTGCTCTTCTCGATATATATTAACGACTTGCCATTCAGCATTCACGAAGATGCTAAGCTAGTTCTTGATTTTATGATGATACAAGTATAGCTATCATGCATGACAAACAAAAATTAACTGATGAAATTGTAAATGATATCTTTAAGAAAGTTATTAAGTGGTTCTCTACAAATGGACTCTCATTAAACTTTGATAAGAACCATTATACAAAGTATCATACAATAAATGTCATGACACCATTAATAAATTTAGACTTTCAACATAAATCTTTAGCTAAGGTAGACTGTTCAACTTTTTAGGTGTTTGCATTGACGAGGTATTGATTTGGAAGAAATACATTAAAGATCTGCTAAAACGTTTCGATTCAAGTCATTCGGGTCATTGCAAAATTTGGTGATATACATCTCAGTACATTAGTTTACTATGCCTATTTTCATTCACTGCTTTTATATGGGATCATATTCTGGGGAAATTCAATATTGAATAAAAAGTATTAATTGCACAAAAGCGTGTAATCAGAATAATTGCTGGAGCCCAACCAAGATCATCCTGCAAACATCCTGCAAATTTTTTTAAAAATATTGAGTATCATGTTTATATATTCAAATGTTTGCAAATCTATCGGACCAAACTACGTGGTCATCAGTCCGTAGCTTACAAACTACTTAAACTAAGGTAAACTAACCTAAGGACAACACACACACCCATGCCCCAGGGAGGACTCGAACCTCCACGGCGAGCAACCGCGCGCTCCGCAGCGAGACGCTTTAGACCGCTCGGCTACTCCACCGCGGCTGAGTATCATGTATAAACAACATTTACTAAACTGACACGTTCGACATCATTACGAAATGCAGCATATATCATCTATGGAACAAGTGTTAAGCTAATCTAGTCTAATCCTACAGGTCTTGAACATGAGTTTCTCTAAACGCGCGAATAAAAGTTTTTTACACATCTCCAGCTTTGGTAAATTTTCTCCATTATCTGACTGTGTTCCTTCCATGGATCACAGGACAGTGAGGGGGTCCTTAGTTGATGCTGCCAATCACGTCTTCTTGCATCTGTGAATCGAAAGTGGCGTTGCTCTGTTATTTTGGTTTCAAAATTCTGGAGGATACGATATGAATTATAAGATTCACTGATCACAGTACCATCCTCAGTGAAAGTAAGGAAGAATTCAGTATTTGTTGAACGGAATGGTGGACTAAGGAGACAATGTGGTTTGTGAGTAAACTCAAGAAAAAAAAAAAAAAAAAAAAAAAAAAAAAAAAGTGGAAAGAAAGTGAAAGTCAAAGTAGCGAGAAACTTAACATTGAATTTCTGGTACTCCAGAAGTAAAATAATGAAGGACAGATGAAGAAAGCACTACACAGATTGGCACAGACTAACGTGTCATTTGTGGCCAAAAAAAAGTCAATTGACCTTAGTGTGAGGAAGATATTGCTGAGGACGTTCATTTGAAGTACAGCTTAGCATGGAAGTGAAACATATACCATGTGAAAATTGGAAGGAGATAAACAAAGCGTTTGTCATTTTGTGCTACAGGCAAATATTGTACATTAGATGGTCCGAGATCAGACTGATTAGCGAAGAACTGCCCATTTGGAATACATTGAGCAGACGAAGGGGCAAAATGATTTGACCTGTGTTTAAGACGCCAGGAAGCAGAGGGAAGAGTCGAGGCAAACTCAGTAAGAGAAGACAAAGATACGGATACCTAGAACGACAAATTGAGTACGCAGAGTGTAAATGCTGCTCTGAAACGAAGAGGTTAGCGCAGTAGAGGAATCCGTGGTGGGTTGTTTCGAACCAGTCTTAACACAGATGACACAGAAGTAAGTTTTCAGTTTTACAGACAAATGCTGCAGAAAACCTATCACGTAACAAAAATTGTTGTTATATTTATTAGGCGGAACATTCTTGTTAATAGTTCGAAGTATTTAAATTGCAGGAAAATGGAGAATATCTTTTTCATATTCTGTATAGAAGGAAGCTCCTTACTATTACAGTGTTTTGGGAGTCTTGCTGTTTTATTCATTCGGACGTACGAATGGGTTACTCCGTTATTAAGAACTCGAAGTTTGAAGAAATATTATTAAAATCAATTTATCCTGTTATTTACAGCGAACAGTTGCGAATGGTTTTTACATTTACTTGTAAGATCCTTCTTTATCATCTTCAGATTGTTGTAGTTGCGTCTGCAACCCCTCTCGTTTATTTTGTGACAACAATTATTAATATTTATGAGAGGAGTTTCAATGAAAAGGTACGAAACGTCATAAAAACGAAGTCGGTTAAAATTTGAATATGTCACATTGGAGTAAGCAATGCGACATATAGGGACGCGAAGCATGCGTCGACACCTCCACCTAAAACATTTATGGCTTTGCCGTCAACAAGCAAGGTGATGTTCACCATGTTTCTTCGACGTCTGAGATCCGATACTCATCAAATTCCTTGAGCGAGGAAAAACCATTATCAGTGACCTGTACTGTGACACACTCATAACTTACTCAAGTCCATCAAGGGTTAACAGCCTTGAAGTATCAGGGTGGGAATAATGATATGTAACTATCGTATGGCTTTCGTGGCCGAGATGTCCCTATTGGGATTCAGTCGCCTACTGCAAGTCTTTGAAAATGATGATGAAGACAAACATACAACCTCCAGTCCCCTGCGGGGAATCAAACCCGGACACTTTGCCACGGAGGCAGACTCAGGCAGGGAATGACTCTGCTCCGTGATAACGCTCACCCACAAGTCTCCAGGATCACAGAAAGTGTACAGGACAAGTGAGAGCAGCTCGGACATGTCGCCCTGTGACTTCCATCTGTTTGGTCCGCTAAAAATATATCCCAAATGGAAGCGCTTCTACTCGGACTATGGCACAGTAGAGGACTGGCTCTTGTCACAGCCACAAGAATGCTTGGAATAGAGAATCCTTCGGCTCGTTAAACAGTGGGATAGTTATGCTCAGGCCTCTGGTGATTACTTGTGAATAAAGACTTCAGTTACACCCACCTTGCCATTTAGTACCTTCTCAATAGAACATCCCTGGTATTAATTGTAGGATCGTGTAGGGTTAAGAAACGACGTTTGCATTATCCCTGATCTTAAACTTTCTCCCATAACACGGAGTCAAAGGCACGAGGGACTTCACTTTGTCCTCTCCCCCCTTCGCGAAGATTCTTATTGTAGCGAGAGTCATAAAGGAATAAAAGTGAATGCTCTCCCTCTTCCAAGAGGGTTGCACCACTGTCAGCTTCCCCCAGGCTGAGGCACTAGCTACGACGCTGCCGATATATACTGCCGTCAAAATAATGAGTAACCTCGAAAGACGTCGTCGATTTTGGGAGACAGTAGACCTACTGATAATAATTGGATCGTCCGCCAAGGTAGAACGTTTGCGACGTACCAGCCAGGGCGCCAACTATGAGTATTTTTCGATTGGGAATGTTCGCAATCACGCGGCTGTGATATTAATGTGTGAAGCAAACAGGCGCCATGACACGGAGAATCATTAGTGTTTCTTACAGCCGGCTCAGTTAGTATGAAAGAGCTCAATTTATGGCCTTGGTTAGTGACGTCAGAGTCCTTTCAAAGAATGGCCAAACAAGTAAGACGTGCTGCGTCTGTTCAGCAACTACGCTGGTTACAAAGGTCACGTGAACATGCTCCAGTGTAAGAGGTTATAGACACAGTGCAGACAGCCGCCAAGATCCTCACTCTATAAGGGCAGTAGTGGTAGGTCGGACAGCTACCACAGTGGAGGGTTTGTGAGCCCAGAAGTGTCAACACGAGCTGCTGCCACCAAAATACTAGCTTTGGGACTATGGGGATGTACATACCTGCCTGACTTCCACTCACGCTACAACATCGATGTCTTCAAGGATGAGTTCAGATTCTACCAGAACGCAGGTAATCATAGTCTGTAGTCCAGGCGAGCGCTGTTTCGTAGAGTGCATTCGTCTCAAATACTTTATGCATGGCTGTTATTCAGAGACTGTACTATATTAGACTTTTATAAACAACTACAGCCCTCAGTCGCAAGTTACAATTGAATGTAACCCAGGTTTCAGTTTCACAAAGGACACCTTCTTCAGACGATAAGAGGTAAAAAAGTTAAAAATTACGTGTCAAAGAAATTAAAAATACAATAACATATCTGCCGAAGGCAGATAGTCATACCTTAAAATAGGAACAGTAGCAAACAGTCACTACGAACTGCATCCAGTCGCTGTGATGTTATTGTATATTTAATTTTTTTGACATGTAATTTTTAACCTTTTCACTTCCTATTGTCTGAAGAAGGTGTCCTTTGTGACACTGAAACCTGGGTTACATTCAACTGTTATTTGCGACTAAGGGCTGTAGATGTTTATAAACGTCTCAGATACACTGGATCCAGCGATATGCTATAGTCTGCGTTCGTCTTTGATGATCGTGGAGAGTTTGCTGACCAGCGCTCATTACGTGCTGAATGTTGTACCACTCGTTCATTTTCCATTGTCGCTACAGGAATGTGATGTGTCGTTTCAAAACCATAATGCCCGCCCGCAGACTGCGCGTGACATTCAACGTGTTCTGCAAGACGTGCAGCAACGTCCCTTGCAGCACGATCTCCGCATTGTTCCCAATCGAACACGTGTGGTTTATAATGTGACGGTAACTGACACGTGCGAATCGTCCACCCACAACTCTTGCAGACCTATGTGAACAGTTTTAGCACGCAGGACATTAATCGTCATCTGTGCTAGAATGAGGACTGCCACCCGTGGAGGCTGCACTACATGGTAAAATGGCTGTTTCAGCATGGATCGAAAGCTGGTACCTCAGTACCGTCTGAGTTATTGATCTGTGTATGTATATATGCAGCGATTCAACGATATATCTTGAGTAATTTATAAAACTCTAATGGGGTGTACTAGTATTTCTTTCCGGATAGAGTGGACTAGTAAGTTTGTCACGAGGAATACTTCCCCCTTCCTCTTTTCACCCTCGACCAGAGGCTATAACATCTCAGAATTCCGCTCACACAGGTAGTGAGCTATTGGGACAAGAAACGGCCCCGCAGAGGTTGTACCGCGCTTGATTAAACCGCCAGTCTATGGCTTCAGAAGTCGTATTGTAGATTAGGCGGGCAAATCGTCTCACATTTAGTGCTCACCAGTCCCAGTGCTTTTCGCATCGCATCAAAGAGCAATTGCTGACCACTGTTTTACCCATGGATATAAGTGTACCGCTGTTATTACATCATTGAAATATGTCGGTAAAGTGACACCTCACCATCCACTTAAATTATTATTGGTTTTCGTTCGCTTTACTTGCGATTCCATTCGGTCATGGTAAGAGCGTTTTAATCGCTTTATTATCGTATGTTCAAATGTTTGTAAATCTAAGGGGCGAATGTCATCGGTACCTAGACTTAAAAACTACTTTAACTTACGCTAATAATTACATACACATGCCCGAGGGAGGTCATTAACCTCCGACGGAGACCGGTCTCGCAATCCGATCCTGTTGCCTTTGACCACACTGCCATTTCCTCGCGGGATTTCGTTCTGTAAGTTGCACTGATAAGTTTATCATTTCACGTATACATCGCATTGTATTATTATATAAGCAAAAAGCAACGCAAAGTAACTAATTTTATTTTGCTCCAAAAATTGCTCTGTTTTCTTTCAGCAGACTTACTTCTCGGGTATACGTAATTGCCAACATATTCATTTCAATGTATGGAAGAAATTACTCTTCTCTCCAATTCTGATTAGTACCTCCTCAATAGTTACGCGATCTACTCACTTAAATCTTCAGCATTCTTCTGTAACACCACATTTCAAAACCTTCTACCATTTTCCAGCCGGAACTATTTATCGTCTGTGTTTCACAAAGCAACACTACACACACACGCCTTCAGAAAAAACTTCCTAACATTGAAACTAATATTCGATGCTAACAAATTTATCTTTTTCAGAAACTCTATCTTCCCACTGTCATTTTGCATTTTATATCCTCTGTACTGCGACGATCATATGTTATTTTACTGCCTAAGTAACAAACTTCGTCCACCACCTATATCGTTTCGTTAGTTAATGTATTTCCTTCAGCATAGCCCGATTTTCTTAGACTTCCATTACCTTTGCTTTGCCTTTGTTAATGTTTATCTTATATACTCCTTTCAACACACTGTCCATTCCGTCCAATCGCTCTTCCAAGACCTTTGCTGACTCTGACAGAATTACAATGTCATCGGCAAAACGCAATGTTGTTATTTCTTCACCCTGAACTTTAATTACTTCTCGAAATTTTTCCTTGATTTCCTCCACAGCTTGCGTTTTGTAAAAATGGAAAAACATTGGAGAAAGGCTACAAGCCTATCTTATTGATGTTCCCAACAAATACGTCCCTTTCAAACCCTTCGAATCTAGTGACTGCTGTCTAGATTTTTTTTAGAAGTTGTATATAACCCCAGCTGACTTCAGGATTTAAAAGAGTGTATTGCAATCAAAATTGTCAAAACCTTTCACCAAATCTACAAAAGCTATAAATATAGATCTGCCTATCCTTGACCTATCTTGTATCATAAGTCGTAAGTGAGTACCGCTTCACGTGTTCCTACATTTTCTGTAAATCCAAACACATCTTCCCTGAGGTCAGTATCCACCATATTTTCCATTCTTCTGTAAATAACTCGTGTTAAAATTTTGCTGCCGTGACTTATGAAACTAATGGTTGTGTCATATTCATACCTGCATGTACCTGCTTTCTTTAGAATGGGGATTATTATGTTTTTCTTTGTGAGGGTGTTTAGCTTGTCCCATACCTGTTACACACCATGAAATAGTTTTTGTTATGGCTCGCTCTTCCAGAGACTTCAGTACCTATAAGGAGATGTCTTCTTTCCCAGGGTCCTTGTTTCGTCTTAGAGCTTTCAGCACTCTGTCAAATTCCTCTCTCAGTATCGTATCTCCTATTTCATTTTCGTTTACTTTCTCTTCCCGTCCTACTATATTGCCTCAAAGTTCATTTCCTTTGTAGAGTCCCTCTACATATTCTTTCTTTCTGGCCTCTTTCATTTCCATGAGGTTGAATACTTTTAACATCATATCTGCTGAATCACTCCAGAGTGATTGTTGTCTGACTGTAAGGAAAAATGTAAGCGTAGACTTCTGCAGTCGTTATCACAACCAATGAAATTTTCCTAGGTGTGAGAACACATTGTCAGCCCGATTTTACCAACGAATAAAAATTTTCTGGATGTGAGAGCGCATTGTCAATCTTTAAGAATCCATCCGACTTTTCGTCCACTGTTGCAAGTAGCCTCCGTCTGGGTATTTGTCAGATAAATACCCAGGGTATTACTGTTACCAACCACAATATTTATTGTAACCACATCGCGTTTCAAGGGTATAACCCCCATCATCAGTTGGGAAAACATTATGCTGTGTGCATGTAGGTTATAGGTTGATTCAAAAATGTTCAAATGTTTCTAGAGCTTATGGGACTTAACTACGGGGTCATCAGTCCCTAAACTTACAAACTACTAATGGACTAGCTAATACTAGGACGGCACAAATATCCATGCCCGAGGGGGGGATTCGAACCCCCGACCGTAGTGGCCGTGCATACCGTGACTGGCGCGCCGCAGTACGCTCGGCCACCGCGGCCGACGTTATAGCTTGACCTCTTGCACTGTCTACAAGAGAAAATACGAAACATTATAATTTGACTTTGTACAATTGTTCAAATGATGTTAAATGTAAACAATTAAAATATCATACCTCACTTATGTGTAACTGTACAAAGTCACATTCTGATGTAGTGTTTTGAATTTTCTCTTGTAGACAGTGGAACACGTCAACCTAACCTACATGTACACAGTATAATGTTATTCCACCTAATAATGAGGATTTAAACCCGTGAAACGCGTTGGGGGTACAATAAAAAGGATGACTAGTACAAGTAATACTTTTGTTTCAATCAATTTAAAATACCCAGGGGCGTTTGCGACAGTTTGTCAAATACCAAGACGAAAGCCACTTGTAATTGTGCACGGAAAGTCGGATGTATTCTTAAAGATTGGAAATGCGCTCTCCCACCAAGAAAAAAAATTCATTGGTAGGGAAAGAACGATATGAATTTGGGCTGATATCGGTCCATTAGTTTAGGTTTTTCTTTTAACGTATTGGACGCAACTACTATGGTCATCAGCCACCAATCTTACAAACTACTTAAAGTAACCCACACTAAGGATAACAGACACATCTATGCCCGAGGGAGGACACGAACCTCCACCGGGAGCAACTGCCCAGTCCTTAGGCCACGCTTTCACTCTCAAGCGCCGTAGTTTAGAAAGTTATATCCATTTTCAGAGTATAGATAAGTGACATTAGTTGTTTTATGTTACACAGGATTAATTAACGATATCAGTGCTGCAATATTTATAAATAAAACAGTCACAAAACCTATCAATTATACAAAAGTTATGACCTGTTTCGCCCTGTTTACAGGGCTCTCTTCAGATCCATGTGACGTACGCTTCACAATGGCTTGAAGATGGTCCTGTAAACAGGCCGAAACTGGTCATCATTTTTGTAAAAAATGATAGTTTTTGTGACTGTTTCATTTATAAATACTATACATACAGTACTGGTCATTAAAATTACTACACCAAGAAGAAATGCATATGATAAACGGGTATTCATTGGACAGAAATATTATACTAGAACTGACATGTGATAACATTTTCACGAAATTTGGGTGCATAGATCCTGAGAAATCAGTAACCAGAACAACCACCTATGGCCGTAATAACGGCCTTCATACGCCTGGGCATTGAGTCAAACAGAGCTTGGATGGCCAGAAATGTAGGGTTTCGCAGAGATTGAATGAAGGGTAGGGCCACGGTTCGTAACACATCTCAAACGTAAAGGCCACTGTTCAAAGTACCGTCGATGAGAACAAGAGGTTACCAAGACGTGTAACCAATAGCACCCCATACTATCACGCCGGGTGATACGCCAGTATGGCGATGACGAAAACACGCTTCCAATGTGCGTTCACCGCGATGTCGCCAAACACGGATGCGACCGTCATGATGCTGTAAACAGAAACTGGATTCATCCGACGAAATGACGTTTTGCCATTCGTGCACCCATGTTCGTCGTTGCGTACACCATAGCAGGCGCTCTTGTCTGTGACGCAGCGTCAAGAGTAACCGCAGCCACGCTCTGCGAGCTGATAGTCCATGCTGCTGCAAACGTCGTCGAACTGACCGTGCAGATGATTGTTGTCTTGGAAACGTTCCCATCTGTTGACTCAGGGATCGAGAAGTGGCTAACAGTCATTGGATCGCGACCAACGCGACCAACGTTTCACCAGGCAACGCCGGTCAACTTCTGTTTGTGTATGAGAAATCGGTTGGAAACTTTCCTCATGTCAGCAGGTTGTAGGCGTCACCACAGGCGTCAATCTTGTGTGGATGCTCTGAGAAGCTAATCATTTGCATATCACAGCATCTTTTCCTGTCGGTTAAATTTCTCATCTGTAGCACGTCATCTTCGTGGTGTAGCAATTTTATTGGCCAGGAGTGTAGATCGCTATTTTCTCAAAAAAATGTTTTCCAAAATTTTGTGCTGGAGCAGTTTATACGAAATGATGAGGAGACTCCTCCCTAGAAACGGTACGTCGGAAATGGACTTGGGCCCAACGACGTTTCACGCATGAGGGTCCCGCGCCTCGGTCCCCACGTGGGTCATGCGCAGCGGCGCGGCGCGCGTGCACGTGTGCGCGCTGGTGGGTGTGAGTGTCACATCCGTGATGTAGGAGCCGCGGCGTCTTCAAACGACCTGCCAGAGCGTCTCGGGTTACGCGGCGCTTCCCCGCGCGTCGCGAGGTTTTGCCGCTGCCGCTGCCTCTCGCTATCTGGGGTCGTCGGACGGGCCGCCCAGCTGCCTGCGTCGGCAGGCGCAGCAGCGTCCATAAATCACGCTGACAATCCACAGCGCCAGCGCCGCTTGTGAGTGCGCGGGGACACTTGTGCCGCGTCGCGCCTGATGCACGCAAGTGCTGGTGCGGGGGCTGCCGAGTGTGTGAAGAGACCGATAAAGTGCCTCTCTAAACTGTAGTTCTCTAGAGTAAAACTGGTTCCGTTCCATACTGTTGGCTGGTACAGCAACAGCATTTATCCCGAAAGTCAGTCGCAGTTGCAAAATTTTCTTTGTTTCAATGACGAGTTTCGCCCTTTTCAGGCATCAGCAGATAATGTGAACAATATAAGGTGATCTATGTCATCAATTGCAAATCCTAAATGGTTTACTTCGCATATATCGTTTACATTATCTGACGATACCTCAAAAGGACGAAACGAATCATTGAAAGAAAGAACTTTTTGCAACTGAGACTGACTTTCGGGATATGACGTGTCTGTCCTTATTGACTCCGACACCTGCAGGCCAAAATAATTTTACGGTAATTGTAAGAAATTAGGCGATATGTAAGCTTCCGAAAAAAAGGATTATGTTGCATTTGTACGTGATGGAGACCACTGAGATAAACACGTATTTACATAAATTAATCTTTGCCGTAAGAGAAAATTTTAGGATGAAGGCACTTTTCGTTATACATGGAAATTTACACGACGTTAAATAAATCTGACATATGTAATCTCCTCCAAAACTACTGGAACGATTTCAGTCGAATTTGCTACACGTTCCTCTTGCAGCACGAGAATCATCACCATGCCGTTAATAATTTCCTAGCTCTTATCTCCCAAGGGCAAAAACTACTTTTTCAGCCCCTACCACAGAGGTAGGATGTGTTATGTGGGAATAGTATCAGCCTACATTATCGGACTGCTGTTCAGAGCAGTATACATGTCAGGGGCAAGAAACACTGAGACCAGTGAAGGATTAGATGGGCAGAGAGATGAGGAGTATGAGGTGCATAGACGAAATTGGACAGACAGACAGGGAGCACCTTGGATATTAACATAGTGAAGGAGAGGGTTATGAACAAATGGTAAAAATGAGGCGAGGGGAGGAGACATAGAGACGAAGAGATGAGTGAAATTAGAGATTAGGGTGAAGGAGACTATGGTTGTTGAGAGAGGGGGAGAAAGAGTTGAGTGAGAGTGATGGGGAAGAGATGGACCGAGAGAGGTTTGACAACAAATGGACAATGAAGGGGAGGATACTAGGATAGGAAGAGATGGATAAAAAGATATCATGTACTGATACAGATCTGGGTGTAGGAGGTGAGCACTGTGGGGTAGAGGTATAGAGGAGATAAATGAGAGGATTGGATGCAACAGAGAAATAGACGAGGAGGAGACGGGCAAACAGAGTGGTTTGGATGAGACGTGTGAGATCAGATGCAGAGGGGATATTGGTATTAGACATTGGGGTGGAGAATCCTGGCAGAGTGGGAGGAGGAGATGCAGAGAGTGAGGAGGACGAAGGGGAGAAGGAAGCGTTGGAGAGATAAACAGGGAAAATAGGGGTAAGGATGGAGAATGAGACGGATGAAGAGATGAGAAATACGAAATGTATACAAAAAGTGTTTAGTATGTATCTGAGTGTCACATGTGCATGTGGATATGGCTGACAATATGGAGCGGAGGAGGTAGGAGATGGAGGGTGAGGGGGTGGAAGGATTTAGTGACAGAGAAAGTGGGAGAAGGAGGTGGAAAAGAGTAAGTATCGAGGAAGAGGAGATGGACAGAAAGAGGTTAGATGTATGCTGGAGGAAATTTAAGACTGGAAATACGGTGTAAGACGGCATAAATACATACATGCCCAATGACGGATTTTCAGCATGTAATTGTATATTTAAAAATGTTCGAAAAAAAACACCTTTAACGACCACAGATAGGAAGTTGATAATTAAAGGTTCATTAGAGCGTTCTAATGAAATGATTACCTTCACAATCACGTTTGTTCAGCATGTGTCCTGTTGACTGGTAGGCATGGGGCCTGCTACATGCGTGATGGTGCTGTCCGGTAGCATAGCCAAGCATGCTTCATTCACCTGGTTATAATGTTCAGCGGCGGTGGTTGCCATTGGCACACAACGCTGCACCCGTCATTTCACCACACCGCACATGTTCGATTGTTCGGCCTGGTCTAAAGCTTGACATCCTGTGACACCAAGAAGGTGCGTTCTCGAGCAGCAACATGTTGCCACATATTGTCTAGTAGGAATTGGCGTAATTTGTGTCGTGCAGAAATCGAATGGCTACGGGTTACAGTATTCTGCAACAAACTGTGATTTGCATACCATCCCCGCCCCCACTATAAATTCTATAGTTGGCACTGTACTTCTTGTGCGAATTGGAACACTACTACACCGCTCCCCCCTGAGGTGAATCAGCTTGCGACCACTACTACTAATACTACTACTACGGAAAAAGGTAGTACTGCTCTGAACGTCCTAAATACTGTTTGATCCCATTGTTGTCCTCAACGCAGAAGTGTTCCTTGCACTCGCAACCTGACTGTCAGTCTTGATAGTGTACAATGTGTTACAACGTGTCCACACTGTTGCGGCAGAGCCTAGAAGGACGTAGGTGTGTCCTGCAACACCACTCGGATGAGGTGTCGATCTTCTTGGCGAGGTGAAGTGCGACGTGACACATCTCGTGTTCTACGTTTTTCGTTGACCCTTCTGCACACAATCGTTTCACTGTTAGAACGCTTCGTCCCACACGAGCAGAAAATTCCCGGAAGAATTCATCAAATATCCTATGCCTACAACGGAGCCTCTTACAAAATCACTGATTCTATGGTACGGTTAGTGTTTACGTCTTCGATGTATCCTGCACATCTCCTCATTCTTTTCCTTTATTTTGTGAACATGTGTGCTTAACTATAAGAACCGATACAAAATTTTCCGATTAAGGGCGTTGTCTCAACCTACAAGCATCATAGTGCGACTCTGATGCCGATATGTAAACTCCACATGCAGATGGATTAGTGTGAAAAAGAACAGTGTAGATCGTCGAATGTAACTTTATTTGACCGGCTTCAGAATATCCATAAAGCCTGACACAGTAAATTACACATTATTTAGGACACCATTGTCCCAGTAGGTAACAGCAATATTTTATAGAGATATGTTAAAAAATAACAGTCAAGATCGGAGAAAGTATCTTTACATTCTTCGATCTAGATCGTATATAGTTTACATGATATCTCTAGAAAAGATTGCTGTTACCCCCTGGGACAATGTTGTCCAAAGTAATTGACTTGATTAGCTTCGTCAAGGGCCCGTCCATTATTTCCACGAGCACACTGACGTGCCTCACCGTTCGATATAGTTGTACAATGATGATCACCTCCACTGCCCACTCCGTCACGCGGGATATCCGGGCGCTTTAAGGCACCTTGCTCAAAAGTCCGGGGCTGCTCTCCGAGATTCGAATCCTCTTTCGTGCATGCGTGTGTGCGGTAGTTAGCGGAAGTTAGTTCAAGTAGTTTGTAAGTGTAGGATCTGATACCCACTGCAGTTTTAGCTCATAGCTTTAGAAACATTGCACGTGTACAGTTTGAGCCCTTAGCTTCACAAACGTTGGTCGTTTAAAATCTCCACGCCACGTTTTCGATACCCGGTAAACTGCCTGGAATAATATCTACTCACGGAGGCCCTCACGAACGTACCACTCCCGCCAAGATCGGAAGCGCCACGTAACTCTGCTATTTGACGGAAGAACCTTTGGAGGTTGTTGCAACTAAACGCCATCAGGTCTTCTCTGAAGACAGCCGCCAGTCGGTGCCGCACTCGTTAGCGAGGAGAAAATCGGTGACATCTGAGTATGGAAGACGACACGTTTACCGACCTCCAAGCGTCAATTGAACAAGATGTGACAAGAGCATTCGTCCAAAAGGCTTGCCACACTTCTGATTCGAGAAAAAACATATGTGATCATATTCTGGGGCAATTCAAAATTGAGTAAAAAAGTACTCATTGCACAAAAGCGTGTAATCAGAAATAATTTCTGGAGCTACCCAAGAGCATCTTGCTGACATTCATTTACGGATCTAGGGATCTTTCAAAAAAAATTTTCAAATGTTTGTATAGTCTATGGGACTTAACTACGGGGTCATCAGTCCCTAAACTTACAAACTACTTATGAACTACTTACGAACTAGGACGGCACAAATATCCATGCCCGAGGGGGGGGGATTCGAACCCCCGACCGTAGTGGCCGTGCTGACCGTGACTGAAGCGCCTCAGTCCCCTCGGCCACCGCGGCCGGCTAGGGATCTTTACTGCACTCATGAAATTTCTTATTAATAATCCGACCCAATTCAAAAGTAACAGCAGAGTGCATAGCTACAACACTAGGAGAAAGATTATATGCACTGTTCAAGGTTAAATCTTTGGCTGCTACAAACGTCTTTGGTCACTTACCAAGTAGCATCAAAAGTCTGACAGATAGCCAAGTAGTATTTAAAAAGAAATTAAAGGAATTTCTGAATTGCAACTCCGTCTAAAATGTAGATGAATTTTGAGATAAAACTTTAAAAAATGTATTAAAATATTCTTAAATTATTGATTGTCAATAGTAGACAACATTTAATAAACCGACACGTTCCACATCGTTAGGAAATGTCGTATATATGATCTATGGAACAAGTATTAATCTAATCTAATCTAGTGTCGTCACCACTTTAGGGTAGAAAAATTAATTTCTTTTTTAATCTGGGTAGAGTAAGTGGTCAATAATCGGTCATTTTCGATGAGTAAATTGAATATGGACTGGGAAAAAGGAATGAAAGCGGAGATCACTTAGTAGAATTTTGCGCAGAGGACAATTTAATAATCACCAACACTTGGTTTAATCATCATAAAAGAAGGCTGTATACGTGGAAGAGACCGGGAGACACTGGAAGGTACCAGATTGACTTTATTGTGGTAAGAAATAGATTTAGAAACCAGATTTTAAACTGTCGGACATATCCAGTGGCAGATATAGATTTATGACACTGCAGAAAGATAGAACGGTTAGGAGATGGAACATGGACAAATTGAAGGGACCGGAGGTGGTTGAGAGTTTCAGAGGGAACTTCAAGAAGAATATTGTAATTCCAATTCCAAAGAAAGCAAGTGCAGACAAGTGTGAAAATTACAGAATTATCAGTTTAATAAGTCATGGGTGCAAAATACTAACACGAATTATTTACAGACGAATGGAAAAACTTGTGGAATCCGACCTCGGGGAACATCAGTTTGGATTTAGGAGAAATGTAGAAACACGGGGGGCAATACTCACATTACGACTTATCTTAGAAGATAGGCTAAGGAAAGGGAAACCTACGTTTTTATCGTTTGTCGATTTGGAGAAAGCTTTTGACAACGTCGACTCGAATAAATTCTTCCAAATTCTGAAGGTATCAGGGGTAAAATATAGGGAGCGTAGAGTTATATTCAACCTATACAAAAACCAGACAGCGGTTATTAGAGTCGAAGGGCAAGAAAGGGACGCAGAGGTTGGGAAGGGAGTAAGACAGGGTTGTGGCCTTTCCCCAATGTTGTTCAATCAGTACATTAGCAGGCAGTGAAGGAATGGAAGGAGAAATTTGGAAAGGGCATTAAAGTGCAGGGAGAGAAATTAAAACGTTGCGGTTTGCCGATGACATACTAATTATGACAGAGACCGCCAAAGATCTGGAAGAGCAATAATTAAATGGGATGGACAGTATCTTGAAAGGAAGATAACAAGAGTAAAACGGAAGTAATGGAATGCAATGTCAGAAAATCAGGCGATGCTGAAGGAATTAGATTAGGTTATGAGACAATAAGAGTAGTAGCTGAATTTTGTTATTTGGGTAGCAGAATAACTTCTGATGGCCAAAGGAAAGAAGATATAAAATTCAGAATGGCTATGGGAAGAAAAGCGTTTCTGTAGAACCGAAACCAATATTAATTTAAATGTTAGGAAGTCCTTTCTGAAAGCATTTGTCTGGAGTGTAGCATTGTATGGGAGTGAAACTGGGACGATAAGGAGTTCAGACAAAAAGATGATAAAATATGTTGAAATTTGGTGCTACAGGCGAATGATGAAAATTAGATGGGTAGATCACGTAACTAATGAGGACGTGCTTAACCGAATCGGGGAGAAAAGGAGTTTCTGGCATATCCTGACGAAGAGAATGGCTAGATTGGTTGGACACATTCTGAGACATCAAGGAATTAGCATTAGAAAGAAGCGTGTAGGGTAAAAATCGTAGAGGGAGACCGATGGACGAATATAGTAAGGAGATTCAAAAGGATGTAGGTTGTCGAACGTAGTCTCAGATGAAGAGACTAGCACAGGACAGGTTAGCGTGTAGAGCTGCATCAAACCAGTCTGCGGACTGAAGACCACAATAACAAATCGCTCTAGCAGTAAAGTTTTCGTTTGAGGGCCAGAGGTCATGGGTTTGAAATTCGCTGGGATCAAGAAGATGTGTGTATTCATCCGCGCGCGCGCGTGCGCCTGTATGTGTGAATTTCGCGATATTTTAACAACTTTTCCAATTATAAAATTTATATACATTCCTGTGTATTGGGTAGCATGTATGTTACAGAACTATGTTTCAAAATATCCGAGCATTTGGTCAAGACCTTTCGTACACAGGTCAAAACAATCAAGGGATAAGTTGAGATATCATGGTTTTGAAGTAATATCACCGGCAGTGTGAACTAAATTCCTTTGACGTCTTTCTGTAGGTTCTACGGAATGTATACAACAACATTATGGCAACCGGGATAATGGCAATTACACGAAGTTGCAGCAGAGGGTTTTGTGTTGTTTACTGTACCAAACGAATTACACAGGATGCTGCGTTCTGATAATGTAGTGAGCAGGTACTGCAGGTACTGATGCAACTCGAAGCTGTAGCATGGAGAGCCATAGGAAGGTTGGAAACGGGAGGTGGCTGCAGCTACTGGAGTGCCCCAAAGTGTAATTTCCAGGACCTGATTTCAAACAAAAGGAACTATTGAAAGAATGACAGGCTAATGTCGTCCACGGGTAATGAGAGATAAGCGTTATCTCCGGTTAAAAGCCCGTCAAAACAGGAGGCTTAATGGAACTCAGCTGCATTGCACCCTTCAGGCAGAATAGGACGTCCAATATGAACAAAAACAGTCCGATCTCGCCTCTGGGAATGTGGCTTCTAAGCACGGAGTCGTATGGTGTGTGTCCCATTAAAACCGCCTCACAGTATATCCCGCATAAAGTGGGCGTAGGAACATCACGTTTTGATTCGTAACGAACAATGACAAGTTCTGTTCACAGACGAGTCAAAATTTTGTGTTCGCCCGGAAAATCGTCGTTTCCCCATCTGGAGATAACGTGAAGCTCGGAACAATCCTGCTGATTTGCAGGAAACATCGCCATAATGGTGGTGGACGAATGGTGTGGGCAGACGTACGGTCGTTTGTGTCCTTCTGAATGGCTCTTTGACTGCTCAGGAGCGTAGAGACCTTTGTTTGTGCCCTTCCCTGGTGCCAAAAGAGATGGGTTCCTTCTGGTGGACGATAACGCTGGTCCCCACACAGCGTTACTAGTGGACAACATGCTTTAAGCTGAGGAAATTTTACGAATGGAGTATCCAGCTTGTTCACAGGACATGAATCCGATTTAGCACGTGTGAGATGCACTGGGCAGACGCATTGCATCCGGAACAACACCTCTTACAACGGTTGAAGTGCTGGATATTACACTCATGGAAAAACGGCCAAATGACACTCGAGAGCTGATGATAACCTCATACTGCCCATGGCACTCATGTGTGCAACTGTACCGGCCTTCCGAGAATCTAATCCTCCTTCGGGTATGGATGTTTTTGTTGTCTTTAGTATAGGTTAGTTCATAAGTAAATTGTAAGTTTAGGGACTGATAACCCAGCAGTTAAGTCTCATAATCTTTACAAACATTTGAACATTTTTGAAACCTTCCGAGGCTGTCACACACAGTGGAGAACGAGAATGAATAATTTCGCTATTGTGGTAGTCTAGTGGTGCCTTGCTATAAGTAAAAGGCATTTAAACCTCAAGTTACGAGATGAGACAGCAAAATATCGCACTACTATGTTTCGCAGCTTACAATTGTAACCAATATCTCAATAAAATTCGTTACAATATGTATAATGTGTATGATATCCCAGCTGATCCCGTAATTCTTTGGAGCAGAGTAGATATAATGTTTTGAATGTACCACTACGAAAGGCCTCCCGTTATAAACATTTGTAATAGGTGAAAGGGGAGTGGAAAGAAATTTATGTTACCCAGGGGTGGAGGGATAGACAGTGATTGCGTGATGAAAAGATGGACAGAGAAAGAGTTGGATAAATGAGGGGAGGGGAGGGTAGGAGGTGGAGAGAGGTGAAGAAGAAATGTTCACAGATAGGTTGAGGGACAAAGACGGGGAATAGGAAGAGAGGCAGAGAGATGTGGACAGAAAAAGAGGAGCACAGAGTGTAGGATGTATATGCAGTTAGCATTCGCAAAGCATTATGAAATTTCATTTAATAAAATGTGTGCTTACTCTGCTTTTTCTTTTCCATTGAACTTGTTAACAAGCCAAAGCGGGGCGTGACCGGGTGAAGCTGTATAATATGCTTTAATGAAGGATAGTTCCTCTGAAGTCGAACGCAAAATTCAAGAATTAGGATATCTGGCTGAAAGTCACTTAATTTGTCATTAGTTACAGAAATTAAGACCTTGGAGTCGAGGTTATTGTTTCACTCACAATTAAATTTCGACATCGACTGTTTGATGTAACATCATTAGAGGTGACGTGTTCATTTATATTCTGATGAAATATGCGTAAGTAGATGATCTATGATACTTTTTTATGAAATATTATTCATAATGAGTTTCGGCAACTCTCTGTTGTCATCTTTGGATTTTTGAGTACCTCGATATTACGTGGTAATACTTCGTCACTGCACAACTACAATATGGGTTTCATTACATTCAGTATCCTCGCCAATATATTTATATACATACTTTCAGAAAATATTTGCCTTCTAAAAGAAAGAGAAGATAATTATTTTGATTTAACGACGTATCTTCTATGTGAATCTCACATAAAGGAATGTGTTTATCGTGCTGACACGTTGACTCAACACCAGGTTTCCTGCAAGAAGGAGGGAAAAAAAAACTTTATTTATGTGTTTTTGTCAGTATTTTTCACAATTATGCGGAGTGGCTCGGCAAAAATTTCAGTGCTGTTTACAATCTACTGTGGAGTCATCTGAAATATAATTTCATTACAGACTGTTGGTTGTTTACTATGGTATAACTGTTTAAAGAATGCTGTCGCAAGTCAGAGAGAAAAATTAAAACACCTAGTAGATTCTTGATGCACATCCAAGAATGTAAATAGCTGCTAAATGGTCGATTCGCTGCCACGTTGGAGTTCAGTCTAGGGGGCGTCGTCAAGTTCAGCATGTATTTTTAACGTTGAGTCATTCATCCGTCGCGGGCCGAATCACGAATTTACTGTCCCATTACGCTCTTTCTCCTAGGTCGACTCAACAGATGAGAGTAAAGCATCTTTTATCTGTAAGTTAAGGCGATGTCCGAACAAACTAGATGTAATTTACTTAGCCTTAAAGCACCTTGGAATGCGTCTAACCCACATTTTAGCATTCAGGAAACTATAATTCGTACTCATATATTCAAATGTGGACAGCCCATAAATTTCAAGAGGAAAAGAAATTTTTTTTTCTGAAATTAGAGTATTGTTTTCAGAAGCTAGGAACAGCTCCTACCAATCATCAAGAAACGTGTACCATTTAATTCTGGTAAAACCTCATCCTACTAACTTCTGATGGTTTTTCGAAACCATTCAACTTTACCCACGAATACATGGGATACTCAGCAAATGACATGTAAGTGCCTGGCAGAGGGTTCATCGAACCACAATTATACTATTTATCTCCCATTCCATTCTCGAATAGTGCGCGTTACACAAAGTTACACAAAGAATTACCGAAATTATTATATTTTTATTTCAATTAATCTGTCACGTGAGAACAGACTAGAACAGAAGAACTGTTACAATATTTAAAATATGGGCAACACATACACTCTTCTTCTGCGGAAACTAGATCACCTCTCAAAACAAGTGCGGTTTTATTGAAATGTTATTCTTTTTTCCCAACTTGTGAGAGATTTTAACAGTCATTAAACACAAATAGAGTTATCGTAGTCTAGAAAAAGTCATTTTACACCTTAATGGATTACATTTAAACTAACGTAAATGTTTAGTTCAGAAATTTTCTTCCGAAAATGTATATCGTGATCATAGCTTTAAAGATCATATCTTTAAGGACGTAGGAATAAAGACATGAAAATTCTGCTCAAATGTTTTAGGTAATGTCACAAATACATAAAACAACTTCTACAAATGCTTATATGTATCAAGTACTTGAGAATAAGAGTAGATTTATTTAGTGACTTCAAACAATAAAAATGAATAATTAAGAGAAATTACACGTAATTTCGAAACTTTGTGAAACCTTCCTTCGCTAACGCTTTCCACCACATTATGAAAGGGAAGGGTTTATCCTATATTTCCGACATTCATGCAATAAAACTTCATGACCAGGCTTGACGTTTGATTATTGTTAACTCTTTGGGTGACACAGTAACCAAATATAGCCACCACGAAAGTTTCTGGCAACATGTATCATTGCGCGGCAAATGCTTTTGGCCGTCACGGTAAATTGGCTACGTTTCAAAAATAGCCGCGGCGGATTAGCCGTACGAACTATGGCGCCATACTGCGGTGCACGCGGCCGTTCGCCGGCTGGGGTTCGAGTCCCCCTCTCGGGCATGGGTGTTTGTGCTGACCTTTAGTTTACCTTGGTTGAAGTAGTTTGTAAGCTACGGACTAATTACCCAGCATTTTAGCCCGATAGATTTTCAAAAATTTCAACATTTTTTTTGAAAAAATATGATGTTACATGACGTCATTCACAAAATGGACAGTGATCAGCGCCATGAGATGCTGAAGGCAGTGGAAAGCACTGTATTAAAGACACATAATCTGCATCAACGAGACATATTATCTGTAACTGAAAAAAAAGTACCAGGACGATCAAAATATATCGAAATAGTAGCCATTCGGATCTCCGGGTGGACTACTATACGGGAGGTATAGATTTGTTACCGGTAGGTTCGACCAATGCGCGAGTGTCACGGAAATGCTCCGGCAACTCAATTGGGGATCGCTCGAAGAAAGACGACGTTCTTTTCGTGAATTTCTGTTAAGTAAATTTAGAGGGCCGGAATTTGAAGCTGAGTGTAGTACGATCTTGCTGCCGCCTACTTACATTTCGCGTAAAGATCACAAAGACAAGATAAAAGAAATTAGGGCTTGTGCGGAGGCATATAGGCATTCTTTTTTTCCTCGTTTAATTTGGGAGTGGAATAGGAAAGGAAAAGCCTAGTAGTGGTACAGTGTACCATCCGCCACGCACCTTACGGTGAATTGCGGAGTATGTATGTAGATGTAGAGGTGACCATGAGATAAAGACTGAATAACAAACGTCGTGATAACTTTCTACAAGTCGCAGCATGGAATCCCATAAGTTAGAAGAGAACCTAGACGGAAATGAAAAGATTCGGTCTAGAGATAATGGTTGTTACTGAAGTCAAATACAAAAGTGATGATGATTTCTGGTCAGACGAAAGTAGCTTTACATCAATAACAACAAAAGATGGTATAATGGAGTTAGTTTTCGTTATGAGTAGGAAAACAGGGCAGTGAGTGAGCTGCTGTGGGAATATTAAAGAAATGGATGTTCTCGTAACATTCGACAGTAAAGCAACACCGATCACGATAGTTCAGGTAAACATGCCAATGTCATAACGCTGCAAGATGAGAGGACGTAAACTCAGATCACACTTTAGTATGATGAAGACTAAAGAGATTCGTCCGAAATAAACATCGTGGAAGGAAATGGGACACTGAAGTTCTGAGTAATAATGGGACGAAATTCTCTACAGATGTGAAGAGTGCGATACTGAATAAGAGAATAGCCAGTTCAGTTGAATAGTAATCTCTTTAAGGGGTAACCACAAATTTTGGAAAGACAAAGCAAGGTACAAGAAAGATAACTGTGGAAAAGGCATGGCAAAATGAAAGAATGACTGCAGATTGCTGAAAGAAGAGCGGAATAAAATAAACAGGAATTGAAGGGAAGCTAAGGAAAAAACTTGCAGGAAGAAAGCAAGTGATTTTCTATTGCACTGAATCAGCATCAGGGGCAAATCAAGGGGAGGGGATAAGGGACTGCAGCCTCCCCAAGAAGTATAGCTATTTCCTTTCAAAAACTAAAAGAGTAAAGAAAGAAACGGAAGAGAGACAGACGAGGCATCCTGAGGTAACATAATCATGTTTGTTATTGTAGTAGATTATGAAAACAGCTTTGTTTACTTCAGAAAATTTCGAGACGGCATTTCTATTATCTCTGCCTTCCCAATACCAATATCATATATTCGCCTCTGCTCAGCGTATATAAAAGTATAAACAACATGAAATTAAATACATGGATATTGACATTATGAGAGCGTTGGGAAATACATTGCTGAACGCAGACAAGAGAGCAGGTAGGTGTAAACTGGATGCCCTCGACGAAATGGAATACTTGTCTGACGTGCTTAAAAAAATTGTTTATATATGAATCACATAGCGGATCCAGAATTTAAATGAGCTGTGGGGGACATAAAATCAAGGACGGGAGAAGGAATAATATTTCATTGGAATATGTAAATTCATTGAGAGAACTGGCAATCAAAAGACTATTCAAGCTGGCTAGTAGTGTTCATGGGTCTGACGACGTACCATCTGACTTTCGGAAAAAAATCAAGCACACACTTCTGAAGAACAACCGCACAATCAACAGCTCGTGCGTCGAAACTATTGAGGAGAGTAATATACAGAAGACTGGAAAGTAAATTTGATGATTTGTCATATAATGTAAACAATGATTAAGAAAATTCAAGAACGGTCATAGGTTTTGTCGACTTTGAAAAAGCGTTCAGCTGTGTAAATCGGAAAAGATTTTCGAAATTCTGAAAAGGAGAAAGATATGGAGTGTATTCGTATATTCTATAGAGGACCTGGCAAACAACAATGTGTCCCGTACAAATATGATTCACTTGCTTTCGTTACCGTGTAACAGACATCTGTTGTGGTGTACGTAGCAAGAACCACTTCACTATGCAAGTTGATCATTTGTGTAAGGTGCATAGGTCACATGTACATTTCGTTCCTATTCACGTGTGTATGTATCTTTGTCTCGCATTTCAAATTAAACACGCTCCAAATTAATTGACAGGGCGTCAGTAACTGACATCGTGACCTGGTCGTTCTCCAGACTCAAACAATTAGGCCACTGTGTATGCCACAACTATTCTCAACGCGGAATTGCTGCGTCCGTGCATAGAGTAAGGCCTCTTGCACATTACAAGATTTCGCGTGTACAGGGAAAAAAAAAAAAAAAAAAAAAAAAAAAAAAAAAAAAAAAAAAAAAAAAAAAAAAACGCACGAATAATCTTTCTTAATGTATTATTATTTCTTAACTCAATGCTGATTGGTTGCAAATTTGGTTAAATTGATAACTTTATTAGAGGTTTCGGGCGTTGCCCATCATAAGATACACTGTGAATGAAACACACAATCATGAGCAAATACGGGTAGCTGCATAAAGAAGTAGATGATATAAAAGGTTAACAAACAGCACAGTACACAAAAATACTAACTCAACAGAACAAACCTTCGGCATACAAAGAAGAAAAGTGAAGACAGAGAAACCAATTACGAGACTGAGCACGACATGGCATGACATGGGTGAAGCTCTATTTTATGCTGTATATATTACTATGTTAAAATTTATTTGTCAGATGAGCATTTTTTTAATTTAACACTCTTTAATAATGTTGTATTAAACGCTATGTACAGCACGCCATCTCGTGGCTACTTGTAACTTTGATTGTCACTTGTTTTATTTTTATTTTATGGCATGAAAAAGGTTAGCCCTTTACTATATTGCATATGTTACTCTGTTTTTAAAAAGCTCTCTTTGTCATTTGGGCTTTTTTAATTTAGTCCTTTTTAAATAAATGGTATTAATCACCATGTATAGCGTGCCATCTGGTGGCGCCAGTGTTTACTTTGTCGTGAGCACAATGACGTGTTCAGTCTCATAATTGGTTTCGCTGTCTTCACTTTTCTTCTTTGTATGCGTAAGGTTTGTTCTGTTGATGTTGGTATTTGTGTGTACTGTGCTGTAAGTTAACCTTTTATATCATCTACTTTTTTATGCAGCTACCCTTTTTTGCTCATGATTGTGTTTTTCATTCACAGTGTATCTGATGATGGGAAACGCCCGAAAACCGGTAATAAAGTTATCAATTAAGCCAATTTGCAACCAATCAGCATTAAGAAATAATTATACATTAAAAATGATTGCTCACCTCATGAACGATTTAAAAAAATGATCAAATGTCTGTAAATCTATCGGACGAAACTGCGTGCTCATCAGTCCGTAGCTTACAAACTACTTAAACCTAGGTAAACTAACCTAAGGACAAACACACACCCATGCCCCAGGGAGGACTCGAACCTACACAGCGAACAACCGCGCCCTCCGCAGCGACACGCTTTAGACCGCTCTGCTACTCCACCGCGGCGAACTATTTTAAATCGTCTTTGGAATCAATCTTTCTTAGTCGACTGATGAAGAGCAGGGGACCTTCCACACTGTATGATTACAACGCAAACACGTCTTTCAGTCGCGTTGCAGCCGTTCAGCAGCACTGCCGCCACACGGCACCACGCCGTACTCGCAGCTCAGTGGCCGACGTGACCAAGTGCACGCTTTCACGCTAAACGATTTCAGTCAAACAGGAGCTGTCCCCAGTGTTGTTCCTACTGCTTTCAGTTTGGTTTCAGGTTGCGTTTTTCGGTGTTTCCACTTTGTGTGTGTCGGTTGCTTATTTTCACATTATGGAAGGAATTGCTGCTAATATTTTGAAATTGCTAGTTGAATCGAAACCTGTGTTATAGGACAAAAATGTACATCTTTATAAGGATAGAAATGCAACAAGAAAAGCCTGGGGAGAAGTATATTCAGCACTCAACCGATATTTTGAGAGCATTAGTGATACACAAAAAAGTGGATTTGGAACATACTACCTATTAAGCAAAGTAAATACTTATTTGTAAATAGTTGTATTATTGCTGAATTTTACATTTCCTTACAAGGCATTACGGAAGTATGAAATTGGGGTCTAGCCAAAATGTTACCACCTTACCGTTAGTTCCTTGTTAGTTTTTGCGGTAGTTTCGTAAATATAAGTGCAATAAATAAGTTTTATGTATAGAATTTGAAAAGAAAAAATAGATAAATAAGAAACAATTTTCTTAAAAGGGCAACCACAGCTTAAATACATATTTATGGAATTCTCTACACAATCACCACAAAAAATAAAGATTGAAAATTAAAATTGACTTCGATGATGTCTTAGGTGGAAGTGTGTAAAGAATGAAATCGCAACAGCTGTCAAGATGTGTTTATTTCGACACTACCGGCTTCTCATCAGTAAAGATGCATCTTTAGGTGGATGACATAAGAAAATGATTACATAATAATTGGAACAGCTTCCAGCTTTCAGGGTATCTTGTTAAAACATTCCCACACACCTCCACCTAAGACATCATCGAAGTCAATTTTAATTTTCAATCTTTATTTTTTGTGGTGATTGTGTAGAGAATTCCATAAACATTAATAAGAGTTTATACATGAATTATTTAGCTTCAATGGCTGTTCAAACAGCAGTAATAACATAGCTGTCTTTCGAAATTTACCTTAAGGTCGTAGCCAGAATTTCAATACGTTGTATACAATTTCTGAATTGCGTGTTTTGGCGTTGAAGAACATTCATCACTTCCCCGTGTGATTGACCGAAAGAACCAACTGACATACGAAAGTAGTTAAAACAAAATCGGTCGTCGTTTCTCAGGTCTGCAAATAATGTGTAGAAAATCCCCTACTTTCTCAGACCTCTGATTAATTGGATGAATCCAGTGAAGGCGATTGCGCCTTCGTCTTCTTCGACGTCCATACAGTATCCATAACGCAATGAGTTGTTCACAATCCACTTTTTCAAGGGACCTGATGTTGCTTAACGTTTAAAAATCGTTCAGTGTGAAAATCAACCGACTACGATTTAAACCCGTAGGGGAGAAATCGTGTAATGTGCAAGCGGCCTAAGGGTGTCAGCAGATACGACAAACGTCTGGAATATGGGAACGTGCGAGACGGTCGATGATTCGGCAAATACACGCCTGCGTTGCAGCTCATGGCAACCATTTTGAGTACCTTCTATAGAGAGCTGTACATCGTAAATCACACTGAATACTCTAAAATAACCAGTCTACATAGTAAAGTAGTCTATGTTATTAAGACCGCAACAAATTCCTGTCTTACGATAACGACAGCAAATAAATGATATGTGTACCAACATTTCCCGCTTGTTGTCAGTTCCTGTATAAAATCCACGGAGCTTTCCCACATATTAAGTTACCTTCCATACAATACGTTATTATGAGAATATACGACTGGAATACAGGTTCGTATGGAAGTGAGACATGGAAAGTGGAAAAACAGAAGAGCATCCAAGTATCTGAGATGTAGACGAATGTTGAAAGGTAGGAGGAGTTATAACGAATGTGGAGGTTTCCTGTGGAATCGGTGAAGGGAGACCTACATGGAAAACGCCAACGAGAGGAAGGAACAGACATGTGTTTCAATTGTCTGGAAATAAATTTCGTGGTACTATAGAGGATTGCACAAAGTAAAAGGGTAAAAAACTTTGGGAGAAGACGAAGACTGAAATGCATCCAGAATATAATTGACGAAGTACAAGTGCTACTCTGAAATGCTGGTGAAGGACAGAAATTCTTGGTCGGTCGAGTCAAACCACTCATGACACTGATAAAGGAAAAAAATGTTGACAAGCGTAAAAATGTAACTTTTACACAATAGGGCACGATAATTACACAGACTGTACTCATTTGTTGTGTGATAAACAAAAAGCGGACTCCAGCTTACCTTATACTTCAGAACTTTTGTAAATTGTTTATAGCTTATATGTCTAAAATCTAATATTTAGCACATTAACTCATTTGTATTCAGATGTTTCATACGTCATAGTTTACTTCTTCACACAATTGGGGATTTACTGGTGTTATCTAAACAATTAAGTACATTTAAGAATGAAAATATCTCTTCAAAGAAATGGCTGCTTAGACATGACACTACCGATGATAAAAATACGAAAGAACTACGACATTACTTACTCAGTATAGACCTAGATTATTATCCAGATGCAGCTACTTCTCAATGTTGAGCTAGATGTATTGAGAACGTACTTCGCATTTGAAGTAATACACGTTCCCCATTCCGTTTCATAGAGACACGCAGTAAAAAGATTTGAATATACTATCTGAACACAATACCAAACATCAAGTTTCCAGCAATATTACTCCGTTAGTCTAAATGCTACATGTCGTGAATTTTGACCAGAGAAATGTGTTTTCAAGTTCAACGAAATCGGATTTCATTATTAAAGAGGAATCGCCAATATTTAAAATAAGTTATAAATACTGTATATTGCCCATCGACCAAAAAGCTTCCAATAAATAAATATTAACCACCCACTTTAATCATCTCAATTTACCCAAACATCATCGGATTAGAGAAAATTCCAGTTAATGAGTATTTATCCGCTGCTCTTGAAATTGTGAAACAAGAATTTCTTCTGTCTATATATTGCATTACCTTCCGCAATATCAAAACGCATGTGTGGTTAAAATAATTTTATATTATGAATAGGAAATATTAATACATATAAGGACTTCTTCTGAAGAGGCACTGCGGTGTTTAATTATTTTTCATTCCAGAAACCCTAATACAGTAGGTAAATCAGTGTTCATGACAGGATATAACAGAGAATCCTTCATACCGCACAGATAAACTACAGTATGACAGAAGACTACGCAATCGTAGACTTTCAGTTGGGCAGCACACAAATTTAGCCGGTTGTCACAACCATGTATTGTTGTGGAATTATTAGAAAGGCAAGAACTTCGATGGACTGATTGACTGATTTACATTTTGCAACCAAATGGCAAGTAATTTATTGAAAGAATATACACTTCTATTTCAACCGTTGAGAGAACTCATCAAGACACCAATCTGTTGTGCAATTGCTTTGCAGCATTATTCTACAACTGACTTTCAAGTTGTGAAAATACTTGCGATATATCGTAAAACAAAGGCTCTTTCTATTGCCGTTGGTGAATGTATTTTACTCGGCATTTTCGAAATGATATTGATAGTTTCTTCTATTTTCGTTGAACCTACAATGCACCTTAGCATTTGGCTTGAGATGAAAGGACGTGTTATCTCTGCAGTCAGAAATGTAATAAGCCGACTATTGATGGCGTTTTGTGTGTTGATGCATCTTGTCTCTGGATACTGCAACTTTTGAAACAACTGAGTTCTTTGTGGATAATATCTACAATAGATCGCTAGATTTTGTCGTGATTCCAGGGTCAGATATTCATTCCCTTACGGTGAAGTTACTGGTGGAAGATGTTTCAATGACAAACATGTTCTGTGAGTAGGTAGCACCGAATGGCCCACATATTCCACGCTCACTCTTCATGTCTTGATTAAAAGGAACTACTGATAGTGTATATCTTCACTCGTTGTGATCACTTAATCATTACTGTTACAAAATGTGGCGGACCCGAACACCGAAACAACAAGGGTAAACGAAACTCTTAAATGTAATTAAAAGAATCAGTTCGCAGCTTGTAATTCCTTCTTGCTAAATGGCGATGTCAAACATTTCTGAAGGATGCGCGTATTATGTATATTTCTGGCTACTCTTGATAACTATATGTAACAAATCTGCGATACTTTAACCCAGTATTATAATACTGAAAAGTATGAATAATAGAAACTATTGTGCTCATTACATGTTGTGGAAATGGGAACGTCCTGATTACAAATGTGTAGCCTGCTCTAAACAATTCGGACTTCATCCCGATAGCCCAATATAATACAGGTTGAAAAAGCTGGCTCTAAGAAGAAACTTAGAAAAAAGGTAAAACGATTAGACAAATGATTTGACTGAAGGTAAAAAAAGTAAGTTAGGTCAGAGAAAAATTGACGTGTTTTTCAATGAGGTGCAGACTGAGATTTTAAAGTTTAGCGTTTGATATCAAAGTACAGCATAGTATCCGGTGGACTACACAGCCTTGCAGCTGTCTGCTGATATTTTTCTTCAGATTCTGTTCCTATGAACGTTAAGGGTTCGTCAAAATTTTAATTCCTAGCTTTTAGACATATCACTTCATATACTGACAAAAGCTACATTTTCAGTACATATGCTAACAAGATCATGGGATGTGAAAGGCTTATTTAACTCCTCTCCTTACACAATTTCTTCACTTTCTACTTGAAAGATATAATTTTAGGGTGAACTAGGAACTGGTAAGCTATCTGAAATCGGAATGGATGGAATCACCTATTGAAGATTCGGATACTACTTTTTTTAAATATAAAATCCTGCCTTTGTATGTGAAGTCAAGTTCAGTTAGTAGTTATCTGTGTGGTATGAACGCTCCCGCCAAACAGTTGCACAGAAAAAGTCATACACCGATTTTTTTTCAGCCATCCACGTAGTGTAACTGAACATGCGCTGCGGTATCTACATGTGGAACCCAAGACTTATCCTGGTCTCCTGTTTTCTTACCAAGATAATACTGGTAAGATGTCTTCACAACAGGCGTCCGTTAGTGTTACTGTGAGAAAAATGTTATTTCCCTATCATTGCAACAAAAATTATTCGCCTTAATTCCACATTGTCGTGACATTTTTGCAAGTTTTTCATAAAAAAAGAACTCTCAAACCCCAAAAATCTAATTACAGAGGAACCCATATGAAACTCACAACCACAGCAACAGAATCAATGTTTATGACTTACAAACAGCTTAAGAATATTCTTGTTGTGTTGTTGGACAGGTGTGCCAACGCTGAAATTTGAAATACCCCAAAGCTAAAAATGTTGACTTACAAAAATGGAATGTAACTATACCGTAGAAGCAAGAGTTAATCGGTCATTTTATGGTGATATTTTTTAATACAGCAGATACAGAATTTGCTATTTTTTGAGCCACTCACCTGCCACAACCGGTAGTAAGTGTAGAACATTCTTACACAACTGTTGCAAATTATGATAGAGCTCCCCCCTCCTCTCTCTCATATAATACAGGGTGTTTCACTAAGTGTGTTTGCCTCTGTAACTTATAAAATAATAGGTGACGGGAAGTTTAAATGCGGTAGGTCAACACAAGAAATGTTATACTTTCTGAGGAGCTATGAACATAGTTTATTGTATCTTTTTCCAAAGAGTTATAGCACAAATATATAATTTTTTAAATGGAACAATAGTTTTTTCTATCGTGCATTGGATTCGTTGAAACCAGCTGCGTCCAAACCAATTTAAACAACATTCCTATCATGTTAGTTTGGGAGCTACAACCCTTCAAAGTTTCAGGGGCAGATACAACACTCTGTACATAATACATGGCTGTGTGGTGGGTGATGGATGTTATGGCGGTGGGAAGTTGATTTACATGAGATGTTCAAATGTGTGTCCATGTCCCTCAATGCATAATGCAATGCGCCGTCGAAAGGATCTGGGACGAGATGTGACATCGCCGGTGTGACGGAGCGACATGCGTCCTCGATGTGCCGTTTTAGGTCGTCTGGGGATGTGGGCTCAGTGACATAAACACGATCCTTTAGATACACCCCCCCCCCCAAAAAAAAAAAAAAAAGAAAAAAAATCTACTGGTGTTAAATCGGGCGACCTTGCGGGCCATGAATGAGGACCATGGCGCCCCAACCATCTTCCTGCAAACCTGTTGTTTAGTTCTTCGACAACAGCACGCGCAGAATGGGCTGAGTGACCATCGTGCTGCATCCACATATGGACTCTCGTGTGTAGACACACATGTTCAAGGAGACCACCTAAACCGTCGGCTATAAAAGCGCGATATGACTTAAGTGTCAGTGTACCTGGGAAGTAGTGTGGACCGATGATTTCATCCCCAAGGATTCCACATCACACGTTGACGCTCGATAGGAAATCGTTCCCATGCAGCTCCTGGGTCAGTGACAGGCGGTACGGGTGAAACCTGTGGCCGTCTACTATACGCCACACAGATGTGAGACTGACACCAGCGACTGCAGCAACGGCTCGTGAGCTGACATGAGGATCGTGGTGTAGTGCAGCAAAAACCAACACCTTCGTCTCCTCACTTCTTGCAGGTCTTAGTCTGTTACTGCAGCGCATTACCAAGCTGCCTATTTCCCGAATTCGTTGTTCGGCAAGTAAGAACGTAATGGCTGCCGGGGCTCTTCGCCTAGGATATCTGCTTCAGTGGCATCGTGTCGGCACTCGCTGAGCATCAGCAACATGTCAACGTACTCGTTGTTCGTGTATGCCATCGTCATCCGATATCAGTAACTGTGATATATTGAGCCTCGGTTGTTTGTGTGGCTCGAACTGTCGGGTATACTGTCGTGTGCGGCGACAGTCTGCAGTCTAACAGCGCATCGAGGAAGCTTCTCGCACCGTGACACCGGCGACGTTACAATTCGGCCGCACCACATTTAGAAGGCGCATTGCATTATGCGCGGCGTTTGTAGTATCTGCCCCTGAAACTTTGAAAGGTTGTAACTCCCAAACTAACAGTGATAGGAATGTAGTTTAAATTGATTTGGATGCAGCTGGTTTCAACGAATCCAATGCACGATAGAAAAAACTATTGTTCCATTTAAAAAATTATATATTTGTGCTGTAACTCTTTGGAAAATGATACAATAAACTATGTTCATAGCTCCGCAAAAAGTGTAACATTTCTTGTGTTGACCTACCGCATTAAAATTTCCCGTCACCTATTATTTTATAAGTTACAGAGGCAAACACACTTAGTGAAACACCCTGTATATGAGAGAGAGAGAGCGAGAGAGTGACACTCTATCACAATGTGCAATAACTGTGTAAGAATGTTCCATTGTGTGTGTGTGTGTGTGTGTGTGTGTGTGTGTGTGTGTTCCATACATGAGTGCATTTCAGAGTTACACAATTACACTAGAAAACGTCTAGGGGATATAGAGAAGGCGTCTTGAGAAACAAAATGAGCGTAGAAACCAGTTCCCGGAAATACTGAGAATACTGAGAATACTAGTTACAGGCACGGGTTCCTGTTGCCTACTAGACATGCCGTCCAGTAATTTCGACGGTCTATTGCATCGTTGGATGGCGTTTACGAGCATAGATTTCCGTGCTCGTTTTGTTTCTCAAGACGCCTTCTACATCCCCTAGCCGTTTGTTGGTGTAATTGTGTATTTATGAAACACACCGACGTACGTACGGAACACTCATCAATTCTGTCTTCGATGCCCATTTACTGTATACAACTTATGTAATTCTATGTTCAACCTCAGACATGCAAATGAGAATAAGTGTGCGGATCCCAAGCACGACAGATCCCCTGGAGGATTATAGCCAAAGCTGCGAGCAAGAGGGATTAATGGTCAGGAGGCGATTAGCTGAATATTTGGGCAGGCAGGGGAGCGTGACTGGATAGCGTAATTGGTGCAGGGGCGGTGACTCAGCGCGTTCGATCGGAAGGGGGATCGCCCGCTGTGATAAAAAAAAATACCCTGCCACGGGCTTACCGATCACCGTAGAATTAAATGACCCTGCTCTGTTACAACCGATGTATCGAAAAAAAATCTTTAATACAACCGCTGGTCCGAAGATGGAGACCCGGGTTCCAATCCCTACCCTATTCTTTGCCACTGAATTTCCTTGAAGGCCCAGTAAAGCCAAGGCACATGTATATTTCGAATTACACTACTGGCCATATACCAAGAAAAAAAGTTACGAGTAGATGATGAACGGTTATTCATTAGACAACTATAATACTAGAACTGACATGTGATTACGTTTTCACGCAATTTGGGTGCATAGATCCTGAGAAATCAGTACCCACAGCAACCACCTCTGGCCGCAATAACGGCCTTGATAGGCCTCAGCCTTCAGTCAAACTGAGCCTGGATGGCGTCTACAGGAACAGATGCCCATGCAGCTTCAACACGATACCACAGTGCCAGTTGCTCGGCCACCATTGACTAAAAGTTTTCAATTGGTGAGAGATCTGGAGAATGTACTGGCCAGGGCAGCAGTCAAAAATTTTCCGTATCCAGAAAGGCCTGTACAGGACCTGCAACATGCGGTCGTGCATTATCCTGCTGAAATGTAGGTGTGGCCAAGATGGCAAGTTTCTGACGTCACAACGTGCGAACAGCACGTTGGCGAGGCATTCCCAACGTATGGGGCAGTGTCAAGCTCAAATGTTTGTATAGCTTATGGGACTTAATTACGGTGTCATCAGTCCCTAAACTTACAAACTACTTATGAACAAGCTAACACTAAAGAAGGCACAAATATTCATTCCCGAGGGGGGGATTCTAACCCCCGACCGTAGTGGCCGTGCAGACCGTGATTGACGCGCCGCAGTCCCCTCGGCCACCGCGGCCGGCCAGTGTCAAGCCTGCAGGATATTCTCATCGAGCGTCTGAACGATTACCAATAAGGTAGGAGAACGCCACTGACGTCACATCACGTGGCTATCCGTGAGAGGGGGGAGCTATTTTCGTTAGAGAGATGAAGACGCCATATTGGCCGTCAATAGAAGCTCGTATTTGATGGGTTTTATGTATATAACTTAGGTCTTATGAATATATGTCATTTCAAAGGAAGTAAGAGTAACTGAGGAAATTAAATTTCGAAAATTGGTCTTTAGTGGTAATATCTGTTGGAATAAATGACTAGAAACGTCTTACACGTGGTTTAAAAAAAATCCATGTTACAGAAATCTGCCTTTCAAGGCAAGGGCACGCTGAAGATCCGTCAAGACGAAATGTTCTTTATATGAGTTATTGTAATTACGTGTCACCAACTGACATATCTACTAGTAGTGATATAAAACATCTAATACCTAAGTGAAAAATATCTAGAACGTTCAGCTGGCGCAGCACAGGCAGTAATTTCGTGAATTGGCGCTGATTCAAAGCCCACCGGTAAAAAAAAAATTTTTATACTTGTGTTTTCTAGTAGGCTCAAAGACTTTCTTATTAATTTCATAGAGGTATACTGTATAATATTCGATGCTATGTAAACATTAATGTGCATCCTCTGTGGAGTGGGTTTATTGGATTCGTTTTATGAACAGAACAGTTCGGTCCGTACTTAGAGTAAAATTCACACTTTACTTTAACATCTTGTATTTTAGACGTTCTAAAGATTGTACTACTAAATAGTAACATTGCTCGAGGAAAAATAACCTTTACGTTTTACAAAATAGCGAGAATGTTGCTATAATGTTTCTCTTATGTGAAGGCCTATTCTAATTTTATATCGTTCAGTTTGTTATGAAACGTTTACAATTCGCTGCAGTTAATGACATAACATGCAACTTTTTTAAGAGTCTTATGTTCATAGATATTGCGTTGTTACTTGTGTAGGCCCATATCATAGAACATGCCGAACACATTCACAAGCGCGGATATAATTAATAGAGGTGAAGCAGGAATTCCATTCCTTTCATATCGTAAAAGTCTGATTCTAGGACCAATAGCCGCCGACAACTATCGATGGAGCGCGATGCTATCGCGTGTAGCTCGTTGAAGGACACGTCTCGTATCCACAAGTAGTGCCTTCTGCAAGCGTTGAGCCGTGCGTTGGATTAGGCACGTTGACTGCTCTCGGCCAGACACACGCTCCGTGTACCGACTGTTTAGCGGTAGATGACTAGCACAAGACCCTTACCTTTCTACGCGTAAATATGAAAACATCTACTTTCTTAATGCCTGTATACATACAAGATTTTCGTACTGTGCACATTTATGTCAAAGCCCTTTTCCAGTTTTACAGTTTCATTGGCATCCTTCTATAATTATTGTTCAAATTTTGTGCTTCAATTTTCTTGCTATGCTATTTTTTATATAATGATTGCAAGGTATCCCGAGTAAATTAAATAAATAAAAATTTGCAAGGTATCGAATGTTCAAATGTTTGTATAACTTATGGGGCTTAACTACGGGGTCATCTGTCCATAAACTTACAAACTACTTAAGAATTAGCTACTACTAAGGACGGCACAAATATCCATGCCCGAGGGGGGATTCGAACCCCCGACCGTAGTGGCCGTGCAGACCGTGACTGGAACGCTACAGACCCCTCAGCCACTGCGGCCGGCCGCAAGGTATCTGGAATAGATTAATGTGTAATGGAAATTCATCAGCACTACGTACTTGCAAAACCGAACTTTGACCAATACTGAACTTTTAAAAACTAACAATGTGGTGACTACGACCACCGAGTTAAGCCTTAGAACTTAGAAAACATTAATATGCGCAACGGACACGCTCGGGGAATGGGGAAACTCAAACACTGGAATTTATGGACCTGTCTAAAGTACTCCCAAAGGGTACAACGAAACTGATTAACTTGAATAATGAAAAGGGGGAAACAATCTGACTGCGACACAGATAAAATTAAAAAAAACTGACTTACCTCGTATCTTCTTATTACAAAACTGGAAACAGGAAACAGCAATCACCTCGCGTCATGCAGTATTTCAGTATTAAAAATTTTCGAGAATAATATGTGGGTAGTAATTAAGTCCAACAGTAATCATAAATGAAGAAAATGAAACGAAGGGGAAACTAACTACAAAATGAGGACTCAGAATGCAAATTGAATATTAGAAATTATGTATTCTTAAAAAATATGAAGCAGAAAAATATTACAGAAAATTAATTACATTACAATAAGAGCGTGCTGCAACCTATAATTAACAACTGCCTTCTCCAAGAGCGTCCTCGCGCTACATCAAAAAAAAAAAAAAAAAAAAAAAAAAAAAAAAAAAAAAAAAAAAAAAAAGAAAAGAAAAGTTTGTATAGCCTAAGGGACTTAAGTACGGGGTCATCAGTCCCTAAACTTACAAACTACTTATGAACTAACTAATTCTAAGGACGGCACAAATATCCATGCCCGAGGGGGGATTCGAACCCCCGAATGTAGTGGCCGTGCAGACCGTGACTGGAGCGTCTCAGTCCCCTCGGCAACCGTGGCCGGCCGCTACCTCACCCAACAGGTAAGTCTCAGCAACTGACTTGCTACTGAATGCCCTGTCTCGCAGCCAGAGCGCTTACTCTACAATCGAAATTCCAAAGATTACTGTTCCACTTGCTCTATCGATAATCCATTTTTAGTCCGGTGCAAGTCCCGGAGATAAATTAAATTGGTCCCAATCCCCCGGCTCCGACCAAGGTTTTCGGGAGGTTTTCCTTGGTTGTAAGGCGTATGCCGGAGCTGGTAAGCCCCTCCCACTTATTCCCAATTGGGATTCCCCTTTGCTCCACTATCAGCTTGTCTGATAATTGGCTGAATAGAACCGCGACTCTTTATGGGCCGGAACTCAAACAGCCCGCTCCACTCCTCGGAGTGGACAAAAAAAAAGAAAAAGGTTTTTTTTTTTTTTTTTTTTTTTTTTTTTTTTTTTTTTTTTTCACTTGGTATATACATCTGTGGCCAGTTTACGTATGTACAAAATATTACAGAAAACCATAACGACCTTACATGATGTATGCTTGCTTCACAGTTTCATAGTCATTTTATTTACGAGATTCAGCATTTATCTGGCACATAAAACGGAGTGGTCCGCATTCCTTGAATTCCATCTTTTTAATGGTGCTCTGAAAAGGTTTGAGAACCCCTTTCTTACGTAAGCACCGCCGTGGAATTCGTTAGACAGACAATTTACGCCGCACATGCAGAGCCCTACGGTCACCTAATTGGGGACTTCCAATTAAAGAAGAACACATGTCAGGGGGCGCCTTTTTTAGCCGCGAGGCGGACCCATCTGTGTGAGAACGAGAGGACGGCCGCGCGAGCGCTCGGTATACAGGCGCGTCCCAGACGGAAGGCAATGTTTACGCAGCGGTAAACATAACACGAATGCCGCATCAGCCCCCACCCGCGACTTCTGTATGCAGATCGTACCAAAATACTCGGACGTGGCCGCCGGCGCACGTCAAGGACGTTTCATATTTCGCCAGCCGATTCGAAAATAAATAAATAGCACCGACAAGTAACTGGGTGTTGCGATGAACGCGTCTTGGGGCACTAAAAATAGCACTGTAGGCCAACAGGCGGAGGTTTCATCTGTAAGCAAACCACAGCGAAAATTCCTAACCCCACCAAACACAGTGTCAATACGTCCTTGTCTAAAATTATATGTAAAAAATAAAAAGTCTAGAGTGCAATGACTCATTTATTACTGAACTAGTTTCGGTCTTTTTATTGGGACCATCTTCAGAATCGTAACGCCATTGATATCGTGTAGGTGGGCAGGTGCTTCATCGTCTTCCAGTGCGTCACTGCAGTAGGCGACTGCGCTGCAGTGGAAGACTCCGAAGCACCTTCCCAACTCCACGACATCAATGACGTTATGGCCCTGAAGATGGTCCAAAAAAGGACCGAAACAAGTAGACTAAATGAATGAATTATTGTTATTGTTGGGTTTTGGAAGGGGCTAAACAACGACGGTTATCAGTCCCTTGTTCCAGTCAAAGAGATAAAACATTTTGTTAAGCGTTCCTAAGTAAAAGCATAAACGAGTCAACGTTTAAAACTCACAGACTAATATAAAGAATGGATACGATTAAAAACGAAGAAGGGATAAAACAGCTGAGACAGTATAAGAGTGTTTCTTCTGGGTGGTCACAGGGATATAAGGAACACATCCAGCCACTTTGGACACGTTAAAACCACCTACCTGAAAGACTTAAGCAGGTGGAGGACAGAGCAATGACACACACAAACTTTAAATGGACTTGTAAAATCCACACTCACGTATAAAATTGAAAACAGAGTCAACCGTGAAGGTATTCTCAGCTAATGCAAGCTGCAAAGCATCAGGGAGATTAAAACATCGTCGCGCTGCGGCTAAATTGTGGCATTCAAGTAAGATGTGGGCGATCGTCAAAGGCGCACCACATCGACTCTGAGGAGGAGGTGACCGTGCGTAAGCCAAGTATGGCCTATACGGAGACGGCAAAGGACAACCGACTCCTTGCGAGAACCCCTCAGGGAGGTCTTCCACACAGCGGCAGAGGGCTTATTGGGTTCGGTCGAGTCTGCCCATTCAGAATTCCAAACCCAAAGGACCTTGCGGGTCAACTGGGATCGGAGGTCTGAGACTGGGAGGCCAATGTCCAGGTACTGTGAAGTGGTGGCCTGCTTGGCCAGCTCATCGACGCGTTCATTGCCTGGTATACCTATGTGGTCCGGCGTCCATACAAAAGCGACAGAACGGCCTGACTCGCTAAGGGCGAAGACAGCATCTGGAATTGCTCGCACCACAGTGTGTTTAGAGAGAAGCTGTTCGAGGGCCTGTAAGCCACTCAGGGAGTCGCTGCAGATGACGAACGACCCCCCTGTGGCGAGCTCTGAGGTGTTCAAGAGCTCTCAAAATACCGACCAGTTCTTGGGTGAAGATGCTGCTTCCACAAGGCAATGATCGCTGTTCGATGTGCTCACCACAGACAAAGGCATATGTGGCATGACCATTGACCAAAGAACCATCCGTGTAAATGATGGCTGCATCGTGATATGCGTCAAGCAGTGCTTGGAACCGGGACGGAGAAGCAGTGGTAGAATAGAGGCTTTCGAATCTCGGAAATGAATTATTGACCTCTAGACTGTTTTATATATATAAATTTAAATAAGAGTGCTGTTATCCCACAAACTGAAACAAAAATGTTTTCAAAAATATGTCCTTTTCTAAATTGAGTGCTAGAGCCAAATGAGTACACTTCAGTGCCCTTTGCGTTGTCATTCCTGGACTGCCTTGCCTATCTGGAGCAAACCCCAACCACTTTATAGTGGAAGCTCCTATTTGTAGGGACGAAAACTCTCCGTCAAAATTAATTTGACACTCGCCGTGGTGACGAGCGGGAGCGACCTTCAGTGTGGAAACTGCCCTCAAGTACAACGCCGAGAGTCAGATTGCACCTACAGTATGAATTCTGGCGTGTGATTTGAAGGGAATAACAAGCAATAAAATAATTCGAAGAACAGAAATGTCTCTACACAAATCCTACTGACAAGGAAAGTACATGGGCTCGAACAAACATATCTGTATGAACGTTTGGTTACACCTCTACGTACACCTCATTGTGCTGATGGGTGTCGTTTTTTGTAAAGCTCTGCAACCATGCTCTAGATAGCACTGTAGATGTAATTGTAGACGCCATACGTAATGCAGATATCTTAAAATATAACTTATGTAATAATCATCGTACATTTTCTCTAGCGAATTGTCATCAAAAGCTGTGATGATATTTGCAACTTTAACCTTCTTTCCGAAAGACTCTTGGTATTCACTGCCACTGCTTCCATCGCCTCTTCCCGCACTTACCGTAGCACTACCTCTTGCAATGAGTTGTTCGTCATTATCATCCCTATTATCATTATTATGAGTTTGTAACAACAGTATCTAACTTATGCTCATATTTCTGTACCATAACAGATACGAGAAGCGCATGCAAATGATTCATCTTCTACACTAATACCATCTTCACGAAGAAGGGTTCTTCGTAACTTCATCTCAACTAATCGCAATACATTAGCAGGATTGATTAGCAATCGCCGTCCCATCTGACGCTTCTCCACACAAATAACGTCACAAAACGCAACTTCGGAGGCACACTGTACTGTCCCTACTGGCGAACCGACAGGTCAAAGTGCAAAGTGGCATGGCACACGCATAGGCCTCTAACGGACGACTGCAGAGTTTTGCAGCTGTGGGAGTATCAGTAGTGCAATAAGGGATCTTTACATTATCTCTCATATGATTTTGGTGTATATGTGTTTGTTCGAGCCCAAGTACTTTCCTTGTGAGTAAGCAATTCTGTTTTAAAAGAACCGGGCGCCGTGGCTCAGCGCGCCCGGTCAGGGGCCTAAAAGCCCTCAGTAATAATAATAATAAAGCTGAGCAAAATTTACAACGACCAACCAAGGACGAACTGAATCAACGACCGCAAACCAAAGATCTACCGGAAAAAAAGAAAAAAAATGCGGTCTGGGGAGGTACTAATCCGGGCATGGATGTGTGTGTTGTCCTTAGGTTAGTTTAAGTAGTTATACGGACTAATAACCACGCATCTGAGTCCGATAGATTTACAAACATTTGAACATTTATCTGAAGAAAATGCTACAAGATTTCCTCATGTCCATTGAACAAAGGTGCATGAAACATACAGCGTAGCAGATAGAAAGGTTATTTTATCTCTTAGATCGCAATTTCTGTTACAGTATGCAATTTTCTATCATAAAATATAAGTTTTTCACGATTCCTTTCGATTCTTTATTTTTTGAGGGGGTTAATTTTATCTGCCCTCTTCTCAATACGCAACTATATCGTAATTTTTCATTATCTAACTTCATAAATTGTACTCTCTAATATACCTTCAATATGGGATTGCTATACTAGTGCCAATGAGTGGCCTAAAGCGGACATTTTCGTTTTGCCGCGATGGAGTAGCCGAGCGGTCTAAAGCGTTTCGCTGCGGAGCGCGCGGTTGCTCGCCAAGGAGGTTCGAGTCCTCCCTAGGGCATGGGTGTGTGTGTTGTCCTTAGGTTAGTTTAGTTTAAGTAGTTTGTAAGCTACGGACTGATGACCACGCAGGTTGGTCCGATAGATTTACAGACATTTGAACATTTGAATTTTCGTTTAGTGTCAAAATTGGTTGTGTTGCGAAAGGTGATAGCTGTGCTATTTCGCACATGAACGGTGAACTGAGATTACAAATGGCTTGCTTTCTAATGAATAAATCGAAAAATAGTAGCAATGCGTAGGAACCAACAGTGTCATGCAGAGGAAAATTCATAGTGGCTGTTCTTCTAAGACGGCCGCGGTGGCCGAGGAGACTGAGGCGCTCCAGTCACGGTCTGCACGGCCACTACGGTCGGGGGTTCGAATCCCCCCTCGGGCATGGATATTTGTGCCGTCCTAGTTTGTAAGTAGTTCATAAGTAGTTTGTAAGTTTAGGGACTGATGACCCCGTAGTTAAGTCCCATAGACTATAAAAACATTTGAACATTTTTTTGTTCTTCTAAGATTATTGTATGGTAAATGATTTACACAGGTGAAAACTAAAAGTATAGAACAAGTGTCATCTAATCATTTCTTTGTCATTTACATTCTTACCCCTCAAGTCGCCTCCTTTCCCATTGCCAGTCGCATAAGCTACACGGTAACAGCAACTGCATGAATGCCTACGTGAGGGCTCGATTCTCACTAGTTACATACTCAAAAATTTTCGTGAGATACAAGATGGAAGGAGGAGTATTCTGGTCAATTCTTCTGAACGCACGCTCTCGTAACCTTGACACCTAGTCATACTGCGATGTAGAAATGTCTTGCAGTGTCTACCACCGGATCTCGCCGATCCTCATCCTAACTCTTTCGCACTTACTAAACGAGCCACTAACGGAGCGTGGAAGTAGTCCTACCTGGTAAGGATCCTATACTGACGAACTGTTTGCAGGCTACACTCTATGAGGACAATTCCAATGACTCTCACAAGCGGACCATCAGAAGTGTCAACAACTGAAAAAACTAGAGACACAGATATGGAAATCTTAAGAATAAACAACAAAAAACACCTGCTCACCCTTCAAGAAAACTACCATATCCAAAAAACAATAACAGAAAAGAAACATAAATGACCAAACCGATCTAGCTAACAACACACTTTTCAAGCTTATTGACCACCTAACATAAAAATAAACATTATAGGAATCAACCTCCCTTTCATAAAAACACAAATCGCGATACCCTCGCCTCCTCCCCCCTCCTCCTCCACCAGAATCGAATTAAACCTGCATTTACTCATGTGAAAAAACATCTTAACACCCGGTTCACGAAATTAAATCTCTCTCTCTCTCTCTCTCTCTCTCTCTCTCTCTCTCTCTCTCTCCCTCACACACACACACACACACACACACACATGTTGAATTATGTCGTATTTATGTTAAAAAATATTCAAATGTTTGTAAAGCTTATGGGACTTAACTACGGGGTCATCAGTCCCTAAACTTACAAACTACTTATGAACTACCTACAACTAAATAATGACGGCACAAATATCCATGCCCGTGGGGGGATTCGAACCCCCGACCGTAGTGGCCGTGCAGACCGTGACTTATGCGCCGCAGACCCCTCGGCCACCGCGGCCGGCCGTATTTATGTATATAAGTATAAATATATAACTTTGGCAACACTCACAGACTACACGAAAAACAAATGAACAGACAAAAACATAGCCACACTGTTGTGGAGTGATAAATAAATAGACAGGCATTTTACTCATAACATGTGATATGTAATCTGTAAGCATTTCAAAAAGTGAAGTGATGTGATGTGCTGTGATGAAACGGAAGAAACGACACAAAAACTCACGAAAAGTGCTTTACACAGACGAAAAGCACACGTCAGGAACAAACTAACTCCAGCCAACAAGAAGGAGAAACAGCAGTAAGATGTAAAGAAGAGACATCAACACCGTGACTAGACCGACTATTAAGTTAAAAGCACTTAGGCCTAACGTGCACAATGTTTTTTCAAAAACTGGTTTTAATCTAGTTATCGAAAACAAACTGTACAATCCTTTATATCATTTACAGACCATAGACGATGCTTTTAAAATAAAATGCGAAACGCGTCTGGTGTAAAATAAATCTCTTAATTGCAGTCAGCATAAGACGGATTACCTCTTATAATCAATGTAAACAAATGAGTTTGATGAGTGGCTCCGTACCACAGTGGTAGAGTGCTAGACTACAAATTCAAAGGTCGTGGGTTCTATATCCGCCAGAGCCTTGGAGTTTTGTAACTTTCCACTTCTTTCACCTCCGTAGTGTTGTCACTGTGAAAAATACCGAGTAGCATCGTGGTTCAGAACCCACGTTAAACTGTAGGCTCCCCTACAACAGACTTCAAATGTTCCAATGTTTGTAGAGCTTACAGGACTTAACTACGGGTTCATCAGTCCCTAAACTTACAAACTACTTATGGACTAGCTAATTCTAAGGACGGCAGAAATATCCATGCCCGACGGGGGATTCGAACACCCGACCGTAGTGGCCGTGCAGACTGCGACTTGCGCGCCGCAGACGGCACAGCACCAAGTACTTTTCATAAAAGCTACTGTCATGCAGGCGCATGTAAGTTCATTTACTTTAACAAAGGGTTCTTTCATCCGTTAACTCTGATGCGAACCGAGCCTATATGAACTTCTTCAAAAAAGCAGATTCCCTTTATTGATTCAAAATTAAGGAGTGTTGGTTTACGACGCATATCACTGGGATTTCTTTTGTGCATGGCAAGCGATGCAGGCGGTAGCGAGTAATATTTTGTAAAAATGACGTGAAAATTAAATTACTAGGGCAAAATTGAATATTTAGTTCTAATTTCACACACTGTTCCCCGTTTGCTGATATTCTGTAAAACAAAATTTAAAAAAATGTGGGGCTATTCTGATTAAAAAAGAAAAGAAAAAAAGGCACACACAGAGGACCCGAATACAGTACCTCGGTAAAAATCTCCATCAGCGGCATGGCCTAATGTACTTACGTGACGTGGGGCGGCATTGTTGGCAACAGTCGCAGTGGATACTGGGATGAAAGGTGGCACACAGAGTTTACAAGATGTGAAATTGAACGTGTTAACAACACTTGATTACTGTTTCGTACACATAATAAAATAAATAAAACTATAAATCGATTGAGTGTTTCTGAAGAGGAGATTCGGGGGCTACGCGACCTCACACACTAACAGAAAACTTCTTGTTTAACCTATACCTAACCTAACTTTCACTTAAAATGATCAATGTTTAGTACAGATCATAAAATAAATAAAACATACAATACCTGCTCTATGGTTGATAGGTTCTTGCATGTACACTCGTCCGGTCAGTAAAAGAAATTGACCACGAGAAATGGAGATTTAGAATCACTTGATTACAGTTTCATACGTGCCATTGGCTACTCTAAATGTACTACATTGCCAACCTAACGCTGCTACAGAGGCACCGCGACGCTCCCCCACGCCGCTGATCGAGACTTTAGTCCAGTACCTGTAGACCTGCACCATGCTTACTTCATTGGAGCACAGCTAACATTGCGCTTCTTACATCGCGCAGTGAACTTCAATATCATTTTCTCAAAAACCAAGGCCCGTCGCTAAAAAAGCGGATAGCCTCATACTCAGGTTACGCCCCTCTACAACATTTCAGAGATCCGTCAAAATCCGTTGTTTAAACTTCTGATGGTCCCCTTGTCCGTCTGGCATCTGCCTTACGACAAAGTTTATGAAGTCGTTCCACTTCACATCGCACCTTAACAATACTGCCAGTTATTTGATAGAAGTTATTGCTTCTAGTGATTGTTTTGCAAACTCAGAGATTTGTTTCGTAGGCGCTAATATTTACTGAACGTTTTGCATATTTTGGCACAAAATATGGAAAGCAATGAGTCGTAGTAAAATAAATTTCTTTCACGGTTTAATAGTTGAATTAGGCTCCATAGTGTCATTGGACGACATTTCCGATAAGAATTCGTACGTAATATTGTGTAATTATGTCCCCTCTACAAACGGTAGGTTTATTTTAAAAAATATTCCGTTTTAAGGGTAAGTCACGTAAGGTGCAACACCCTCTTATTTTGCTTCCAGATATCGAAAAACGTCATATTATTGTTGACTAAGGGACACATAATTTTGTTTGTGATGAACTGTCGTAACGCCTCTGTCCCTCGAGATATATGAGCAAGTATAATCTAGCCATATAACTGCTTTCGATATCTCTTGGAAAGACAATAACATTCGTATAACGCTTTTTAATACTGAAGATTAAAATATAAAAAAAATTGATTCTTCAGAAGCTATCATAGCTCGTATAGGAAAAGCGGTTTTAGTTGCATCACCCTTTCCCACGGCATTGTAACATCGACGTCTGGCGTGACAGCTGTATGGGGCGGTGTTTGCTTGACGATAGCCAACTTCGGTCGCATGTATTCCGATAACAGTACTTTTTCCATTTTCTCTTTCTGATGAATAATGAATGATGATATGAAATGTAAACGGTTCACTTTCAGAAAAAGTATGTGCTGCAATATCACATACCGAACTACCTGCATCTTAGGGCACCGTCACTTTTCGAAAAACTCATTTCGATATATGGAACAGTCCTCCCAAATAAAATGCACGAAATAAAACTGGTATTATTTCTAACGTGACTCACTCTACTTGAACGTTGAGAAAGTTGAAAAGTGGTCTTACTTTATAAAACCCATCTTCAATTACGTTTGTGTTGTCATTCAAATGAATACATCGCAAGATTTCTTCAAATTTGTTTCGTCTCATTGATTCTACAACTGAAGCTAAATTGCAGTCAGCTTCTTCCTGCCAATACATTCTTTTATTTGGCAATTTGTGATAAACTGAGAGAATCAGTATTCCCAGGACAGTGCATATGTCGTCATAGGAAACATTCAAATTGTTGTTACCTTTCTGTGCTGCGTACAAATTAGATTGCGACCCAATAAATTTTATCAATTCTTCCGTGAAAAACTTTTTAAGAGAATCCAGAGGTTGTTTTATTGTATTTGATAGAATATTTAATAAATATGGACCATAAATCTCACTCACGCTCTTTAGTTTCCAACTTGGCTTCTTCATTTGAGCCAAGTTGAGGTGATACGTAATTTTGTCCTCAGGCGTTTGGGTGGGGGTTGGATGCTCTGCGCTAACTTCCGCTTCTTTGTCTTTTTGTCCCTGACTTTCTCCGCTCACTGCAAAATTTTCAATTCTCGTGCTCTCTTTCTCTCCATGTTCAAATGTTTGTAAAACTTATGGGACTTAACTGCGGGGTCATGAGTCCCTAAACATACAAGTAACTTATGAACTAGCTTATACTAAAGACGGCAGAAACATACTTGCCCGAGGGGGGGATTCGAACCCCCGACGGGATTCTCTCCATTTTCCTCGAACTGAACTTCTGACTGTGCTATTAGTATACGTGCAGGGAGATAACGTGGGTTCCCTTGGAATTCATCATATGATAAATCGGAGTCTTCATCAGTGTCTCCAATTTGTGTTTCACAATGAGGGATGATACCAAAAGATCGTATAATACTGCTTCCACCTTCTTCAAGCACATTTATTAGTTCACCCACTGTCCATAAATTATCGTCACACCTGAAATACAATACTTGTGCCCAGTGGCAACTAATGATGCCAGTCATTTTTCTCCAACATAAATCATGATAAAAACTTATTTACAAATTCCAAGGAAATCCTGTGTAGAATCTTGAGTATTTATTACAAGACAAAGAAGAAAATATATTTACAGTACTCATATACTGTCCTGTACTTAACATTTTCTGGCAAAGCGGTGTTTAACTCCCAAACATACGAACAGATTTAGCATTCGTAAGCAGCATGAATGAAACGAATGCAAATACTTTAAATTTTAAACAAAAAAGCAAAATCTCCATTATTGCTCCCAACAGTTAAATTGTGTACAGGATTTCATTGTGCCAACACTGATTTTTAAATTTCTTGGCAACTACAGTTGCCACTGGACATCAAGAGCAAACTAGCGTTGTGGAATGCAGTATCAGAAAATCAGGCGATACTGAAAGAATCAGATTAGCTAACGAAACAATAAAGGTGGTAGATGAGCTTTGTTACTTGTGCTGTAAAATAACATTTGATGGTCACAGTACAGAGGATATAAAATGTAGAATGGCAATGAGAAGAAAAGCGTTACGAAAACGAGAAATCTGCTAACATCGAATATTAATTCAAGTGTAAGAGAGGCTTTTCTGAAGGCATTTGTGTATTGATTTTTATGGGATTGAAATTTGGACAATAAATAGTTCAGACAGGAAGAAGATAGAGGCTTTTGCAATGTTGTGCTATAGAAGATTGCTTAATATTAGGTGGGTAGATTGCGTAACTTATCAGAGGTACTGAATAGTACTGGGGAGGAAGGGAAAATTTGGCATATCTTAAAGGACGGGATGGCTTTGTAGGACACATTTTTAGATATCAAGGAATCGTAAATTTAGCGTTGGAGGGAAATGTGTGGAGGAAAAACCGCAGAGGGAGTCCAAGAGAAACATACATTAGGAAGATTCAAATGTACTTGGGTTACTGTTCTTACGACGAGATGAAGAGGCTTGCTCCGGACTGAACACAACAACAACAACAACAACAACAACAATCAAGTTTGTCTCTTCAGTGAAGGACACGGGTTTATGAAAGGAAATACTATGACACATTTTAATATGTAAGTATCTATCATTTTCATCTTCTTTCAAATAAACACCTCGTCTAATTTATTAAGCAATCAATAATATGAAAGATGACAAAAGTAATGGAGTTAATTGCAACGTAATACGGCAATTAAATCCCTATATTCTGCCAAATGATTTTGACGCTTGAAATAAACGAAAGGCGCTGCTGTCATACATTCTGAGATTCAAGCGTGGATGGCACGCTACTAGTAATCACATGTGACTGACGTACGTAATCTTAATTTCACTTTTACCACGTGAGCCAAATGTAATAATAGGTTTACACGACAGGAACATTTATATGTAGGTAACAGCTTCCTTCTAGCGTATTGTGTATATCTCTTTTGAGAAATCTGACTGCATACCGTTGTCCGTGTGTTTCGGAGAAGACGTATGTTTGTTCTCTAGGTAATATTATGCAATCGTATCGCCATGTGTAAAACTAAGTCATTAAAATGTTTAGTAACAAGTCCTCTATATGACATGCAATATTAGCATTTATCTCTATAGTAGATCTTTAGTCAGCCATTCATTATATCTAACGTAGTCGGTAAAATTCGGTATTTAGTTACCTTTAAGTCCATTCTATTGTTGTGTTAAAGATCAATAAAGCATGAACGAATAAACGCTTTCCTTACTTTTTGTTGTATTTGACTGGAACTCTGTATTGTTGCCAGTTAGTAACACCTTGAAAAGCATTAAGTACAACGTTTTGTTGTAAGACCATAGAACGTCAATCGCATGGCTATAGCGAGAAACCTGTGACTAACGCTCGAATCTCGGAATGTCCTGTAGTGGCGTGTTTCGCTATTTTCAAGCGTGATCTTCTCTTTCCAATGTCTCGGGTTTCTCGTAATTGAACTGATGCAGTGCAAGTAACGCCATTCTTTTTCTGATTTTTTATTGGGTAAGAAATAATGCGGGTTTCCATAAAAATAAATAGAAATAAAAGTGAAACAATCGGACGTCTGTGTGGAAAATAATACTTACTTACGTTTTACAATACTTAACGTTCATAGTCCCTACCTTTCTTATTTCCCATTCATGAAAGTAATTTTTATATATCTATGGATATTCCAGATACTTTTGCGCCGATGCATTTAAGCGGCAAAACTCTCACTGTCTGTCACTCAACGTCTTATTCCATCTACCTGAGGCACGATAGATATTACTTCCATGTCAGCGTTGGACGACCTGTTTCCGTTTCGAATAGCATACTGTGTTCCGTTCGCTCGAAATTCTTCGGTCCAAACAGATACTGCGTCTGATATTCCGCACGCTCGTATTTTATTCACTAGGAGACAGTGTGGAGCCGTATCGGACGCCTTCCGAATGTCAAGCAGCACTTTGATTATTTGTGAGCCTGAATATACTGCTTTCTGACTCATGTTGACGAATAGGGCGAGGTGGCTTTCACCCGATCATTTCGGATCAAATGTTGATTTCTGCAGAAAAATTATAATACACAAGAACATGTTCCAAAATTGTATAACAGATCTACGAGTTGTTTTCGACGACCCTTTTAGAGAATGTGCTACGCTTTTTTCCATTCTTATGAAAGCTTCGCTCCTGGTGATATTTGAGGCCATAAGAGAAACATAGGGGGGCATTTCAGAACATATCTGCCAAAGAAAATATATTCTTGCAAATACATCAAGCAATGTCTAGTAACACCACGTGGTACCTTATTGTTTGTATCTCGTTACTTGCCGCTAAAGAACTATGCAAACTTTTTTTCTCGTCAAGTAATTCAGAATTTTTCACTGTTGACGTAATATTAATTACAATGTGTTTGCTTTACAATGCTGTTATTTAGGTATAATGTAGGCTTTTCTCTGTGTGAAATGTAAGCACATATTTTTATTTCAGTGATTTGGTGTCTCTTGTCGGTGAACGTAAGTTAGAGAGATACCACGCATATATACAAAAATTTTAATGAGTCGAAAAGGTAAATATAAATAACACACGAAGACGAAATTACATTTACGTAACAGTGGTGAGCTCGACCAGAATACGCTAACTACTGACGTTACCAGATCTCGCCACAGTTCCCTGAATCTGCGCATGCACAGTGTGTAGCATAGTCGGAAATTTTGAACTTCACGCTTGGGAAATTTATAAACCATTTTTGTCAAAAACCAGTGACGCAATATTGAGTAATTTCTTCGCAATTTTGGGAAAATATATTCTTTCAGAGGAACTTTTGGGTAAACAGTAGTCTTGGGGAAATTCCTGGGTAGAATAATTCCGTTACTGGGGAAAGTGGGGACGTATTGCTATCAATGCCTCTGTTATTTCAGTTTTAACAACACATACTTTATATTCTCGTCGCTGCCTCTCTTCCTCCTCCTCACCCCCCCCCCCCCTCCGATACGTCTTTCCTTTTGTGGTGTTCATGTCGATGGCTGCAAGATATCAATAGAAGTTTGATGTATTGACTTGATATGCTGTAACTTCTCTATAGTGCTAGGCAACTGAATCTTATGCTGTTATTAAAACCCAGTTAGTCGAATCTTGTATTTTGAAAAATAGTTTTCAGAAACTTACCAAAAACAAATTGTAATTGGATGTTTCAGGCTGTTAATGTTGAATTTGTCCAGCTATTACTTATAAAACACAGTTTTCTGCTATATATGGGCCTGAATTATTGATAAAAAAGACCAACAAGTAATTTCACAGCTGAAACAGATGTTTAGACACTTTTGATGACATAGTGTATATTTTATGACCATATTACTCGTTGTTACTTGCTGTATGAACCGATGGAATATCGAACAAAGTAACATTTCAGTAAATAATTTGGGTGTTTGGAGCTAGTTTCATTCGACCTGTACTTTTCCAGTTGTCCTGCTGATGGTTCACTCCCGTATAAAGTGTAGTACTACCGACTGTATTGTCGGCGACTATAACCCAGTGGATAGCATCGCAGATTGTCATGCAGGGGGCCCGGATTCGATTCCCGCTCGGATTGGAGATATTCTCCATTCGGGGATTGGGTGCCAAGAGCCTGAAGATGGTTCTGTAGAACCGAAACCGGTTGCCAGTAATAAACGCAACAACTTGCGATCTAGACTGTCTTATTTTAATTATTAAAAAAATTTTAAGATCACTGTTTCAAGAGGAAAAAAAGCTTTCAAGATCACTAAGAGCCGCGCGCACCTAAGGGCAACACATACACCCATGCCCAAGGGGGGAATCGAACCCCCGACGGCTAACGGCCGCGCGCACTGCAATACGGCGCCCCAGTGCGCACGAGTGTTCCGCTGCGGCCTTGTCATACTTCCGGATCTCCCTATCCAGTCATCTTACGCCGTTGGAATTCTTACAACAGTTTACAGCATTCACTATAAAATAATTCGGAACAGCACAAACGGCCATTAATCTGGTGTATACCACCCATCACCTTCTTGACTGATGTACCATTGCTGGGAACACTTAAACGCCCAAAGGTTTTTGTAGGTCATTTTCCTTCAAGAGGCGCAGCAAGAGATGGATGCAGGGCATGCAAGATGGTAGACGTTCTGTCATCCCTAAGTTTAACATTTGTACTCGCCATCTGCGAAATCTTCCGACTTCTAATGCTCTTCTGAAATAAGGTTATGACTCCTGAAAATTTGTGCTGGTTTCTCCAATTTTGCATTAACCTCTCGGCCACCCCGGCCCGACCTAAACTTCAGTGTGTCGCACTTCTCTCTATCCCTCAAATTCTCTCACTGGTAACTGGGGCAGTTGTAGCACACGAAAGTTTCGGTCAAGCCGCGGATGGCAATCATTCGCGAAAACCGGGAGATCGGGTTTCGCTTCCCACTTCGACACAAACATCCAAGTGCCACAGAACGAGAAACCATATTCAGATGAGCAGCAGAAGTCAGAAGATTTCGAAATTTCCGATATATATACGTTTAACACTGCAGCGGATCACTGCCAACGTACGTTCCTTTGTAACAGACATTTCATAGTACACATCTTAGTCGTGACAATCTTACTGTGGTGCCTTCCTCTCACGGTACTCACACTTGTATGTGTGCCAGCGTTTGCGGGATATAGGGAATGTGCCACAAGGATGTTTGGCTGGGGAGCGTGCTCGGATGGCTTTGGTGAAAGGCTGACAGCTGCGTGTCTAATACCAAAGTGAACCAAGAACTCAAAGATCAACAAAGAACAGGCACGATACCACGATTGTTAAGAAATTATCTACCATACAAAAAAAAGTTCAGGCAACCGCTTGATAAAAACAGGAGACCCGGATAGGGTTCCAGGCCGACACCATATTTTTCAAGTGCCACGGATCGATAGTCCATCTTCAGAACAGTAGGAATAGCTACAACATTTCACGGTTAGGTAATGTATATCTGAATTCCCGTAATTTTTTCGTTTTCCGTCGTCCTTAGTTGATTAGAAATTTGTGGGGGTGTTATTCCCTCTGTTGGAACTAAATGAAAGGCTTTTTTGTGCCACACGTGTTTCGCTTCTTGATTCGTGAAGTATCATCAGTGGCCTGTAACGTGAATAATATTTCATTCCAGAAGAGCTATAAATATTTTGCTGTGCTTCACCGTATAACAGTTATAAATGTTTACTGTGTTACAATCTGTCAAATTCTAACCCACTAGGTTAGAAACAACTTCTGTAGGACAAGTTCCTGCGAAAGTATTTGATTTTTCGTATCACTTGCGGTTTTTTGCTGTACTCCATATGTGTCTTCAAGGAGCCGTATGTACATGCTCCACGTAGAATAATTTTTGTGGTTTTTGATGAACACTTGTAATTTGACTCTTCACTGTGTATTGGTTTTGTGAGGGTGTGTTTACAGTGTGAAGTGTTGCTTTTCATCTGTCTTTTCTTTATGTTCCTTGTATCGCTGAGTGTAGATGTTAGTGTGTGTGTGTGTGTGTGTGTGTGTGTGTGTGTGTGTGTGTTACTATTTGTCCTATATTTTTAGAATTTGGCGATTGGAGAAGAGAATAGAAAGAAAGATGGAGGGAGAAGATTTCACGTTACATCACTAGTTTTGTAGCCTGTTTGATCTGTGGGTTGTAAATTGTGATGATCTTATACTTCGCCAGGGCTCTATGTATATGAACGTTTCGCTGTATTGTCAGAAGTTTTCTGTTTCGATTGTTTACTCTGATAGTTTTCATGTCTTGTCCCAGATGTACTGATTGACATTCTAGCTACCACATGCCTGACCCTGGTTTGTATGTTGTTTGCTAATATGACTGCACTGTATGTAAATTTTAATCATTGTTTCTTTAGTAAATTTGCTATTTTGTGTGTTGATTTGTGTTTGTATGTTTGATTGTTATACTGTGAAACATAGCAAAATATTTAGAACTGTTCTGCAAAGAAATACGATACACAGAAAACAAACACATATTACAGGCTGATGCTTCAAAATAAAGAAGCGAAGCGCGTGTGGCACAAAACAACGCCTTTCATTTAGCTGTTATACATTGAATACAGCTCCAAGAACAAATGCGATTTTTTAGCCCGGCTGCAGTTCACCGCCAACATCTCTTCCTTTGGTACAGACAATTCATAGTACATATCCCTAACATGTTCCATTTGATTCAGGCTGGTCTTCTGGGCAGGTCAGTCCATATCAAGATATTTCCCTCAGGCAACAGCCCGCAACCTGCTGTTTTATAGCAGCGTGCGTTGTAAAGCTCACACATTGACCGTCTCCCAGTTGTTCTAATGTTCGTAGTACACAATGCTGTGAAACAATGGCGTATACTAAAATCACCTTGCGACACTAAAATCAATTACACTTTCTACAGGATTCAATTAAACTGAAAATTTTCCAGTGCATTCCAAATTCTACAGCATGATGCAAAATTCCAAAACCCTGCAACCATGCACTATCTAGCGCGACTGCTTAACAACAAGATTAACTGATATATCACTAACCACAGGCTACGAAAATGCCTATCTCAGACTGGCTGTTCGAGTACAATAGCCACGCAATATCCCTACGCACAGTCATCGTGCTAGTTGAACTAGTGACAGTGGTCATGAAGTCACAAATGATTGCTTCTGCCTATTTCATACATTTTACACTACAGTCCTTCGACGTCTTCGGCGGTTTCCATCCGTCAATAAATGACGTTTGATTTGTCTCGGTTTTTCTGATTTTTTTCTGCTACGCAATGCTTACCGACGCCATGCAACGTAGACCACAGAAATTATCGCCTTGGTACTCTCATGGAGGTATGAAAACAACAAGCCACACAACTGTACAGGAAGTCGAGATACTAAAACAGTCCCTTTATCCTCAAACTGTCTAATTACGAGCACAACCATAGATTGGAGCATAACCGCCAGATATCACTCTTCTCCTGGGACAATTAATCAGGTATGGATTCAAAGCAACGAAATTACATCCAAAGCGCTCGATCCTCAGTTGTTGTTGTTGTGGTCTTCAGTCCGGAGACTGGTTTGATGCAGCTTTCTAGAATACCCTATCTTGAGCAAGCCTCTTCATCTCCACATAAGAACGGCAACCTTCGTCTGTCTGAATCTGCTTACTGTATCCATCTCTTGGTCTTCCTCTGCGGTTTTTACCCCACACACTTCCCTCCACACTAAATTCACAATTCCGTGATGTCTAAGAATGTGTCCTACCTTCTTTTAGTCAAGGTATGCCAGACATTTCTTTTCTCCCCAATTCTGTTCAGTACCTCCTCATTAGTTACGCGATCCACCCACCTAATCTTCAGCATTCTTCTGTAGCACCACATTTCAAAAACCTCAATCCTCTTCCTGTCCGCACCGTTTACGTCCATGTTTCACTCCCATACAAGGCAACACTCCATACAAATGCCTTTAGAAAGGACTTCTTTAGGCTTAAATCAATATTGGATGTTAACAAATTTCTCTTTTTCAAGAACGCTTTTCTACCCATTCCCATTCTGCATTTTATATCCTCTGTACTGCGCCCATCATTTGTTATTTTACTGCCCAAGTAACAAAACTCATCTACCTCCTTTATTGCTTCGTTACCTAATCTAATTCCTTCAGCATCACCTGACTTTCTTGCACAGCACGCCATTACCCTAGTTTTGCTCGTGTTAATGTTTATCTTATATGCACCTTTCAGCACATTGTCCATTCCGTTCAATTGCTCTTCCAGGTCCTTTGCTGTATCTGACAGAATTACTATGTCGTCAGCAAAACGCAATGTTTATAATTCTTCACCCTGAACTTTAATTCCTTCTCCAAATTTCTCCTTGCTTTTCTTTATAGCTTGCTCAATGTACAAATTGAATAACATTGGAGAAAGGCTACAACCCTGTCTCACTCCTTTCCCAACCACTGCATCCCTTTCATGCCCTTCAACTCTGACAACCGCTGTCTGGTTTTTGTACAAGTTGTAAATAACCTTACGATCCTCAGTAAATCAGAAAAATATCTGGCATAGCCGGTTGAAAGCACACCTGTTAACTCAGAGAAGCCATGCAGCACACCAGACACAAACAGATGCTAACAAACCCACACACTGTGAGCTCGATTCTATGACCATTCGGCCAGTCTTGGCTGTTACAGGTACACAGACGCTCCATCTGGCTCGGTAGATATCGTCGGCGCCCAGTATGAGAATTACTTCTTGGACTGATACTCTAATGGTACTGAAAATGCACAATACCTAACAAAACCCAAGCCCACCATGTTCATTGTAGATACCAAAGCTGCCGTTACTGCCCTTACTACCAGTCCACTGTCTCCTAGCGGCCCTTATTGATGGAACACCTATGAACTGAAATAATAAGTCACCATGCAGTACACGGATGGAGGGGCTCCACACATTAAAAAAAAATAATAATAAAAAAAATCTCTGACGATTTTCGAAACTTCAGACAGTTTGAAATGATTCTGAATAATTTGTGTGCCGATGTTCTGTCTACAGCCAGAGGGAGTCTGTAATGATTATGAAGTCATTGCCTAACGTAAGCAAAGCATACAAAACACTTATAGATTTGTTGACATACGAAGTGAATTAAGTAAATTGTTCCTTCATGATTTCATGCTAGCAGAAGTTTCAGTATCTCTTGTACATCTTAGTTAATACAAGTCGATAAATTTCCACATGCTAAACCGTAACTCAATCAAACGATTCCCCCTTTTTTCTCGCCCACACATTCTGCCTTAACATTTGTTACTCAGATGAAATTAATTATAAGGCCATACTTGAAGTTAGCGATCTTTCTTGACCGATCCATTCTTATAGATTCTCTACTGACAAGACAATAAGCAATACATCTCATGTTCTTTTTCTCTGGTGTATCTATCTCTAATAACATCTTGTGGTCAGATCAGAGTTATGGAGAACAGTCTGGACACTTTTGATCTGTTAGCGTACACATCACTTCATTGCCGTGATGCACGTCAGCGATGATCACATGACGGCTCGGTATGTACAGCGATCACAATAACCAGCATGCTGTTTTGAGTAGGATAGCGAGCTATTTGATCCAGCGAACGGATTGCTGTCTAAAACTCCGCCACGTGTCTGTAACCACATGACACAATATTTTGGTCGCAACCTGTGTGAAAGTCTCCAATTGTAAAGTTGCGCTCAGACGGTAGTTTTTCGGATTTTAATAGCACACCAACATATATGTTCCACATATTCTGTACAAACTAAATATAGATCAAACGCTGTATTTGGTGCTTCCGGGGTAGGATTATACTATCCAACATACTTGCACGCTTTCGGTATTATATGGTGGCAGCCTAAAGAAAACGAAGGCACAAGGAATAGCACGAGTTAGTAAGTAAATTTGAAAATTATACAAATATTTTATTTCGTAATGGAAATAACATTGCAGTTGGGCATTTATATTTACATCGACGTCATGAGAATTTATCCACTACCTGTCTGAATTACTGCTGTCTCTGTACGGTAATTCTGAATTTTTAGAGACAAATAAAAACCAACTGCTGCTAGAACGAAACTGTTAAAACCCACCGCCGTAAAGTCTGTAAAGGCTTGTGTACATGTGCCGTAAACAACCTCTCAGCGAGAGCAATTTCGTTTATTTTGTACACGTTGTGACCCTTTTCTAGAAGTCTCGCTGAAGATCTCAGCTTCGACGGTGTTATGGTGCAAATGTCTTCACTGAGAACTGGTCTTATCTGTATAAAAGTTCCCGTAATCTTCCTTTAATGTAAATTCAAAATCTTTTACCAAGTTAATATTCCATCAAAATCAAGCATGTTTGGAGCCAGACAATATTCAACATCCAACACAATTGGTATCCGGATAAACAGTTTATTCTGCCACAGAAAACATCTCGCGCGATTTAATTGGCAGTGCGCGAGAGCATTCGTTAAATCACATGTTGAACACAATACCATAGTTCACTCATGATGCATTGTTGTACGTCATATTGAATTACAGAAAATTTTGCCTTCTACGTGTAAATTGGACGATTATCAATTTTATCTAAATTCTAGCTCTAATTTTCTTCTAATATTTGTATATGAACTAAACTATAAGAATAGAACTGACAGTAAGTTTGACAGAAATTAGCGTCCGCAGGGAAATTAATGACCATATAGAGGCTATATAATCATTATGGTTGTTTTACTAGCATAAAGTATCAAGATTACTGTCATCCATTCTGATTTACAAGTATTTCTATACTTAATGACTACTATCCATTGTTATTACTTCCATCTTTTAATAATTTGCCTCTATGTTGATCGATTTTATCATTGAAATTTAACCGCTCAAATCTTAGTTCCTCATGTCGGAGTTGTATCAGCGCCGCCTTGTGGCGTTTGCTACATTCCGGTTCCTCACGTCACATAACAATCAGCTGTCGGCGCAGTAAAAAGTGCTCATGTGACGTATCTACATTAATTCTGTGAACGCGGACCTATCCAACACAACGCTGCTGTTGTGTTAAGTTATACATCTTCACACCCGCTCTGCTTACCACTGTCCATTCACCAATGATTGTTTTAATTCTCCAAGTTCTGTTTTAGGGACTTTTAACTTCTCCTCTTTAACATTTGACGAGGCTTTTGTATTGTTTATGTCCTTGGATTTTATCTAGCCTAACATGCTGATCATCGTGTGATTTAATACTAACTAATGCTATCCAGTTGTTATTGTAGTGGATAGGTAATAATTTGCGGCTGTTTGCTGATGATGCTGTGGTGTATGGGAGGGTATCGTCTGTAACTGACTGTAATAGCATACAGGATGACTTAGACAAAATTTGTAGTTGGTGCGAAGAATAGCAGCTAGCTCTCAATGTAGAAAAATGTGAGGTGTTGCGCATGAGTAAGAAAAACAATCCCATAATGTTCGAATACAGCATTAGTAGTGAGCTTCTTGATGCTGTCGCATTGTTCAAATATCTAGGCGTAACATTGCAGAGCGATATGAAATGGAACGAACATGTAAGGACAGTTTTAAGCAAGGCGGACAGTCGACTTCTATTTATTGGGAGAATTTTGGGAAGATGTACTTCACCTGTAAAGGAGAACGCGTATAAAACGCTTGTGCGACCACGTCTTGAGTATTGCTCAAGTGTTTGGGACCCGCAGCAGATCAGCTTAAGGGAAGACGTAGAGGCAGTTCAGAGGCGAGCAGCTAGGTTTGTTACTGGTAGGTTGGACCAATGCGCGAGTGTCACGGAAATGCTCCGGCAACTCAATTGGGGACCGCTGGAGGAAAGACGACGTTCTTTTCGTGAATTTCTGATGAGGAAATTTAGAGGGCCGCAATTTGAAGCTGAGTGTAGTACCATCTTCCTGTCGCCTACTTACATTTTGCGTGGTGATCACAAATACAAGATAAGAAAAATTAGGGCTCGTGCGGAGTAATATAAGCATTCTTTTTTTCCTCGTTCTATTTGGGAATGTAATAGGAATTGAAGTATACTCTCCGCCAAGCACCTTACGGTGAATTGCGGAGTATGTATGTAGATGTAGATATAGGTCCGCGGAATGAAACTGACATATTTTGTATATTTCCCCTGTTAATACCGCTGATGATGCGCCAAAATAATAAATATTATAATTCGCAACAGGGACTGCTTTTCAGTTCAAAAACAATTTCCTCAGTTGGTGCTGAATTTTAGTAACCTCCCTTAACATTCTGACATTGTTAACATAATAATTTAAACGACGATGAAAACAAGTGTTTACCTCCACAGAGAATGCTGTAGCTTGCGTGGATCATTATTCAAATCGATTAACTTTAGGATTAAATTTTCAGAACTTGAGCAATAACAGCAAACTGTTTAGTATGTGGTCCATAGTAGTGTGTCTTGCACACGTATGAATACTTCTAATGTGTGAATCCTGAACAAATATTGGAGAAGGCTGTTAGCTGAAAGAAATAAGTTCTTAAGAAATGAAACTTCTCTGTAAAAAAATCGATTAACTTTAGGATTAAATTTTCAGAACTTGAGCAATAACAGCAAACGGTTTAGTATGTGGTCCATAGTAGTGTGTCTTGCACACATTAGAATACTTCTAATGTGTGAATCCTGAACAAATATTGGAGAAGGCTGTTAGCTGAAAGAAATAAGTTCTTAAGAAATGAAACTTCTCTGTAAAAAAAAAAAAAAAAAATCGATTAACTTTAGGATTAAATTTTCAGAACTTGAGCAATAACAGCAAACGATTTAGTATGTGGTCCATAGTAGTGTGTCTTGCACACATATGAATACTTCTAATGTGTGAATCCTGAACAAATATTGGAGAAGGCTGTTAGCTGAAAGAAATAAGTTCTTAAGAAATAAAACTTCTCTGTAAAAAGAAAAAAAAATCCTGTTAACGAGACGAAGATTTCTTACTATTTGAAATCCATCTAAAGTAAATTTTCTTTTATTTGTCATATTTTAATAGACGATTCGGTGAAAAATCGTACGTTTGGAGCATTTGATACAATCATGCCTCTAAGTACTCGTAATACAACACTAAAGGAAGATGTTTTGGTTGTAGAACTACATCTTTACTATTTGCCGAATTCTCATTAGCATAAAATTTACGAGGACTGCGTGTGACTCGGCCGTGGTATTTATGAAGAACTGGGAAAATTTGTGAGACATTTAAGAGTTGTGGTCTGCCGGTGCACCTAAGAAAACATATAAAACGACAAAATTTGTTTTTCCACATTAATACGCGCCTGCACTCTGCCATAAGGTAAACTGCTCTAAAGACATTTATGACGACCTCCCACAACCCGTACTTCCGATTCTGAGCGCATGGGTAGTCAGCGAGACTCCCAGACACACCTTGCTAGGATTTCTTGTAATCTCCAGCCAATGTTTATCGCAAATGTTTGCATCTGGTCAACTTCTGACGATCAGCATTTAGCAAATCTTTCTCAGGCATCCGGTAACAACAAACTTCGTTGAACCTGTCACCTGTAGCTATACATACATCGATCGGCTAAGTCTTGATCTAGCTAAATTACAGTTGCAGGAATGATTATGTTCTAAGCTGTTCTTCTACTGGCGATGTAAAGTTAGAAACAACACCTTCTCTATATGTAGGCACTCGGGCAAACACTATTGTTTAACACTGCTTATTGGCAAGAAGAATTGCTGCAAATGTACTACTACCGTAGGTAAAATATTGGATTACTAGTATAGTAGGTGAGATGGGAAATATCCAGCGTTACCCTCAGGCAGAAGTATTAACAATTACAGTCATTAAAATATACCAACACATAAGAAAAATACTTTTGTATGTATTTGTACTGTAATATAGACATTATGCTACGTACGGTACATACTCACCCATACTGTTTGTACATGTCCGACATTAAACATTTGAGGTAAAGATGACAGACTTGTAAGTAATGTTCTTGGCCTTTGTAAGAAACATATTCCATATTCTGTCACCATGGCAAATGCTTCCTTATATTTTGGTAGCTCAGTAACGATTAAAATGTTTATATAAGCCACGGCTAAATGTGAACGAATTGGAGCACGGGCTGAAACATTTGTGGTACTATTACAAAACACGAAAGTTTCGAAAATCATATCTCACTAAACGCTTTTAGGCTCTCTAGGCCATCTTCAGGTGAATGACAACTGAATGTCGCAAAACTGACAAAAATTTTGAGACAGGAGACACAAATTTTCATTTTCTGTAGAGTAACACACCATACTAGACACGAATATTATATTGGATGTCATATTTTGTCAAATAACATATTGCCTATGTAATTGTCTTGGCCCATCACGCACTGTTGTTGCATGTAAAACATCATCTATCTAGTAACATACATAAAATCAAGTGACACATACTATGTAACGCGGTGAAACGTCCAGTATAATGACACGAGACTTTGCGTTGTGGTGAAGCACATTACATCATGTTGTGATGCGACTTGTGAGATCATGTCATCTAGTGCCACGATATATGACAGAATGTAACACAATATAGCAAATTGTGTTTATTGAATTACCATTGTTAATCACGTAGTGTTATTTTATTTCATGTCACGGGACACATTATTTAGTGTAATATTGTGCACTGTGTCACATGATAAAACATGATACATGATGTCATGTAGTATGTCACACGGCATAATGTAATGCAATATTTGATTTATCATATCGTACAATATGACACAACACGACATTGAAGTTTAGGATGCATGCAACTCCTCCATTCGGTTGCCAACTGTCACAAACATTGCTAATATGGACAATAGAGAAGGTAGGAGAAGATAGGGGTGGGAAGAAGAGATAAATTGGGGGCAATAAACACCAAGGAAATGCCAGATTTGCACCTAGATGTTTACAAAACCAAGAGATATTGGTTTCAATTCATTTCGCCCTCTGATTCGGCAAACAAACACTTTTTTATAGATATAAAAGTTGTCTGGGTTTCAAACTTGTGTTTTATTAATGACAGTTACTCTTTTCTCCTTTGTGAGGCATATCTGGTCGTGGTGAGAGTGATCTGATAATTCCATGAAAGAGCGAAATGCTTATTTCTCATTAATAAATTACAATATTCATCATTTTGGGTTTGCAGCTCTCGTTTTCTTCTGCGTTTGCACAAAAAATGATATCTATGAGGTCTGCCTGATGTGGAAAATATTGTTTTTTCAATACCGTGCTTTGTTGTTACCCACACATGTTTCAGCATTTCTGTGCAATCTTCAGGATTTTTTAATGTTATTTATTTATTTTTTTAATAGTTGCAGAAATGAAAACAGTACTAATCTAGGTGTGAAAATTAGGTTCATATGTCGTATATCTTAGTTCGTATTATTAGCTTTATATTATATGGTCATGCAGAACCATTTGCAAATGACTACGCTACCAACATCGGAAGTTGTAAAAAAATGTTCCTACATTATCAAACAATGTAACATAGAGATAGTAATCCTAACTAAGATTTATGCTTTTAGGTCCAACTTTCAGAACTAGGTAGGTTTCTCAGCTGTAAATAAATAGATATAAGAAACCACTGTTCATTGTTCGGAGATGCTGAAACATGTTTGTATAACAAGAAAACACAGAGCTCTTACCCAGTATAATAAATTACAACTTTGCGACTTAGACTAGCTTAGAAAAATAAGACAAAAGAAGGTTTGGCTCCTTATAAGTGATACGACCTCTACAATGAGGACAATGCATTGATGAAAGTGATCTGATGATGCCTCATCAAAGCGAAACTCTTATTTGTCATTACTAAATTACAAGGTTAATTATTTTTGGTTTGCAGCTCTTGTGCATTCCCGTGTTTGGAGTAATATACTGGGTACAAGATCCGCCTAATTTAGAAAACACTGTTTCTCTCCCGTTGCCCAAACATTTTTCAGCGCCTCTGTACGATAATTAGTGTTGTTGTTTATTAATTTGCATGCAGCTGTGAAAATAACAATAGTTTAGTACAAACCTAAGGGTGTAAATGTAGCCTAAGAGTCGTTTATCTTAGTTTGGTTTATTACCTTAGGCGCACAATGTACGGTCGTGTAGGATCACTCGCATATGACAACGCTAGCAGTATTGGATGATATAAAATTAGTCGTACATCACGAAACAATGTAGAACTAGAGTAATAATCCTCTGTTATACAACTTTTAAGCCTGATATTTACATCTAGGTTAGTACCAACACGTGTTCTTTTCCACAGCTGTAAAAAGAAAAAAACACAGGTGGTGGCACTGAGTTGCTCAAACAGGTTTTGGTATTGAAGAAAAACAGTGTTTTCTATATCAGGAAAAACTCATACCCAATATTTTTACTTCAAACATGAAAAACACGAGAGCTGCAAACCCAAAATGATGAATATTGTAATTTATTACTGACATATAAGGCGTTTATTTCTAATGACGAATCACCAAATCACTGACCCCATATCTACAAGAAATGACGATGCCCACACCAGGGCCAAACGCAGAACTGAAATTAACAAACTGCAGGTTTCCAATCGAGATTACTGTCATTAAGAACTATTCATAACAAGTTGCTGAATCAGAAGGGAAAAACGGTTTAGAGCTAGTACGTCCTAATTTTATTTTTTTAAATATCTGAAAACGGGACGTTTCCTGGGTGTTTTTTCGTTCCACTGTTCGGTAGCCCGTCCCCTCTTCCCACCCTTTTTCCCCATCCCTTCTGTTATTCCTATATCTGCTCCTTCTTCCTGTATCCCCCGTTCTATTTTGTATCTGGCAATGACCTCGTCTCCACCTTCTTATAAACAAAATTCAACTGTCATGTGTAGTCATCGGGGACCATTTTTACAGCATCCGATATTGGTATCATTGTCATCGCTAAATGGCCCTACATGACGGTACAATGTAAAACTAAGGTACTAATCCAATCAAGGGTGTACGAATTTGCAGTGTAATTTTCACATCAAGGTTCATACTAAAATTTTTCAGATTTTCCATTACTGATGTTTTGGAGTCTCTAACATTTAATTTCTATATCATATAAGAAAATTTAACCCAATCAATTTATTTTGAAATGTTTTATTCACTAGCCGGTTTTAGAATCTTTTCGGGTTTATCTCCAGACGGTGCAAGTATTACAATTTCATTTCACATCACGGTTTAAATGAACTTAGAACAGCAGCATCGCCTGAAGATGAACCTGGAAAGATTCTAAAACCGTTAAATAAATAAAACTGGTAACATTTCAAAATAAAGTGACCTCTTGTATTTTTCTTAAATTATACTATTTCTTTCCATTTTCACAGCTGTAGAAACGAAAAATACATAAACTGATGATGGCCCAGAGGTGCTGAAACCTTTGACGCCGGCCGCGCTGGCCGAGGAGACTGAGGCGCTTCAGTCACGGTCTGCACGGCCACTACGGTTGGGGGTTCGAATCCCCCCTCGGGCATGGATATTTGTGCCGTCCTAGTTCGTAAGTAGTTCATAAGTAGTTTGTAAGTTTAGGGACTGATGACCCCGTAGTTAAGTCCCATAAGCTATACAAACATTTGAACAAACAAAAACCTTTGACAAACAAAATACAGTGCTTTGCGTAACAGGCAAATCATACACCCAATATAGTAAATTACAACTTTGTATCTCGAAAGGTATATATCTTTTAGGCCTAATCAGCATTCGTAGGTTTATATTCACGGAACGTGCAACATTAACTGCGATTGGGCGAAGCTGAAAATGTGTACCCAGCCGGGATCCGAAGCCGGGTCTCCTACTTCCTAGGCAGTTGCGCTGACCCCTACACCACTTATCAAGTACGCCTCCCATCAGATACAAATTATCAACTTTATCCTGCCCACTATTACTAAAACTCGTAGTTATTCAAATTGATTTCCGTAACAGTAAGGGCATAGGAGTGCCTCCGCCACAAATATATAAAAGATGTTCATTTTCACAACTGAAAAAAAAAGAATCCTCTGATGTTTGTGTAAGAATATAATAATCATGGCTTTGTATGTTACTCGGACGTCACAACCGTATAGTATATTACATCTTTTCAAACCAAAGTTGTAGAGCTTTTTGACCTACTTTGCACACATAGTTTGCTCCGAAATATGTCCATTTACATAGCTGTTAATATATTAAAAAAACTGCTGATGGGGCAGAAGTGGTGAAACACGTTGTATCAAGACAAACAGTATATATATAACAGTCTAGAGTGCAATGATTTATTTATTTAGTCAGCTAGTTCCGGTCCTTTTTTTGGACCATCTTCAGAACTCCATTGATGTCGTGGAGCTGGGCAGGTGCTGCGGAAGTGACGCACTGGAAGACTCCGAAGCACCTGCCCAGCTCGACGACATCAATGGAGTTACAGTCCTGAAGATGATCCAATAAAAAGGTACCGAAACGAGTTGGCGAAATAAATAAATAATTGCATTCTAGATTGCTTTTTATATAAGAATGCTGCTATCCCACAAAGTGAAATAAAGTTGTTTCCAAAAATATGTAAAAAATGTTTGCATATCAGGCGTCTGTACAAAGGGGACTATTCAAGGGTAATTAGACGGATCATCACTCACGGATCTTCTGGAAGTCCTGTACGTCGTCCGAGGTAGCTGACCGAACCATGGCGACGAGGAGGAACAGCAACACCGCGGAACCGGCGTCGACGAGACCCGAGCCCAGCGGCGGGGCCATCCGTCCTCTGGCTGTTCCCCCTCGGCCTCCTCCGTGTCCTTCTGGGTCGCCGGCCGCGCACCGTCCATCGGCCGGCAGCCTCCACGGGCACCACCAGTGGCAGCGGCAGCAGCAGAAACAGCGCGGAGGCCGACGCGACATCGCCGAGGAGCCGCCTCGCGCGCGGTCCTTCCGGGCATTCGTGAGGGCGGCTTCGGCGTCGTATCGGGCGCCCCTTCACCACCGGTCACCACCGAACAGGGCCGGCCGTTTCGCGCGGCGCGGACGGGCCGGCCGCCGGGCGTTCGTTCTCGAATACGTTATCGCGTCACGTCCGCCACCGGGCGAGCGAACGGCAAGGAGCGTCTCGCGTCGCCGGGAGCACAAACACCACCTTGCAGCCGCGCGAACCGTCGACAGACTGACGACGCGCGCCCTGACTCACCGAGAGGAGCACTCCCACTCCCTCCCCTTCTCTGTCCCTCTCTTTCTATTTCTCTCCCTCTCTCTGTCTCTCCTACTCTCTGCCTCGGCGGCGGCGAGCGCTGCGCTATTTCCGAAATAGCCTCACCGCGGGCGCGACCACACTGTCACAACCGACCACCGCCTCCGACAGCACCGCGGCCGCCGCCGCCGCCTCCTCCGCCTCCAGTGACAACAACCGTAGTGCTGACCGCTGCCGCTTCAGTTCAGCGTCTCGCTCATCCAACTACCTAGTCCCATCGGATTCACACACACACATACAATACAACTGCGCGACTGAGGTACCACTACTGGCCTCGGCGGTGAGCTGGGAGCTGACGCCTCAGCTGGATGCTGGCCCATCCCTCCCGGTCTCTCTCTCTCCTACCCTCCTGCTCCTCCTCCCTCCACCCACATCCACACACACACACACACACCGCGGGAGCACTCTGAGAAATGCGACGTTGACGGAACGCCCGGGTCTCCGGACCCAGCCGCCGGAAAGCCACTTTGCTGTCACGTCTCGCGGCGCCCGCTGCAAGGCATTAGCTTATTAACATCTCGACCCGCCTCGCCGCCACAGTAGAGGGAGCGCTTAGCCGCGCGCGCGCTCACTTGCTCCGCACAGTGGCGGTCGCTTCTGCCGCTACTAGCTAGTTGCTGCTGCAGCTGTTTCTCTCTCTGCTTGCCCGATGCGGTCCGGATCCGCTGTCTCCGTCGCCGCGGGCGCGCGCGCCGTGTCGCCTCGCATATGCGTATCTGCGTGTAGGCGGGCGTGACGCGCTGAGCTGCGAGGGGGAGCCAGGGGGGCGTAGGGTGAGCTGGAGGGGGAGTCGAGAGAAGCACTCGCCGCCCGCCGCCACTCAGCGCGCCGTTGTCCCGCGTAACTGACGCGTTTGCTCGCCTGGAAAGAAAGGAGCCGTGCCGCGGATTAAGCGCTCCCCACCGCGAATACCGACCGCTCGTCGCACTTGCTACCACTTGTGGCAGCGGCACGACCCGACCTTTGTAAGCGGCCACCTATATTGCCCGCGCCGAGGGGGTAGACGAGACAAGGCGTCTACGTCAGAGAACACGTTCGGCGGCGGTGGAGTGACATGCAACCTCTGTTTGGAAGTGCTAGGAAAGGGGGGGGGGGCATTGGAAGAAATTAAGCCGCGGTGGAGTAGCCGAGCGGTCTAAAGCGTCTCGCTACGGAGCGCGCGGTTCCTCGCCGTGGAAGTTCGAGTCCTCCCTGGGGCATAGGTGTGTGTGTTTGTCCGTTGGTTAGTTTACCTAGGTTTAAGTAGTTTGTAAGCTACTGACTGATGACCACGCAGTTTGGTCCGAAAGATTTACAAACATTTGATTTTGGAGAAATTAAACCCTTTGAGCCACGAATTATTGTTTGAGATTATGATTTTCTTGTAGAATTACACCAGGGAGACCGAAATATAACGTTAATTTTCAACTGTTATTTGTGGTTATGGCAAAATGTGATGATTTGTGTGAAACCACTGTAGCGATACGAAAAAAAAAGAAGAAAAACAGACCTGCACGTAAAAGCAGCCGTATTTTTATTTCCTCCAAATGAAGATTGTAATTAAATCAAGGATATACGAAATGCACTAGTGGCCGTTAAAATTGCTACAGTAAGAAGAAATACAGATGATAAACGCTTATTCATTGGACAAATATATTATACTAAGGTGATTGCATTTTCATGCAATTTGGGTTTGTAGATCCTGAGAAATCAGTACCCAGGACAACCACCTCTGGCCGTAATAACGGCCTAGATACGCCTGGGCATTCAGTCAAACAGAGCTTGGATGGCGTTTACAGGAACAGATGCCCATGCAGCATCAACACGATAACACAGTTCATCGAGAGTAGTGACTGGCGTATTGTGACTAACCAGTCGCGCGGCCACCGTTGACCAGACGTCTTCAGTTGGTGAGAGATCTGGAAAATGTACTGCCCAGGGAAGAAGTCCAACATTTTCCGTATCCTGAAACGCCCGTACAGGACCTGCAACATGCGGCCGTGCATTATACTCCTGAAATGTAGTGTTTCGCATGGATCGAATGAAGGGAGGAGCCACGGGACGTAACACATCTGAAATGTGACAGTCACTCTTCAAAGTGCCGTCGATGCGAACAGGAGGTGAGCGAGACGTGTAACCAATGGCCCCCCATACCATCACGCAGGGTGATACGCCAGTATGGCGATGACGAATACACGCTTCCAATATGCGTTCCCCGCGATGTCACTAAACACATATGCGACCATCATGATGTTGTTAACGGAACCTGGATTCATCCGAAAGATGACGTTTTGCCATTCGTGCACCCAGGTTCGTCGTTGCGTTCATCATTACAGGCGCTCTTGTCTGTGATGCAGCGTCAAGGGTAACCGCAGTCATGGTCTCCGAGCTGATAGTTCATGCTGCTGCAAACGTCGTCGAACTGTTCGTGCAGATGGTTGTTGTATTGCGAAAGTCCCCATCTGTTGACTCAGGGATCGAGACGTGGCTGCATGGTCCGTTACAGCCATGCGGATAACATGCCTGACATCTCTAGTGATACGAGGCCGTTGGGATCCAGCACGGCGTTCTGTATTGCCCTCCTGAATGCACCCAGTCAATATTCTGCTTAAAGTCATTGGATCGCGACCGACGCAATATCGCGATACGATAAACCGCAATAGCGATAGGCTAACATCCGATCTTTATCAAAGTCGGAAACGTGATGTTACGCATTTCTCCTGCTTACAGGAGGCGTCACAACAACGTTTCACCAGGCAACGCCGGCCAACTGCTGTTTGTGTATGAGAAATCGGTTGGAAACTTTCCTCGTGTCGGCACGTTGTAGGTGTCTCTACCGGCACAAACCTTGTCTGAATGCTCTGAAAAGCTAATCATTTGCATTTTACAGCATCTTCTTCCTCTCAGTTAAATTTCTCGTCTGTAGCACGTCATCTTCGTGGTGGCCAGGAGTGTATTATCAAAAACTAAACATTTCACATTAGGCACAAATCCCTCGCAAAACGTGTAGGATAAAGACTGGTTCGAAACAATAGTTCAACGATCAAATTCACTGGGTATAAAAGTAGAAACAATACACAGAAATGTCTGTATTATTTGGGATATTAGTTGCACTTGATGGTTGAGAAAACTGAGTCATGAGAATAGAAATAATTATGACTGTTGATCCATTTTAATTCGGTCAGCTTGGCCACTCAGCAGGAGCGAAACTTCTTGGTGGTTGGTTATCTTCCGATTCCCAGTCTTACATCACATCGAAGGACTGTGTACGCTGAGTCACCGGTGTCATCAATTCTTCCTCAGAGCTAGAACTGAAACCTTGTAGAGAATCTTCAAACTGATAGTCACTGCAAAGTTTCTCTTATATTATTGTCTCGAGGGCAGAAATAGGAATTCTGCCTGCTCTCCACATTTGAAAAATAAGTAATATAATTGTTAGAAGTAAATAGGGTATTCTTTTACCAATCACTGCCGCTTTTATTTGTTAATGCCATGGAGTAAACGGAAGAAAAACTTAGAAAAAAATTAAATGTAAAAATATCTCAAAATAAAATCACCGATTTATAAAGTTATTAGGCAATGTGTTGTGTTATGAAGGATTCAGTACATACATAACCAAACAATGAAAATTGTTTTGCGCCACGGTGGCTTCGATTGAAATGACCAACATAAAAGTAAGTATATGGCGGTAAAACGTTATGTACGGTATATTCATTATTATCTAATATTTGAAAACTTACATTATTTTGATTATATAATATATGAAAAATCTTACGAACGAATACACATGATTGTTGGAAAAAATAATAGCAATGGAACACCATAAGATTTTTCTTGTCTTGCATTTGTTTCGATTAGTGCTGGATTTTGTCGCTAAACGGTTCCACAGATTTAGAAGGTGTAATCAGCGGAAATCACGTTTCCAGTAGGCACAAAGCAAAAATATTATGATGGTTTCGCTACGAAACCACCTAGGATGAAAGGATTAAGGTACCAGGTACATCTTTTCATAAGTCGTAGAAATTTGCCTTTTACCTCTATATCCCTCGGTCACGTCATTAAACCTAAAGATACGCTGACATCCCAAGGATCTGGAGCAATATGCCAGTTTTCTGTCGGTGGCCTAGCCCTCGGCTACCATTCAGCTCTCTGCCGGTAAATGTAAGATGAGTTAATTGCATAGGCTTCCGCGCCAAAGTCAGATGACATAAAAGTTTTCTGGGTGTTGTTCCACGTGATGATGTAAGAAGGCTATTATTTTAATAACCGACGCTTCGGTCAACGTTACGTTAGCCATCATCTGGGTGACATGAGTTCTTTCACACTGGATGTTCCCGGAGTGGATCGACCGACAGTTTTGACAAATTGACGACGGCATGGTTATAGTAGAGTAAGGGGTTACACCCAAACCATTCCCTGAAAAAACCGCTACTAACGTAGCATGGCAGTTGCGATTTAATTTTGCAACGTCCCTACATATCGGTGGGTACCTTGGAGGTTTTAACTTTCTCGATATTTCAATTTCACATGCCGTCACACAACATTTTGACACGTAGGAAAAGAATCACCCTACTCACATTTTATAGTTATTTTATCCTTTAACTTCTTATTTCCACATTTTGTGTTGACATACATGTGTAGAATCACGCCTATAATGTACACTCCAGCAGATAGGTTTTATGTTTTTTATTGTACTCTTTCTGTCTGTAAATTCTGTAGTAGCAAGGGAAAATGACGCCTCCTTCAGGACGAGACGGCTTTTCTTTCCTTACAGAGACTTAAGCGTTATAAGTTTCGTTCTTTTGAAGGACTATGATAGTCTGTTCCGGGAATGTCCGTTTTGTTGATTTGTCATGGTGTGTAGCAGGCTTGGTTTTAAGGGTGGAGAGGAGACGCATAAAAAATCAGAAAACAAGAAGAAAATATTTAGATCAGCTCGACCGATGTGGCTCATCATTTTCTGTGGGGTTCGTAATCCTCGGGACAAAGTAAGTAATATAAGGTAAAGCAGTCAATAATCCGAAGATTGGTTTGAACTACACAGTGCCTTACTAGGCATGGTCCTGTTTGGAAGTGGTATCTGTTGCCGTTGCTTTCTCCGACCTTGTAACTCACTTACCCAGCCTTTTACAGTGGGACCTACAGTTGACCGTGTGTTCCGAACCACGGTGATACCTGATAGTTTAGGTACCCACTGTCTACATAATATTTTGTCATTTGGAAAAACACAGTCTTGGTTGAAAAATACATTTATTTTTCCTTTTGCACGCGTGATACATTTTGACTCTCTCTCTCTCGGAAGCGACGTAGAAGGCGGTGAGTCAGGCAGTTTAAGACACACGAGGCCACAAATGTCAGGAAATATCGCAAAACGTAGATGACAGGTGTTCCGCACGTGACTCCACGAGTCTACGTGGAGCGACGCACCTGCAGCGGATGAAGCTGTCCGAGTGTCACACCTCATCATCACAACACATGTCAAGTATTTACATCAGCGCGGCTCAGAATCTACGCGCTACACCAACGCGTGAAGATCAGGCATCGGGCATTCCATTTCAGGAGGTGGTAGTATAGACAAACTGCAATAAAATTGGCTTATAATGTGTGTACAAATTTTATTGCGTACAGGGATACACAAACAGGGTAACACAAACAACCTTAAATCAAATAAAATGAGGACGCTTTCACTGATTCCTCCGTCGGCTCTAGGTAGGAAACCGTCATACTGATTTGAAAGTAAAATTTCGTGTATGTTCCACTAGCTTACTTTTATTTAATTGCATGGTTTCCGGATTACAAGTCTGTCTTCGGAAGTTTCAGGTTGATTATTAAGCTGAAAACAGGTTAATTGAATACAAACTTTTAGAACATACACAAAATTGTATCCGTTATTTGAGGATAACCGACAGAACAATCAGAGAAAATTTTCTAATCTGCAGTTGCTTCAAACGGTATATGTGTTTACCACTTTCGATCTAGCTCAACACATACCTATGAATAACAAACCATGTAAAAAATATTTTTAGAGTTCTCGTGAGTAAACTGAAATGAAAAATGTTAGACTACGGTACTTTAAAGTCAATCAAGTTATTACGATAATATAATGTAGTTACAATTACTGTTATTTTCGGAGTCATTGTTAGCCAAGGAAACATCCGATCCGACGTCGGTCTCAATATTCTCTTGTTAGATGTGCTAGGTGTTTACTAGAAGAAAAAGATACGTTTACATTCTGTTACCACACTAATCTATTACATTACATGGTCATACAATTTGCAAAATACTTTGGAAGCGATCAATTACGTGTGATGTACAGACAACCAGAAATTCGCTTACCAATTGAAAGCATTGTGGGCAATGGAGAAATATATAAATTCACGATGCATTTCTAGGCTCAGAGGTAAGTTACGTATACAGGTTACTTTGACATTGCTAGTGGAAAGACTGCCCCCCCCCCCCCCCCCACAAACCCATTAAGAGTTAAGATTTCATAGAAAAAAAGTGTTCAAATGTTTGCAGAGCTTATGGGACTTAACTACGGGGTCATCAGTCCCTAAACTTACAAACTACTTATGAACTACTTACGAACTACGACGGCACAAATACCCATGCCCGAGGGGGGATTCGAACCCCCGACCGTAGTGGCCGTGCAGACCGTGACTGTAGCGCCTCAGTCCCCGCGGCCACCGCGGCCGGCGATTTCATAGAAGATTATGGTTTCACATTCAGTCAATGTCGTGCCCATCAGAGGTGGAACAAAATTTTGGATAGATTTTGTAAGGAATAGGAAGGGAAATTGTACGTTCTCTATGATAATAACCTTCCCCAGATATCCCTAGAGTGATCTGTGGAAATCAGCATGGCCGGATGCGGGTCTGAGGCACTGTGCTGGCGAATGCGAGTCCAGTTTGTTACCAATGCACCACCGAGCTTGGTTTAAGCATACGTCATTTCTTTTATTAAAAATATTTATAAATCTATGGGACTTAACTGCTCTGATTATCAGTCCCTAGGCTTACAAACCTCTCAACTACCTTAAACTAACCTAAGAACAAACACACACAACCATGCCGGACGGATTACTCGAACCTGTCACGGTAAGCAACCGCGTGAACTCCACTGCGGCCATTGGTATTTTGTCTCCGTAGCTCAGTCGAAGGCGTCGCTGTCTACCATGCAGCGGGTCTAGCTTCGATTTCCGCCGAAGGACGGGGTGTTGCTTGTTGTTATCATCATTTTTATCGGCATCAACACGCAAGCCACCGAAATGGCGTCACTTGAAATGACCAGTACTAGGCGACAGAACTATTCCAGACGACACTAACTGTAAGGGAAAAAATCATGAATCATTATAAGGAGAAATGCTTTAGGCCCCTTTTGTGTGGCATACACTTGCAGATTTGGAGGAAGCTTTCGACAATGTCGACTGGAGTACACTCTTTCAAATTGTGAAGGCAGAAAATATAGGGGGCGAATAGTTATATACAAAAAAAAAAAAAAAAAAAAAAAAAAAAAAAAAAAAAAAAAAAAAAAAAAAAAAAAAAAAAAAGTTATTAGAGTAGAAGGGCAAGAAAGGGGGGAGCAAAGGTTGGGAATGCAGTAAGACAGGGTTGTAGCCTTTCCCCAATGTTGTTCAACGTGTATATTGAGCAAGCAGTGGAGGAATGCAAGGAGAAATTTGGAGACGAAATTAAAGTTCAGGGAGAAGAAATAAAAACTTTACGGTTTGCTGATGACAAAGTAGTTTTGTCAGAGACTGCAGAGGATCTGAAAGAACAGTTGAATGGAATGGACAGTGTCTTGAAAGGAAGAAAAAAGTTGAACATTAACAAGAGTAAAACAAGGGTAATGGAATGGAATGTAAAAAAGGTAAGGCGATGCTGAGGCAAATAGATTAGGTAATGAGACAATAAAAGTAGTAAATGAGTTTTATCATTTGGGTGGCAAAATAACTTCTGATGGCCGAAGCAGAGAAGAATGGCTATGAGGAGAAAAGAATTTCTAAAGAAGCGAAACTTGTTAACATCCAATATTAATTTAAATGTTACGAAGTCCTTTCTGGAAGCATTTGTCTGGAGTGTAGTATTGTATGGGAGTGAAACGTGGGCGATAAAGAGTTCAGACAAAAAGATGATAGAAGCTTTCGAAATGTGGTGCTACAGAAGAATGATGAAAATTAGATGGGTAGATCACATAACTAATGAGGTGCTTAACCGAATTAGGAAGAAAAGGAGTTTCTGGCATATCCTGACTAAGAGAAGCAGTAGGTTGGTGGTACACATTCTGAGACATCAAGGAATCGTCAGCATAGCATTAGAAGCAAATGTGTGGGGTGAAAATCGTAGAGGGAGACTGAGGGACGAAGACAGTAAGAAGATTCAAAAGGATGTAGCTTGCCGAACGTATTCTCCGATGAAGAGACTTGCACAGGACAGGGTAGCGTAGAGAGCTGCATCAAACATCTACATAGGTACTCTGGAAATCACATTTAAGTGCCTGGCAGAGGGCTCATTAACCACTTTCATTACGTATCTCTATCGTTCCATTCTCTAATAGCGCACGGGAAGAAAGAACACCTAAATCGTTCCGTTTTCGATCTGATTTCTCTTATTTTATTGGGATGGTGATGTCTCCCTAAGTAGGAGGGTGCTAGCAAAATTTTTTTCACATTCAGAAGTAAAAGCCGGTGACGCTTCCCCCCCCCCCCCCGTAACGTGATAAAACAAAACGAGCTGCCCTTCTCTGAACCTTCTCAATGTCTTCCGTCAGTCCCGCCTGGTGAGGGTCCCACAAGGGGAACAGTACTCCAGGAGAGGACGCACAAATGTGATGTAGGCAGTCTCTTTGGTGGAGCTGGTGCATCTTCGAAGCGTTCTGCCAATGCAACGTAACCTTTGGTTCACCTTCACCACAATATTTCCTGTGTGTTCTCTCCAGTCAAAGTTGTTCGTAATTGTAACTCCTAGGTATATGGTAGAATTTACGACCTTAAGGTTTGCCTGATTTATCGCGTAATTGAAGTTCAGCGGATTTCTTTTAGTGGTTATGTGTATATATTACTTCATACTTTTCTTTATGTAGTGTCAATTGCCAATTTTCGCACCATGTAGAAAGTTTGTCTAAATCGCTTTGCAGTTGCTTTCGATCCTCTGTTGACTTCACTAACCGATAAAGGACAGCATCATCCGCGAACAGTCTAAGGGAGCTATTCATATTGTCTCTTAAATCGTTTATAAACACGAGGAAGAGTAGGGGACCTATAACAAAAAATGTTCAAATGTTTGTTAAGCTTATGGGACTTAACTACGGGGTCATCAGTCCCTAAACTTACAAACTACTTATGAACTACTTACAAACTAGGACGGCACAAATATCCATGCCCGAGGGGGGATTCGAACCCCCGACCGTAGTGGCCGTGCTGACCGTGACTGGAGCGCCTTAGTCACCTCGGCCACCGCGGCCGGCGGACCTATAACGCTTCCCTGTGGAACGCCAGATATCAGTCTGCGGACTGAAGACTATAACAACAACACTTTGATCGGTAAACTGTCAAATTCATGCGCTCTGGTCGTGTTGTTTGCTTTGGTGAAAATCGTCAACCCGAGATTAAGAAGAACTCCCAGAAAGGAAATCCGTCTCACCATGCACATTGTTGACGTAGCCGACTGTCGGCGGGCGCCCGCGTGCCTACTTAACAGGACTGCGGCGTTTATTTCGGGACGGCCCGAAGAATGCACCCTCCTCGCCCACGAGCGCGGTTAATATTATCGGCGAGGCATCGCGGAATCCCCTGGGCCCGCTGCTGGGACGCCGGCCTCCCATTCAGAACGGCGGACGGCGATCCACGGGACCGCGCAACAGAGTCGCCGCCTCCTCTGTTTTCGCCCCTGTCCGCCCACACGAAATATCCACACGACCGGCGGCGGAGGAGAGGCGTGGCACCGGTCCAAGGTGTGTTTTCTCTTAACCTCAAATATCTGCCGCTCCCTCCGTCTCTTCCTAGCACGTGTGCCTGACACATGCACGCACGAACGCAAGCACGCACACGCACACGCGCGCGCGCGCGCACACACACACACACACACACACACACACACACACACACACATGGAAACTAACACAGACACTTCTTCTACTTCACAAATGTCGTCTCCTACTTAAGCCCACTACGAAACCCACGCTACGACGAGACAAAAGTAACGGGGTAACGATATTGCCGTTCAAGGCGGATGGGTTGCGTCGCTGATTGGCTGGATTTATGACGTCATATAGCTGGGAATGACGTCATTAGTGAGTGTTGCCAGCGCCATCGTTTGACAGATGTCCGTAGCTGTAGTGTTGCCAGCGCTGTCTGTTGACCCTTGTGTGTACTTTTTTCTTTGACGCACTGGGCGATATAGCAGAGAGCTCATTACTCATCGTTTCATCGGAAAGGGGGAGCTTTAAAATACGTATTATAGCAGATCTGAAAAAGATTAACTTCTGGATGATAAAATGTCGAGTGCATTATTTAAGCACTCGTTGTTGGCTTCCTAAATATGTTGAACTGTTCTAGGTTTGGTTGTGTGGCCATCTTCTGCAGCAGATGTTAAAACTGATTATAAGAGGTAATCTGTCTTATGCTGACTGCAATTAAAGAGATTCATTATACACCAGACGCGTTTCGCTTTTTATTTTCTTTTATTTTTATCTTCTGTGATCTGTGAATAAAAGTTTGTACAGTTTGTTTTTCGATACATAAATTAAAAACAGATTTTAAAAACTTTGTGCACGTTATGCCTAGGCCTATGTGTTTTTAACTTAATATTCGATCTACTCACAGTGTTGTCTCTTCTTTACATCTTACTGCTGTTTCTCCGTCTTGTAGCCTGGAGTTGGTTTGTTCCTGGCATGTGTTTTTCGGCTGTGTGCGGCACTTTTCGTTTGTTTTTTGTGTCATTTCTTCCGTTTCATCACTGCACATAACATTACTTATTTGAAATATATACAGAACACCGTGAAGTAGACCGAAAATTAAGTTAAAATCACATAGTTATAACGCGCACAAAGTTTTTAAAAACTGTTTTTAATCTATTTCTCGAAAACAAACTGTACAAACTTTTGTATCATTTACAGACCTCAGAAGATGCTTTGAAAATAAAAAGCGAAACACATCTGGTGTAAAATAAATCTCGTAATTGCAGTCAGCATAAGACGGATTACCTCTTATAAAATTAATCAATGTTGAACTGTGTTTTATTTTCCACCAGAGACATGTCAAGATAATTCAAAATGATCTGCACATAGATCGATTCATATGTGTAGGATAGCTTTGGCTGAAGGCTGTTAAATTCATTAACCAAATAAGTTATATCAGCTTCACTGCCTTGAAAAATAATAAAAATATTGTCAACATATCTCTGTTGTTGTTGTTGTCTTCATTCCGCAGACTGGATTGATGCAGCTCTCCATGCTACCCTGTCCTGTGCATGTATCTTCATCTGAGAATATGTTCGGCAACTTACATCCTTTTGAATCTGCTTACTATCTTCGTCCCTCGGTCTCCATCTACGATTTTTACTCCACACGCTTCCTTCTATTGCTAAGTTGACAATTCCTTGATGTCTCAGAATGTGTCCAACCAATCTATTCCTTCTCTTAGTAAGGTTATGCCAGAAACTATCTATCCATCTAATTTTCATCATTCGTCTGTAGCACCACATTTCAAAAGCCTATAATCTTTTTATATGAACTCCTTATCGTCCATGTTTCACTCCCATACAATGCTACATGCAAGACAAATGCTTTTAGAAAGGACTTCTTAACATTTAAATTAATATTGGATCTTAACACTGGGTACATTGGTATATAAATTTTTGATATCCAGTGAGAGTTGTTGTCTGCCCTCTGGAACCATTGATCCTAAAGTAATTCAACAATGTGTTGCCGATTGCATACAGAGAGGTTACTATCTAATAACAATTTCTCTTTTAATCATTCGAGTAAAAATAGAGGCATGGTATCCAGGGCTACCTATCCCATAGACAATCAAGCTCGCTGGGTGGCACTGTTCATGCATATTAATCTGGGCACATAGGGAGGGAGCTCTAGGATTCATGACTTTCAACTTTGATAACTCTTCCGGGGGTATAATGTACAGACAACCGTCAAGAATGCCTTTAACGTCGTGTGATATGCTAGTTGGGTCGGAATCAATACTGCTGATGCCGTTTTCATTAAAGAAAGCCTTAACTCTGTCAAAGTAGTCTCTTATAAAGAACCACCCCCATAGAACAATTACTTGCAACAGTTTCAACTACTCACTTAAATACACTATTATATATCATTGTTACACAGTGCATTTCATGCACTAGATAGAATTGAAATCTCTATCAACCACCACAAGAATAATAAAGCTAAGAAGAAAGAAGATTTCACACTCCAGGAAAATATTTTTTGTATCCTTAACTACAGGGGCAGATAATATATTAAAATCAACATTAAGTACCAACCACGATAAATAAGTATAACTCTTATTAGGGAGATTGGAAGGGATGCCAACCATCTTGTCGTTTCGCTGTTAGCACAGTGTCATTTTATTTGTAAAAGGTAATTCCATACTGTTAAATTTCCTTGAATTACAATAGCTACATTTAATTGGATTAATAATTTAAGGACATGAAATTACAATAATCAATTTAAAGGGATTGAAATTGAAGATATAATAATGAAAGGACTCGGACTAGGCATAACATGTCTGAGTATACCCCAACTTAATAGTTTGTTTGAAGTTGACTCAGACTGAAGTATGATCAGTTTGTGGGTTGCGTCCTGATTTTAAATTCTGCTTCACACAATGCATACTTTGTGAAGATTACCTCCCCTCCCCTCCCCAGATATTTAAAATTATGAACCCTTTTGTAGGATCAGGTCCAGACTACCGGAAGCTTGAGGTGGGTCTCTCAATTTGCCATAAGTTCAGCTTATTCATCTACATCAATTTGTTCTTAGATCTAAACAACAGGACCGTGTTGGCAAAAGCCCTTTACTTAAATACCCTCAAAGTTCTTATGGATAAACATGCTGAATGATTTTATTTAGGATAGCACGCAATGAACATAATCATTATCCTGTACTAAATTAATATTGTATAAATTGGGTTCCCATTCTACCTGAAAATCTGATACATCATTGAACATTTCACCTACATTGAGCAATTCTTCAAAATATTCCCTCCATCTGCCCAAGGCATCCACAGGATTGACTAGTAGCTTTCCTGACCTGTCCAAAACACTTGTTAATTCCTTCTTCCCTCCATTTCGAAGATTGCTAATTACGCTCCAAAATGGTTTTCCCGCGGGTTGGCCCAGAAATTCTATCTTGTTTCCAAAGTCTTCCCATGATTTCTGCTTGGATTCTGCAATTATCCGTTTGGCTTTGTTTCTTTCTTCAACATAACTTTCTCTGTCTGCCTGGTTTCCTAGTATGGAGCCATATTTGAAAAGCCTTTTTTTTTAATTTTTTTTATTTTTTTTATTTTTTTTTTTTTTTTTTTTATTTATTTATTTTTTTTTTTTTTTTACAGGCTGCCTTGACTGTGTCATTCCACCAAGCTGTCTGCTTCTTTTTGCTTTTACACACTACTGTTCCAAGACATTCTCTAGCTGTTTCCAGTATTGTGTCACTGTACCTTGACCAATCCTCTTCCAGTGACTGTAAATCATTACATTCAACTAACTGGTACCTTTCCGAGAACTTTGTTATGTATTTGTGCCCTAATTTCCTTGTCTTGAAGCTTCTCTACTCTTATCCTTCTACACATGGACCTGACTTTCTGCTCTTTTGGTCTCACAAAACCAATTTCACTGCAGATTAAATAATGATCAGTATCATCAAAGAACCCCCTGAAAACACATGTGTCCTTGACTGTTATTATATAGTCAATGATAGATCTGGTTCCCCTTCCTTCCCACATATAGTGGTGAAAGTCCTTATGCTTAAAGAAGGAGTTTGTGATAGCTAAGTCCATACTGGAACAGAAATCCAAGAGCAGTTTTCCATTCCTGTTGGCCTCCATATCCTCTCCAAACTTACCCATAACCTTTTCATAACCTTTTGTTCGATTTCCTATTCTTGCGTTGAAATCACCCATGAGTAAAACACTATCCTTATCCTTCACTCTAACAACTACATCACTAATGTGTTGTAAAATCTGTCCAGCTCATCTTGATCTGTCCCTTCACAGGGTGAATACACTGCAACAATCCTAATTTTCTTACTGGAGATGGCCAAATCTATCCACATCAGTCATTCATTTACATACCTTATTGCAATTATGCTGTGTTCAATTGCTTTCCTGATGTAAAATCCTACACAGGTAGACCTTGTATTCTCCGACTTCGTCCTCTCTCTCTCTCTCTCTCTCCCCTTACTCTAACATCACTAACAACTAAAACATCTATTCCCATCTTACTTGAAGCCTCCACCAGCTCTACCTTCTTCCCATTGTAATCCCCATTGATATTAATAGCTCCCCATCTCATTCCAGATCGTTTGCCAAGTCGTATCTGAGTCTGTCAATTAGAGGTGGGACTCCATCACCTCCAAAGGTGCGAGGCATTTTGCTCTGATTGTTGCCAGCATGATACTGAAGTACCTGGGAAGCAGGTTGCTAGCCTTACTTGCCCAGGGCCCCACTGAGTTTTACACCTAACGGTCGAGGGACTAACCGGTGGATTTGGTACTCTTTGCCGTCTGAGCACAAGGGTGGCAACTACTCAGAATATGTCTGAGATGCCCAACCTTTTTCCAAAGTAACTGGTATCCCAACTGACAGGACCACTTACTTGGCCACCCATACGTTGCCCGTGGTTCATGAACTAGGACATGACTACAGGAACCCACACCATGAATCTCACATTTTCCCCCAATTTTTAACATCATACCCAACAGACAACTGGTTTAAATTTGAGTGTAGCCAGTGAACACAGAGGTGACATTTATCATGGTATACCTCCTAATATTGTTTTAGATTTGGCATAGTTCAGCAGCTTTACGTGGTACAGGCTAAGCAAGTCGTCAGGAGTCCCATGCAAGAATACTGAGAAACACTACCTCTATATCTATATAAAAGTGAAAGGACTCTCATTCGCTCACTCACTGCCTAAACACACTCAAAACTGCTTCACCTATGAGGCTGAAATTTGGCAAGAATGTAGATTATATGTAGAAGACATCAGTTACGAAAGGATTTTGCGATAGGGCCGATAGTTCAGGCGATATGTCGTCATAAAGAATGAACTTTCCCGTCTTGTGCCACATGATACTGTGACTCTTTTATCATCCACTATTTTAGGAGGAGAGTGCTTAGTGACTTGCTACAAACTTTAAAACATAAATTCAAAACCTTAGGAAGCTTTTTCTCACTGACAACATAGCAAAATGATGAAAGGAAAAAAGTTTCCCACTTACTGCTTTTCTGCTGTTCACGGAGTGAAACTACAGCATTTGGTATAACACTGCAATTTATAATTTCTACACGACATATTGTACCTGCAGGCAATTTTACAGACAGTATACACACATATAGCTGCATGTACCTTCGAAATTGTATCACAGTACGAGACGACGTTTATGAGGTATGGGCACATCAACGGTAACATTCATGAAAAACCGCCCAATCACGCACGAAGTTTTAATCTATTACTTCTTCACTACTAATTGTACTTGCAATAGATTTTACAGACATACAATATATACCTAAAATTATACAACATATAACTCAATAAATATGAGATAATATAATATGATAGGTAAAAACTTTTCACATCAGGCACCATGTGTTATTACATTTCTTATTTACTGCTAAGACACTCCTGTATTCAAGTGAGAATAAAGAAATTCCTGAAAGATGACAGTACTGTTCAGAAATTAGAAGCAACTTTGAACTGTGAAGCGCATACCACTGTAGGAAGAAGCAATAGTCTTCTACATAGCTACAAGAAAAGGAAGAGAATGAAACATTGTACATCTCACGAACACCGATTATTTCCAACATATCTGGCTTTTAACTTCCAGAGACTGCAGTTTGGAGTGAGATTTGCATTTTCTATTATGATTAATAAATCACAGGGCAATCTACTCAATACTGTGAAGTGTATCTGAAATCTCCATGTTTCTCACACGGACAGCTTTACATCGCTTGCACAGAAAATATTCATATTGTATCCTGGACAAGTCACAAGAAATATTGTTTATAGTCATGAAGGAAGGAAGGGTTTAACGTCCTGTCAACGGCATGGTCATTAGAGGTGGAGCTTACACCCGGATTGTTTGGGTAAGGACAGTGAAGGAAACCGACCAAGCCCTTTGAAAGGCACCAGACCGGCATTTGCCTGGAGAGATTTTGGGAAAACATAAATCTGTATGGCTGAAGGGCGGTCTGAACTGCTGTCCCTCCGAAGCGAGTCCAATGTATTGCTACTGTGTCACCTCACTCGCTGTTGTTTATAGTCAATTTGCGAATTACGTGAATCTATGAATGTTACATATCGTTTGTATTTTGATTTCTATCTTTGTTTGGGTACTATACTTGAAGCATTATTTCTGATATATTGTCTGGTCAATAAAACATGTTTTAAGAAAAAGGATGTGGACAGAGAGGGAACAAATAAATACCCGGGCAATGCTGGGTTCTCCGCTAGTCAGTCTATAATTGAATCAGATATTTTGAAAAGGGCGCGAGTCACATTTTTTGCCATATTGAGTTATGCTTGGATTAAGCATCTATAGAGATAACCATTTTGTATGAAAGTGGCATCAGTTCAAGGAGTAGCATAGGCAGGGGAAGGCAATGTGTTTGTTGAAGGTTTTGAAAAGGGCATTAGTACTGGACTCATGTCCCTTTCAACACAACTATGCTGATCCATGCAAATCCGTGAAGTAGTTTAGGAGATTAGGTATTTCTAATAGATGAACCGACAGTTACTGAAAACACAAGATTGTGATGTATCTTTTTCGATGAAATCATGCCTATATGTAACAAACATTGAACATATAATAATGGAAAGTCCAGGTTGGAATTAATAATATAGTGAGGACAGTTTACAACTCACCGCAAAGACGTGGCGACGAGCTGCGACAGGCACATACAAAAGACACAAGCTGAATGTGTTGTATGTGTGTGTCTTTTGTATGTGCCTGTCGCAGCTAGTCGCCACGTCTTTGCGGTGAGTTGTAAACTGTCCTCACTATATCATTAAACATTGAACATAGTGCTACTTATTTTGCTTTGTGTGTTAAATACTTAATGACATTTCTTTGCTTATTTTGGCACGATTCACTTTTTGTATCAAAAACTTTATGAAGATACATCTTTTGGACAATGACTATTACTTACATTTGACATCTTGGCTAGGACAACTGAGTTTATTGACAGAGCAATCCAAAAAGGATTCTATTTTTAGTGACTGAGGCCTGGAACCCTAAAAAGCCATGATACACACAGGCCCTCCAACAACTGTTGCGAACCATGGACATATAAGCTAGTTGAAAGATATATAAAGCAGAGTGATCATGTGCACTCACCTACAGAGTATGCAATGAAAGTAGCGGAATCAAGTTCAAAATGTACATTTACTAGCACACTGCATGAAACATCGGTCAGTATTGATAATAATGGTTGGTGGGCAAAATTTTACAAAAGGATGACCAAGTCAACTGAATCTTTGGGAAACAGGGTGCCAAAATAGGGTAAAATTGATTTTCATATATCAAAGTATAGCGTGTTGCAGTGTGAAAAAAATAATTCTGGTGTGTTAAAAACTTATGAACATATTGATAGGTTAATAGTACTCCACTTTAATCTGGCTAAAAGACGGGAAACATTTCCTTACCAACTGAGAGCGTGTACCATAACAAGTGTTCAACCATCCACAAGAAAATTGAAGATATTAAAAGGTTGTTAAAAGTACATATGGAATGGCCGACACAAGACGAAGAACATATTGATGACTGAATTTAAATATAACCTGACAATGCACTTATTTTGTTATTTTTTGTTTATAATTCAAAGATTTAATGATTGTTTGATACAATGTTAACATATTCAAGTTCAACATTAAATAAAAACACACTTCCTTAGAAAGTGATATAATAAAATTTCCTTTTTTTTTTTTTTTTAAAGGGCATAAGTCCACTTACTTTAAACTTTTTTTTTCCACAAACAAAAAGAGGTCATCACTTCAGTCACTGTATTATTTCTTTTATTTGTGGTATAAAAGAACATCTAAGCCATATTATTACATGAGAGCAGAACATAAAGAGCACTAATTGACTACAGGAGCAACTTACAGGGGAATCATGAGTTTGGAATTTGGGAGAAATGTAGGCCCACCTGTAGACGGGGATACCAACCTACAGCCTGGACCCGTGATGTCATCGCAGCGCGGTAGTTTTGAGGTGCGTGCGTGTTTGTAGAAGGCATGAGTGATTATGTTGCGGTTGAGTTAAAGACGATAGTTTGTTTACAAACAAAACAGATTAATATTTTGTGTTTAAAAAACGATCTGTAGCTTCTCTCTGATGATTAGGTGTAGGTTAACCGAGAGATTTTTTTCGGATGTGAGCGCCAAAGGCTCGAATTTTTGGGCTAAGACCTGTGATCGATGGTACATTCTGTTATCTATAATAACTACAGATTATATGTATCTAGAATACAGAAGTATTAAGATATCCTGTATACTGGTTTTCTGTCATCTTGATGACTTCTTGGGTCAAAGTAGATGGGTGGTATCTCAGTCTACAGTTATGCCAAAATGTAGGGCATCAAAGTTTGACTACAATAATAATGTTCTAATGGATGTAGCGTTTAGTAGTGTACAGTTTCTTATGATTGCTTATAGCCTGCATTACCTTAAATTTTAGCAAGCTGCTATGTGAAGTACTTCTTAACACTCATACAATTCAGGTAAAAAAAAAAAAAAAAAAAAAAAAAAAAAAAAAAAAAAAAAAAAAAAAAAAAAAATCAAATAAAAAAATATAGATAAAAGGGATACGGGAAGATTTCATCAGAGACAAGGACACAACACTACTGTGAAAATGCAACAGACAGAATGAGACTCTAGCTGTAAAAAGTTTGTGAACCACCAGAAAATGGATTTGTAAGAATATCCGAGACCAGCCCTGGTTTAAATAAATATTTTAACCCTTTACAGCCCAGTGATGCTATATGGCACCAACATCTGTATCTGTTAATTGTGACCCAACCATTTGACCGAAGACTAAACAACATTGCAGGACTTTCCAAAACTCAGCTTTGCTAGGCAAAATAGGTATTATTACTTACTGCCTAAGAGTAAAAATAGCAACTTTCAAAATATTATAGGAAGATAAAGGAAGCAAAAGTAATTTGAAATTTTCCTTAATAAAGTATTGTAAATTGTCTAAATTATTATAAACAGTTTGATATAGGTGTCAGGTACAGTAAACATAGGATGCCATATCAAGTCATCCCAAATTTCCCTCAGCTTTGCTAGGAGCATTAGACTACAAAATTCCTAACAGGAAAAATATATGTAAAAAATTAGATGAAGTCTACTTACCAGGCGAAGGAGCACAGGCAGTAATAGTATATACAAACGCTAGCTTTTGCAGCCTAGCTGCTTCGTCAGGCAGAAGGGAAGGAGCGGGAAATGGACATGATGAGGTTTATTTACACTGAAGAAAACAATTAAAAATCTGTAGTTTATGTTTGTTACAATTTAAAAACTGCAGCAATTAAGATTTCCCTTTACTTTCTGTAATTATTGGCTCATCACCACTATTAATGTACTTCATGTTATTTCACAAATGTTTCAACAGTTGCTGAAGCCAACCTTTTTAAATGTAAACCCTCACTTCCCCTCAGCCTCTCGAAATTTTGCAATAAAAGGGTTCTGAAGACAAGCATTACAATAAGTAAAATGCATTAGTATTATGCAAAAATTACTCATAATTAAAGCTAATATTTTTTGATGTCCACTTACCCCAAGCAACATGCAACCACCTACACAGGGAGACATGCTCATCATCATAAATCAGAAGCTAGATCAAAAAGGAAAGATTTAGATGTTCATTTCTTCTCTGAGCTATTTGGGAATGTAACAGTAGGAAATAATCTGAAATGATTCAATGAATCCCCTGCCAGGCATTTAAATGCGGCCAATCATCAGAGATGTTTCCAAATTATTTCAGAATTTTTATATTTGCGACATACACCTATCAACAATATTTTACATAGTGCTGCTTGTAAGCAGAGCACTTATACCATGGTATATAATGTATTCTGTATTTGTTATAACTTGCATGTAGTATGTTTTCTCTAATTGTTTTAAAATTCCTTCATTGGATGATTTTGTATTTCTGTAGTGGAACCTTTAGTTAAATATGCTGCACAATATGCCAATTTAGATGATCCAGTTGTCAATTTTTCGGGCACATGGGTTGTTGCATTTTTTTGGTATTGGCAATGCCATTTAAGATCTGCGTATTAATGCTACCTTTTCGTTAGAATTCCTAAGATCCATGAAACAAATTTATTACTACACACAAAATTTAAGTGTAGTATTGTAACGATTGTGGATTTGAACAAGCAGACACAGCCTTGCCATGTTGTCATCTGGCTGAGATGATTGAATGAAACAGCCACACAGAGCAAACTACATCTGTACCTAAACTATATCCTGATAATTTTCACTATCTGATAATCAATACCTGGTACATGCTACAAATCAGCCTTTTATTTGACTAATAATTACAACTGACATAATTTTCAGCAAACAAGGTAAAGAATAAGTCTGATCCAGAACATGTAAATAGGACACACAAAGCACAAAATGATGCTTTACAAATGCAGAGCAAAACATGTCTTGGATTGCAGGCACATTAAGACAGAAAAACCATTAATAGTTAATTTTAACAAGATGCTGCAGAATGTCAACAAACATAGTAAAAATTTATTTTCCAATTTAATCTGTGTTTCCCCATAAGGTGCAGCACAATAACCTAGTCTTTCTTTGACATGTTGACTGATGTGTGGCTGACATTAGCCACAGAAGAACCACACACCAGATATACTATATGCCAACTGACAGCTAAAGCAGAACCTCAAACATAATGTTGTGTACCCTATACCTGTAATTTATTGTAGACTTCTTAACATGTTTCCATTACACACAGCTGAAATATCATACAGGATTGATAGGACTCTTAAGCATTTATGAAATCTTGGTCTACTGAAGATATTGCCTGCAATCTGATGACACCAGCCCAGTAATTCTATGGTTGAACAATGCCTGCAACTGGTCCATTACTTGAGATATGTAATATCTCCTGTATTTCCCAAGTTAAGTAGGCCTATTTGTGGATTATTATTTAAATTTGAAGAAAAAGGTACACTAGTTTTATTTACTGCTTCAGTTAAGTAACTGGAAAAAGATGCATTTTCAGTAATGTTTGTACTTCGAAATTCTGTCAATCTCCACCACACATTTTTCATTATTTCATCACAAAAGTTTAAAATCAAGTGCTGTAGTCTTCAAATTCAATAGCATTAAAATATACCCTCACCCCCAAACACACACATACAAAACTAAATAAGAGTAAGCTATATGGTAACATTTAAAATTGAATGAACATGTCCCCAATCCTGTATCACTTCCTAAAACAAAAGTAAAACCGAAACACGTCTCCATAAAATAGTAGGCTTAGTAGGAAATAATGACAAACAAATATTTAATTTACTTATTTATTTATTGAAATTTTCATTAAATAATTTACTGCACCTTTAACAAAACAAAAAGCACACACACACACACCAATAACCCAACATTTAAATTCCACCAACAAACACGTTTGCATGTTACTGAGAACTAACATATTCATTGCGAAATTTAAAAAGTTTGAGGATTTTTTACTTTCTCAAGGAAAAGCACTCAGCTCGCTAATAAGAGTTGCTGACACAATAAATTTAATAGAAATACACCAGCAGTAACAAACACCAATGGCATTCTGATCTTCATATCATCTTCCCCATTTCACATCCATATTTTTTCTTCAGAACGTAACACTTTCTGCTTGATAAGCTAGTTGTTAGTGAATGCAGCAACAAATTACACAGCAGTGCTTTGGTTCCCAATATGGATAATTTGTGTCCACTACTCCATCAACTACAAACTTTTCTGTGTATGCAGGCATTCTTGACTAAACTGCTTTAAACATATTAGAAGCTTCTTGAACTTTGAGAAGTCCATGCGAATTTTTCTCAGCAATTCTACCTCCAGTTCTTAATGGCTGCACAAAGAAAATGTGCAGAATTCCATGTCTATCAGACTTTTACGACCACCTACAGCACTTCGAATTTGTTAGTACCTGGAAAAGGGGATCAATACTGCTGTTAGAACAAACAATTTACAGTACAAAAGCGAATGTTTATATTTCATAACGTATGACATAACCTTAAAGCATACTAGAAGAGATAATCGAAAATACCTATTGATAATTAACAAATTGTTAAATTATTTATTTCAGCCCGTAGAAAGTAGTTACCGTTAGATAATTACCCGTTTATAACTTTCAAATAAATCAATCAAATAACAAAAAAACAAATAGTCTGCCGCAACTAGAACAATACGGAGGTTGACGTCACTTGCGTTATATACAAGGTACGTTTCGGCTGTTGGTCACTAGATGGCATTGGCAACACTCACTAATGACGTCATTCCCAGCTATATGACGTCATAAATCCAGCCAATGAGCAACGCAACCCATCCGCCTTGAACGGCAACTCCCATTCAGAACGGCGGACGGCGATCCACGGTACCGCGCAACAGAGTCGCCGCCTCCTCTGGTTTCGCCCCTGTCCGCCCACACGAAATATCCACACGACCGGCGGCGGAGGAGAGGCGTGGCACCGGTCCAAGGTGGACCTTTAATGTGTGTTTTCTCTTAACCTCAAATATCTGCCGCTCCCTCCGTCTCTTCCTAGCACGTGTGCCTGACACATGCACGCACGAACGCAAGCACGCACACGCAACACACACACACACACACACACACACACACACACACACACACACACACATGGAAACTAACACAGACACTTCTTCTACTTCACAAATGTCGTCTCCTACTTAAGCCCACTACGAAACCCACGCTACGACGAGACAAAAGTAACGGGGTAACGATATTGATAGACACAAACAGACACGAATCTATAGGGCAAAGGACCCAGGTTCGAGTCCCGGTTCCGGCACACAATTTTAATCTGCCAGGAAGTTTCATATCAGTGCACACTCCGCTGCAGAGTGAAATGTTTCATTCAGGAAACATCCCTTAGGCTGTGGCTAAGCCATGGCTCCACCATATCCTTTCTTCCAGAAGTGCTAGTCTTCAATGTTTCGCCAGCCGCGGTGGCCGAGGTGACTGAGGCGCTCCATTCACGGTCAGCACGGTCACTACGGTCGGGGGTTCGAATCCCCCCTCGGGCATGGATATTTGTGCCGTCCTAGTTCGTAAATAGTTCATAAGTAGTTTGTAAGTTTAGGGACTGATGACCTCGTAGTTAAGTCCCATAAGCTTAACAAACATTTGAACATTTGATTTCAATGTTTCGCAGGAGAGCTTCTGTGAAGTTTGGAAAGTAGGAGGCGAGGTACTGGCGTAAGTAAAGTTGTGGGGCGGCATCGTGAGTCGTGTCGGGATAGCTCAGTCGGTAGAGCGCTTGCCCGCGAAAGGCAAAGGTCCCAGGTTCGAGTCCCGGTTCCGGCAAACAATTTTAATCTGCCAGGAAGTTTCGAAAAGAAGATGATTATCTGCGGGCCAGTCTTCAAGGTAGTATGAAGAGAAGGATACTTTGTTATTTTATGACAAGTTTTTTGTTTAGAGTCTACATTTGTTAGTCTCACGACACCCTTGATATTACTACGCGACACCCCAGGGTATCTCGACACCCAGTTTGGAAAGCTCTGCAATAAGGGTACGGGAGGGGGGGGGGCGAAAAACGGACGTCGAGCAGCTCCGGAAGCAAAGTAAAGGGCATGCGAAAATAGGCAGAAGTGTTCGACTAGCAATTCCTTTTTTCCGATAGATTACCATTAGAACTAAATCGTTTGTGTAGGCTGAAGCATATGTTGTTATTTACTGCAACTTGCACATAAATACTTACTCACGTCACAGATTTTAAATATTTAATGACTCGGCGTGTTACTCTACTGGTCCTTAAAATTGCTACACCAAGAAGAAATTCAGACAATAAACGGGTATTCATTGGAGAAATGTGTCATATTACAACTGACATGTGATTACATTTTCACGCAATTTGGGTGCATAGATCCTGAGAAATGAGTACCCAGACAACCACCTTTAGCGGTAGTAACGGCCTTGATACGCCTGGGCATTGAGTCAAACAGAGGTTGGATGGAGTGTACAGGTGCAGATACCCTAGCAGCTTCAACACGATACCACAGTTTATCAATAGTAGTGACTGGCGTATTATGACGAGCCAGTTGCTCGGCCACCATTGACCAAACGTTTTCATTTGGTGAGATATCTGGAGAAAGTGCTGGGCAGGGCAGCAGTCGAACATATTCCGTATCCAGAAAGGTTCGTACAGGACCTGCGACATGCGGTCTTACATTATCCAGCTGAAATGTAAGGTTTCGCAGGGATCGAATGAAGGGTAGAGCCACGGGTCGTAACATATCTGAAATGTAACAGCCACTGTTCAAAGTGCCGTCGATGCCAACATAAGGTGACCGAGACGTGTAACCAATGGCACCACATACCATCACGCCGGGTGATACGCCAGTATGGCGATTATGAATACAAGCTTCCAATGTGCGTTCACCGCGATGTCACCAAACACGGATTCGATTATCATGATGCTGTAAACAGAACCTGGATTCATCCGAAAAAAATGACGTTTTGTCATTCGGGCACCCACGTTCGTCGTTGCGTACAGCATCGCAGGTGCTCCTGTCTGTAATGCAGCGTCAAGGGTAACCACAACCCTGGTCTCCGAGCTGATAGTCCATGCTGCTGGTGTGTCAATTAGAGGTGGGACTCCGTCACCTCCAGAGGCATTTAGCTCTCAATGTTGCCAGCATCATATTGATGTACCTGGGAAGCAGGTTGCTAGCCTTACTTGCCCAGGGCCCCAATGGGTTTTACCCCTAACGGTTGAGGGACTAACCGGCGGATTTGGTAGTCTTTGCTGTCCGAGTACAAAGGTGGCCCCAACTGAGAACATGTCGGAGATGTTCAACCTTATTCCAAAGTAACTGGTATCCCAACTGTCAGGACCACTTACTTGGCCACTCATACGTTTCCTGTGGTTCATGAACTGGAAGTGACTACAGGAACCCACACCACGCTTACTCGCTGATTGATTGTGGCACAAAGACGATTTGGAACCACTGGAGTACACTGTCTCCCCTGGACTCGTAACAATATCGGTGCTAAGAGCTGGTTGTAGTGTTCCTGTGTGGCGTAAGCACCACGAAATAACGGACCCGAATTGTCAACAACGCATTGTTCATTCCAGTGTTGGCTCTCCAATAGTGTGCGCGGTTCCTGCAGGGAAACGATGGGGTACTCTTGTCCAACTCATCCGGACGTGAAATGGCTACTTCGGATACTTGAAATCAATTTTAAGCCATTAATGCACTTAATACACAGAAACAATGATGGGAGTTTTCTGAGTACATCAATGAGCGATGACATCGGGTCCATAGTTGTTCGGGATATGGTTGAATAACATTGTGGACACTCCCACTGAATGATTTGACACCCAGATCGTTCGATCACTTGTGGAACATAATCAATTTTTTTAAATATAGTTCTGCACCAGCAAATCGTTCGCAGTTATAGATGAGTACATATGCAGCATACCTCAATATTTCCGCAGGGAAATTTCATCGACTTGCTGAATCCATGCAACTATGAGCTACTGCACTTCGCCGGGAAAATGGAGGTCGGGCACTATATTAGTTCCGCCATGGCTTTACCACCTCATTTTATTGCACGGTCTACTGCATTTGTAGATTTAAGTGGGGTATTTAAGTCTCAACTGCTCATAGGTGTTGTAGTCAAACATGGAAATATGATAATTTGTACCGAAGCCAAGTACGGTAGTCCGTGCAGGTATGTGAAACCCTTGTACGTGGGTAACAACGGCCTACTAAGCCAACGTTCAAGTTCAAGCCCCGGCATATTTTTTCGAATGTCCATGTTGTTTGATTACAACAACTAACAGAAACTGAGACCAAAATTCAGCATATAAATCCGCATTTAGAACAGCTGCAGCACCATATATAGACGCCTACTCTGTCGCACGGATTAAAAATGGGTCTGCCCCACACTTGATACAGGCCTTCTATTATTTCTTAGTTACTATTCATTATGATATTCGATTTTCGGACATGCCCGAAGGTACGGTCGCAGCTATTCCATAATAGTGCATTTAAACCACTCAGAAACCACCCCTCTGGAATCAGTGACGGTTTAGAAATGAACGATTAAGGTTTCGTGGCGACATTTTACAGAAACTTTTCGGGTAATGTTTATTAGTAATATTTCGTTAAAGTCTTCTGGAAAGCTTTGACACTTCATTTATTTTAATTAAATATGTAGATAATTAATCCGAAAATCTTCTGGCCGAGAATTGTAGAACAAGCTGTGGAATGTCCTGGGCAGAAACAAACTATGTGCTCTTCATGTTGTCAGCTTGTTATCTTTATTGAGTACACTGTTTTGACATGTAAACTGTTTCAACCCTAAATATTTTCTACCAGACGACGGGCCTCGAACGAAAGTGATACTGAATAATAAATAAAACTGTGTTGAAGTAATAAATGTTCAATATATTTTGTAAAGTAACCAAATAATCGGTGTACAAAAAGGACCACACATGCAACCCAGTAATTCATTATTCTGTACGTATGCAAACATCAGAGGCCGACCGTCAGATATTACAACATAATACAGGGTGTCCAGAAAACAAAGATCGATAGAGGAATGCAGTAAACGGTACGTTTATTGTGAAAGCTGTAAGAAGTTTATACAACAGTTTGAAATAATAGTTACAAAAGCTGCTAACAGATGGCGCTGTAGTCGCCATACGTAATGCCTAGTATAAATAATGATCCGAAGCCCAGAGTTCAGTTCCACTATTGAAACGTGAAACGAGGTTAACGTACCGAAGGAAGAGATTAAAACCATGTACTCCATTGAACAACGCGTTTTTCTGGTCCTAGAGTACCACAGGTTAGAAGAGAGTCCTACCGCAACATGGCGAAGTTTTCAAGAACGATTTAATGTTCCAAACGGAGCCTATGTGAAAAACATTCCTACGCTCTTCGCATAATTTCAACGAACAGGCAGCGTAACTGATGAACTAGTGGGGCATGTTGGCCGCAAGCAAACCGCAGTTACGCCCGAAAATATCGCCACAGTTTCTGGAATTATTCAGCGAAATCCAATGTCATCCATCCGGCGAATCGCATTTGAAACTGGTTTGAAGCGTTCCAGCAGGCAGAAAATACTGAGAAAGAGCCTACACATGTTTCCATTCAAAATTGAAACGCACCAGGCCATACCCGTAGGAGCTGTGCATAAAGGGTTGCCTTTGCTAATCAGATGCTCACAATGATTTATAATGAAGGATTTGATGTTGGCTGCATCTGGTTTAAGATGAAGCACACTTTCACCTGAATGGTTACGTGAATAAGCAGAACTGGCGATTTTGGGGTTCCGGAAAGCCATATTGGTGTGAAGCGAAACCCCTGTATTTTCCTAAAGTTACTGTATGGGCTGCAGTATGCAGCAGAGGCATTATTGGCCCTTTTTCTTTCGAGAAACGGTCACTGGTGCACGTCACGTTGCAATTTTGGAACAATTTGTCACCACACAGCAAGCGTTAGAGGATCGACCAGGTACTGAATGGTTTATGCAAGATGGAGCCGGACCACATCGGACCGAACAAGTGTTTCGCTTTCTTGAGGAATAATTCGGAAATCAAGTAATTGCTTTGGAATATCCCAAATTTACTGGTGCAGGCATGGATTGGCCTCCATATTAGCCGGATTTGACTCCGTGTGACTTTTTTTTGTGGGGCACAGTGAAAGACATGGTCTACCCGAAGCATCCCGCCACGCTGGATGAGCTTGAATCGGCGATCTCTGTGCCATGTGAATCCATTTCGGTTGAGACACTACGAAATGTGATGTCGAATTTCATTCTTCGTTTGCGCCACCTCTGTAGTGCCAATGCTAAACATTTTGAAAACATTGTGATGTGATTGTTTGCAAAGAGTGTTTTCATACGATTATTTCACTTACGTATGCTGATATGAGTTATACAGGGTACAGCGCCATCTGTTACCTGCTTTTGTAACTACTATTTCAAACTGCTGTATAATCTTCTTACAGCTTTCACAATAAACATACCGTTTACTGTATTCCTCTATCGATCTTTTTTTTCGAGATATTTAAGTTTGAAATCAGGGAGCTCTTTTCTGGACACCCTGTACATACAAAAATTATTACAAGTTTCATTGTATAGTTACAGAACCCAATGAATGTTGAAATGTTCCACTCTCAAAACCGATGTACATATGTAAACGTCATATTATGTAAACATCAAGAACAATTGCAGATATCCTCTCACTGGAAATGAATTGCCCACAGCAAGTAGTTTATAAATTATAAATATGTATGTGATGTATGTTCTTTCGGACAAATTTATAAATTATAAATATGTATGTGGTGTATGTTCTTTCGGACACCACACACACAGTTTGCCAATGACGGGCAATGATTCTTTCTTCAGTGCGGAGGCACTACAAGGCCCTTCCTCTTACGGGAATTAGTACAAAATGACTACGAGTTTGAGTTCTAGTGAGCAGGGTAAAGTTGCAAATTTGTATCTGACGGGAGGCGTGCTTGAGTAATTCCGTGCAGGTGTGATGATCGCTGTCTCCACAATGGTGTAGGGATTAGCGCAACTACCTAGAAAGTAGGAGGCCCGGATTCGAATCCCAGTGGGGTACGCATTTTAAACTTTACCCATTCGCAGTTATGCCATAAATTCCGTGAATATGAAAATGTAATTTAACTGTTTCATTCATTTTGACTATGTAGTGAGCGTACAAACGTATCTTTGTGCCAAAAACTGTACAATATTTTGTCGTTGATGCTCCATCGTTTTCGGCATTGTCTGTCACGACAGTAACAGTAATTTATTTTATAGAACACATACCAGTGCTGTCAACTGCGTTTAAACCTCATATCATATGTATGCTGAAGAACTAACTCCAATGACTAGTTATGATTTTAGTTTTGAGGCTGCCACATTTAGTAGATATATATATATATATATATATATATATATATTTGTACAACTGACTTCAGTATAATTTTTAAAATTTTATATCTGACTCCATATTGTGAGATCGTATTTTTTTTAATCGGATTCCATTATCTGGGTGGTTGTGCTCAACGGCCACAAAATCACTTTTATCAATAATGAAAGGAGCAGCATTAGCCGTAAAATCTTTTGCTTTATTTATGCAAATCGATTTCGGTTTGCCAAGAAACCATCTTCTGTGCTGTCAGCAAGTTCAAAACAGCATATTAGTAAAATGTATAGTAACATTTACGTCCAAGCCGCGGTGGAATGACCGAGTGCTCCAAGATATCTTGCTGCGGAGTCCAACCTCGGGCAAGGGTGTTTGTTGTCCTCAGTTTAGTTTTGGTAGTTTTTAAGCCTAGGGACTGATAACCACAGTAGTTAAGTGTCATGAATTTATAAAACTGTAACATTTGATTGATTCCATGTATCTTTCTAAATCCCCTGTCAATGACAGACAATGACGAGACCGGTAGAGTATAAATAATACCATATTTTACAGTCTCTCTGCATTTTGATAATTGATTATAATTCGCATTGCCCATGCATGCAGTACGGCTTACATTATTTCACAGTTTCTATTCATAACGGTATTGGATTGTTATAGTATCATAAATAAAAATATTTGACCATGTAATCATGAAAAATGATAACAACATGTACATATTTGGTAAAAACTTTAAATTGTTGTCGTGTAAGAGCATATAGGTTGAGTTAAAACGAACTCTGAACGTATAACTAAATCACAATATGTTAAAATTAATTTGTCAATAGTCATCAGTGAAGAACAAAATATAGGTTTACACGTATTAGGTAATTGGGAATAAGGCTATATTTGTACAGCTACAAATACCAAACAATGTAATAATGTATTGCATCTAAAATCAAACGAAGGCATCAAAGTGTTGAGAGTCCGTGCGTAACTGTTTCTATTGTGAAAGAGAATATAATGAATACAATTATTGGTCTTTACATTCAGGTCAATGTAATACCATAAAAAGGTACGAAATGCAACAACATCTCTAATGACAAAGTATGCATACAACTGAAGCCAAATAACATCAAACCTGTTATCGAAGACTTTTTACTGCATAACTTGCTTTTATGTTAGAACAAAATAATGATAATTTCCGTGCAATCCCTAACAATCAAGAGGAAACATTAGAGGTAACCCAAAAATGTTTTTAAATTTTCTTGTAAACACAGTCACGAAACGATTAAATACCGTGACTGCACATGCATCATTACATTTTGAATGTTGTTTACAATTAGTTCTATTGCACTATCTGCCAAAGTCTTTTTCTACAAATATTTTTAAACTTCTGTAATCTACATATTGATACCAATAGTGTTAGGTAAAGTCCTCCTGCGCCCTTCCTGTAAACTTCAGTTTATGGTGATTCGCATCCATGGTTATACTGCATGCTACTGTTCCTGTAATGTCGTCTAAATTTATCCATCACTTACTAAGATCTGTCTTTTGTTTTTCAATCACCGCTCCACGTCCTTTCCCTGTGCGTCTTTCACTAATTCTGTATTTAAGATGACTACTATTCCATTCTTTTCAAAAGTTTACTACTTTTTTCTCTGAACTATTTGTTTCTTGTCCTGTTTCTCAGAGTAGCTTTAGTTAATTGGTTACTGTTTACACGATTATACATCCATTTCTCACAGCCATAAGCCGACCTAATGTTTGTGTTTTGAGAACATCCATTTCCACACGCTTAATAATAAAAGTAGTAATAACAATAATTTCTAACGGCTGAAATACATAGGGCAAGTCTTTTAATTGATGTACTTAGGCGACTTCATATCCTTACTGGGGAAATAGGATGTACAAACCCAAGATCAGTTTCTTTGAAAGCTTCATTTTAAGAGGTTTGTGTACTTCTTTACAAACACATCATGCTGTTATCGTCTTCAGTATATTATCGGTGTGGTATCACAGTTTGATCTAGAGGTATGTACATGTGTTCCCTATTCAGTTAATGAAGATATATTTTTCTGATATCCGCGAAGAAAACCAGAGGAAGGTCAACATCCACGACTAAACACATAAACTTTAACAAAATTTCTATTCCCATTTTAAAAATTGTGAAGGTATATAATAATCATCTTTGGAAGAAATAACACTTATGTGTTTTTCATGTGTCTTACTAAACATAGAATTAATACCTCAGTAGGTAATACCTCAGTATAATAGCTAAATTTTACTTATTTTGTTGTCAGAAAGTACATGTCGTTGTGGCACTTTCCAATCGTATCGCCTATTACTTGTCATTGCGATATAAAGTATGCTGTTTCTTCATTATATAAATTCAGTTTAGATGTTTTCTCTAAAATATTAAAATGTAGACCCCAGTTTCTACATCAAATGTTCAAATGTTTTTTAAGCTTAAGGGGCTCAACTACGTAGTCATCAGTCCCGAAACTTACAAACTACTTATGAATTACCTTATACTAAAGACGACACAAACATCAATGCCCGAGGGGGGATTCGAAACCCCGACCGTAGCGGCCGTGCAGACTGACTGGCGGGCCGCAGACTGGTTGGCCACTGCGGCCGGACGCAGTTTCCACTCCAGAAATATTTCTCCATTGAGCGTAAACAACGACGTTATGGAAAGGAACTAATAGAGTTATAGAGGAACCGCAATATTCCAAACGAATTGATGGCACCTGGCGTAGTGATTAGTTAAGGATGAAGAGATTAGTACAAAATACGCCAGCCGCAGTGGCCGAGCGGTCAGTGGCGTGCCAGTCACGGTCTGCACAGCCGCTGCGGTCGGGGGTTCGAAACCCCCTCGGACATGGATGTTTGTGCCGTGTTTAGTATAAGCTAGTTCATAAGTAGTTTGTAAGTTTAGGGACTGATGACCCCGTAGTTAAGTCCCATAAGCTCTACAAAAATTTGAAAATTTTGATTTTGTACAAAATACGACAGCATCATGTCAGTTGTATGGCAGGATTGAAAAGGCTAGAATAGAACAGTCCTGGAATAATATCACGTAATATAATACTTTATTGGATAATATGTAATACTTGAATGAATAAAATGTGTGTAATTTGAAGAATAATTAAAAGTTTTTGATATAGTGCGATATTTGGACATACAAGTTAGTGTAATGTGGTACTGTTCATCTAGCTGTTGGTTGACAGCAACACTTCTTTATAAGGGCATGAGTCATACACGGGCCCATGATTGTAAGCACAAAAATAGGGAAAATGTGAAACGGAATTAGCATTGTATTACTAAAAACCTTTTCCTCCTGCCTTGATATGACGAATATGAAGAGTAAGAATACTTATTGCTTAGCAAAAATTGTTCCATTGATTTCTTTCAAAAGGTAAACTTAATCAAGTTGCACGTTTATTTTACTGCATCACAACGTTCCTCCATTAACCATCTGAAAATGTTCATCCTATAACATTGATTTTATCGATAATGAAAAAAGTGTGCTCTTGAATGACCACCGTTAATTGTAAAATTAACTCTAATTCAAGGGAGCCAGTTAAAAGCTTGCTTTAAACATATAACTCTGGCCGTAAAACCAGCTAAAGGATTCGCGTGAACTACTGATTACTTCCTGCAACAGAATCTTGTTCCCTGACCCAGAATTTAGAACTAACTCATACTTCACTTTAGCAGCAGGAAGACAAAGAGACGACATACGTCGTAGATCACGAGAATTACACACAAGCCACCGCGAACTAAACAATTTCATGACGGTGGCTGAGAGAGCATTCATGGCGCAATGGAATTAAAAATATAATATGCATCTGAATTTGTTCTCAGCACTGGTGAAAAACATCAAATAAATAGGGAGCGTATTCATAAACTAATATTGATAAGAAGGATAAAATTTCACTGACAATAAATTATTTATTCAGTTCAAACATGAGGAAATGGAGGCATTAATTTTGTTAAACAATAAAAATGCATTTCATTGAACTATTAAATTAAATTAATCTGAACTGACAATCGTCGGGGGAGGGATTTACAATCAATTTATCCACTCACACGCGCGAAACAAAGCGAAACTCACCCAACTCAGCGTGCTGATATGAGGCGGAAGCAGGCGCCGCTATCGTAGGCCAAATTCAGCGTACCAGGATGTACCACACAACAAAAGAAAAAATAAACTTCGTAGGTCGCTCTGGAATGTGTTTCTTTACTTGAGATGGTACGCGATAATAGCATGATTAATTTCCATTCAAATCAAACCATGAGCATGCAGAATTACTGAGACACGCGGCAAGTGTCTGCTACATTACATATTCGCACCCCACTCAAAGGGAAGTGCTTAAAGATCGCGTTCGTTTCAAGAAAAACCAACGGAAACACAGAATATACAATAGGAAGCCACTGGTGGCAGTGGCGAGAACTCAAGTTACTAGATATAAACCCGTCAAGTAGGAGTTCGGAGCCATGTAGTTCTGAAAACCAGTAAAAATATAAAAATTCAAATTCCAAAAAATAAAGAAAAATATCTACGGCATGCAACCCTTAGAAATGCGTAGGATATCATAAGGAAGCTAAATAAATACAGTTAGACGCAGTTGGGAAGGTTTTACACGGATGGTCGAAGCCCTGTCTTCAAAAGTCAGAAAAGTGGAATAAATTCAAAGTCGGAGAAAATCAACTAAGAAATACGGCATGCAGCCCCTAGAAATACATAGTATTTCATAAGCAAGCTAATAAAAGGGGCCGTACAAGGCTATAAGAGAATTTACTGGGGGAGTCTGAAAGCGAAGTACCAGTTCGAAACGAAACAGCAAATTAAAATAGGTGGAGACGACATCGCGATGTAATATAGGAAATCAGAAGGATGCATACATGATTTCTTGCCTGAAGGGCATAGAAACAGACACAGGGGTACCTGAAGGCTTTTTTCTAAGAACACACCATGTGGAGTACATATCACTCGCTGATGGAGGAAAAGGAAAAGAGTATTTCACATGCACTACATAGAATAAAAATATTCCTGCACATTGGTTGCATCCCATAAAACTAGAAAAATTAAACAGACTTCATACACTGCCAGCTAGTCTCACAAAGGTTACCGATTCCCAGCCATTATCAAACCGAATTAGTTGCATATTCACCGTGTTTACCTATGCAAAACCACCGAAAAGAAATTGAATACATTTCTGTACATGATAGGACAAACTTATCCCGAAAAATGAACCTAAGTTCTGAAGTCTAACAAACCAGTCAACAAATCGCTATTAAGAGAGGAAAAGAAAAACAAAACGTCTTACCAGGTCGGAGCGCAGCCACAGAATGTCCCCCGCCACAGGCCGGAAATCGGCAAAACCCAGGAAAACGAGGTGGTGGAGAAGAGCTTAAACTCGCGTGTCCTTCCGAGGCTCGCTAACTGGGCATTGCCAACCCAATTTGTAACCCAAAGGGTGGAGGAACCTCCTTGCAAGCATAAAAGCAGAAGTTGATTACCTATCGATACGAAGCCAGAGAAACACTAGTATGGAGCAGCCAGCAGCCGACGACGAAAATTCTCATACATACACACAGAGTCCCATGCTAGAAGATTCTCATACATGCACACACAGAATAAAGCAAGTACACATTCTCACAGAGACGGTGGCGTCACGGAGAAACCGTTCATGTTGTCACATTCATTGACACAATGATAAATTATTAACATAATAAAATCCCAGTAATATTACAGAAACTAACATTTAAAAACATAGACACAATGATAAATTATTAGCATCATAAAATCCCAGAAATATCACAGAAACTAACATTTAAAAACATGAAATGAAATGCTATTCCTCATGCCTCCAAACGAGAGGGGTTCTCGTTAAGCTAAAAGGACTGTCTAGTGAGCTTAGATAATTTTTAAAATTAAAAATCTAGAGAAGACGGCAGAGAGCCGTCTTTGACTCTTAACTACAAGGTGAATTGAAAACCAGTATCCTATGATCATAATTACAGCCCCATCAATCAATTACATACGACCCTCTGACCAGCTCATCCATTGCAGTTATTTGGATGTGCTTCTGAAGATGCAGTGTTAGTGACAATGTTGACTGAATACACACTTTAAAATTCTGTAGTCATTTACAATTTGTACAGAAACCAGACCACACACATAAAAATCGAAGGGAATGGTTGGGAAGGAAGTAAGACAGAGTTGCAGCCTTTGTCAATGTTCGTCAGTCTGTACGTTGAGGAAGCTGTGAAAGAAAGCAATAAGAAATTTCGAGAAGGAACTGAAGTTGAATTAAATATCTTGGTGGTTTGCGATGGGACTGTAATTGTATCTGAGACTGTAAAGAACCTTAAAGCTGAAAGGGATATAGAATGGAATGGACAGTACCTTGAATGAGTGTGTAAGATGAACATTATCAATTTCAAAAGAAAAGCAATGGAAAGCGTAAGAAAATCAGGCGATGCTGCAGGAATTAGATTAAGTAACGAGACAATAGGGCTGTAGATGAATATTTCTACTAGGACTGTAAAATAACTTAGGTTGGTCACAGTACAGATGATATAAAATGGGAAGAAAAATGTTTTTGAAACAGAGAAATTCTTTAACATCAAATATTAATTTGTTGGGAAGTTGGGAAGGCGTCTGCGTGAATTATTGTTACGTATAGGAATGAAACTTAGACGCTAAATAGTTAAGAAACAAACAGTATAGAAGGTTTTTAAATGTGACCCTACAGACAAATGCTGAAGATTTTGAAAAGTTTGTACTGAACAGAATTAGCGAGGGATAAAGTGTGGCATATATCGACTTAAAACAGAGATATATTGCTAGGGAACATTTTCAGACATCAAGGAATCGTGAATTGGAGGGAAGTGTGTAGGGTAAAAATCGCAGAGATCAAAAGACGAACATAGTAAGCATGTTCACACTGGACTCGCATTCGGAAGGGTGGTGGTTCAACTCCACCTCCGGCCATCCAGATTTAGGTCATTAATACAAAAGTGTGGTGCCTATGGTAATAAATGTGAACCGGGGGAAATAAGAAGAAAGAAATTAGACCACTGTTTTCCCATATTTGGCCGAGAGATATATGACGTGTGTTTGGTGGTTATTTCGGAAGCTACATGGTGGTGTTGTATGGGCTGCAAGATTACTCTGCAAGGTGGCATCATGAAAGGGATTAAAAGGTAAGGCAGTCAACAATCCGAAGATTGGTTTGAACATCACAGTGCTTTACTAGGCATGGTTCTGTTTGGAGGTGGTATGCCATTGGCTTCCTCCGACCTTCGAACTGACTTACCCGGCCGGTTATAGGGGACCTACAGTTGAACATGGGTTCCGAACCACGGTGCTACTCGATTTTTTTTTCACATCAGCAACACTGTCAGAGGGGAGGAAAAAAGTGGAAAGTGAAAGATAAAAATCCTAGGACCTGGCGGGGAGCGAACCTGTGACCATTGGATTTGTAGTCTGTACCGCTGTGCTATCGAGCCGTACTACAAGGGATTTTATCACCATTTTGGCTAATTATGTCCAAAGAATGGTACAGTGCTAGTAACTATGCAGAGCTACGACAGGTCCCCCATTTGCGCAGCTTTTGTCTTCCAGGGTGAGGCTGAGCACGGATTGTGGCATCTCTCTAGTCACCATATGTAAGCAAAAACAGCGTGATCGCCGTCAACCTCCTTCGTCGTTACCCATACTGGGCAATGCTTTGCACGACTTTTATAAGATTTGCTAAAAGACCATAAGTATCTGTATTTCTAATTTCGAAGCCGACTGGAAGCAGTTTTGAATGTCAATCTACTTGGTATTAAGCTTGCTTGTATGTTGTGTTTCTTGTATTTGTCCTCCCTTTGTACTCAGACAGAGAATATTAAATTGAGCCATGTGGCTCGGTATCAGCTCTCTTTTCAGCGACAACACGTAATATGGATTGAGACCGCGAGTGCCGTACTACCAGAAAATGTAACACTTTTGAAAACGGGGTGCTCGTCGGTTGGCGAACAGTGCCGTGTAATTGGCAGATGGGAAGGTGTAGACTACGAGTGGACAGTGATCGGCGTAAGCACGGTAGGACACAGCGTTGTAGTCCTTACTAAGTTAGAGCAGCTGTTTTCGTGTTACAGGACTTGTTTGTCCTACCTGTGACTGTGGAGTGCGCCTGGGAACATACGTTACGGAAAACACTGTACGCCGCATATTACCTGGGACTGATCCCTGTTGTTCGCAAGCGGCCGGTTCCCATCCACAGCCTTGTTATCAAGTACTTTTTGTTTGCTACCGGTGCCTGTAATATCTTGTTTGGATCGTGGCGGCTGTTAACCTGCTCTGGCGAACTACCCTTCATTGCACATTACTGTTTTAATGTAGGATTATTCCAATTATAAATTACAAATATTAATAATTAAAAATCAAGGTTAGAGATATACGAGAAGAAAACAGAGTACATGGTCGTGAGCAAGGCACCTAATGTGGCCAGTCCTCTGACAGTTGACGATCTCACTTTTAAAAGAGTAGACACCTTCAAATATTTGGGAAGCATCGTCAGTGAATAGACTAAAATGAAAATTGAAATTCGAGGCAGGCTAGCAGCAGTGAATAAAGCTTATTTTGGCCTACGCAGTAAAGCAGTTTCGAGAAGTTTCAAACTCAGGCTACATCAGAGTGTAATTCCACCAGTAGCTCTATACGGGTCAGAAAACTTTACATTTAGAAAAGCAGGTGAACAAAAATTATTATTTTTTGAAAGGAAAATTTTTGGCCCCAAGAGAGACCCAGATACAGGTGAGTGGAGAATACTGAAAAACAAGGAACTGAAAGAGCTGTATCAACAGGCTGATATTAGTCAAAGGATGGAGACTCATATGGGCTCCATATCTAATTAGGATGGTGAAGGAACGATTACCTAAAGTAGAATTCTCTGAATTCATGGAGGGAAGACGGAAAAGAGGAAGGCGACGTACTATTTAGTAGAAGGATGATATAGAGGATGATGCGGTGGCCATGGGCCTGAGAAAAGGACAATGGAATGCAAAAGCAAGGAACAGAGAGGACTGGAAGAGGAATGTAGAGAACGCGTATGGTCTCCAAGGCCCAAGCGACAATTAAGAAGAATACTAATTGAAATTTCAGCTTGGTGGTTATGATGTAAACATTAAAATGATGTATATCACATTCGTTCATTGAGCGAACATCCTCAGTGCAGTTTCAAATCCATGGGGCTATGAACACTGACTATTTTTTTTCTTTGCAGGTAAAATACATAAAAGGGCATATGAATGTGTGCACTAGAGATTAAAATTGAATGTGTAATGAACGCATTGACATGTGCTGATAAGTATTTTTTTCCGGTTGTGAGGCTGAGAAAATAAGTGCTACAAGTGACAAAACAAACAAATATGATTTTATATGGTACGAATTTCCTGGGGCACACAAAGAAATAAAAATAAATAAATAAATAAATAAATGTACATTTGTATCTCTCATTGGTGCTGACATCGGGTGTTACGGAACTTGAACTCTGTGAGAAATCCAGACAACGTTTAGAAAACAAACGGTACAAGTGATTCAGCGTTCGTGTGTGGTCTATATGACTGAAAACAAGAAAGGAGGAAATGAATTAGATTATAACTGATAATGATACGAAAATCTGAGTTACTTGTAAATATTGAGGCTACGTGGATAGTAATTAACTACCAAAATTAGAAACGGAAACGTAACCTCTACAGTATGGCATTTTCATGAAATAGTTTATGTGGCGTCTGTTCTGTTGGATATGTCCGAAGAAACAAACGTGACTCATCATCCTGCAGTTATTATCTATTCATTTTCAAGAAAAGTGTGACATTAAGTGCGAGTGGGTAAAGTTGAAAATCGATACGCAGCTAGGATCGAAATCAAAATGTTCAAATGTTTGTAGAGCTTATGGGACTTAACTACGGGGTCCTCAGTCCCTACACATACAAACTACTTATGAACTAGCTAATACTAAGGACGGCACAAATATCCATGCCCGAGGGGGGATTCGAACCCCCGACCGTATAGGCCGTGCAGACCGTGACTGACGCGCCTCAGTCTCCTCGGCCACCGCGGCCGGCAGTTAGGATCGAAACGGGGTCTCCCGCTTTCTTGGCAGCTGCGCTGACCCCTACACCACTTTTTTCCATATATGTTTTAAACTCTAGGTCCTGGTTAAAAGTGCTATCTGTTGCCTAATCCACTTCCAGTGTTTGACGCTGTTTCCGCGAAATAATGTCCACTAGCGTGAGGGAGCGTTCTGTGTCATTCAGTCCAGTTGCATAAAGCCTCTAATTGGTGCTGAGGATTTTGTTTATCGTTTTGTACAGCGTTGACTTAACTTTCGAAGGAAGTACGCTGCTGTTAATATTCTGCCAGACTGCTTCCCAGTTGACTCCACTGTACTTCGATTATATTTTATTCCTTCCTCCGTGTTTCTTCTGTCTTCCAAAATGTCTCTTTGCAGTTATTTAGTTGCAATTTTTTAGTTGCTCGCTCAGGTAACTTCTCTCTAGATAGTACTCCCGGATATGTTTTAATTAGAAACTTATTGTTTGGGCATTTATCGGTGAATCTGTACTTTCTGGCTTTTTGACTACTTCGAACAACTTAGTAGTTAGGTTTACAGGGTTGCTGTGTATATGGTTGGTCATTCGTTTAACGTATACCACAATTGCTTTATTTCTTATATTTGTCAAGCCCAGTCCACCGCATGTGGGGTCTAGCGTGACGGTTGTAGAGTCTACTCTGAATAGTTCTCCTTTCCATATAAATGTCGTCTTTGACGTTACCGTCGTCGCTATCAGTTTAGGTATTGGAAATGTGCTCTGTAATATGCTTTTGACAGAATGTACGTATTTACATATCTGACCTTCTGCTACTGATCCAATCTTCAGTAGTTATTTTCATGCAGTGCTCCCTTGGTTTTTTTGCGCTACATCCCTCCAATTTTTTGCCATAATCTGTAAGGGGACAGTTGACAGAATAGTTCCAAGAGCCTAATGTTCTATAACTTGTTTAGCCCAGTCGAGTCTGATGTCTTGCAATCCTCTTATACTTAAAAGTTTACTTTTATTTTCGTTCATTTTTGCTCCTGATGCTACATATTTTTAGTTCTGTCTCGAGAACTCTCACGTCATCTCTTTTCCTTACTTTTATCCCTACATCATCAGCGTAGGCGCAAACCACTGTTTTCCTTCTGTAGATTGTAATACTTCTCAGTTTCGCTTGCAGTTGTCTCAATAATGGTTCCAGTGATATTACGAAAAGTAACATCGATAGAGGACTTCCTTGAGGTACTCCTCGTTCAATTTGTATCTGCTTCATCAGTTGGCCGTTAACAGAAACTTAGACCGAAATCCCCATTGCGACATTTTAACAATGTTTATCGTTTCCGGTAGGAATTCCATTCGTCTCGTCGTTTCTGATAGATACTTGTGTTCGACGTGGTCTAAAGCTTTGTAAAAATCGACAAAGAGGAGGCCACAGTGAATATTGCTGCAGATGTTAAAGCAATAATGTCCATATATTGCGCTGCAGTGTCGAGTATCGCGCTTCCATAGGCACATGTCTGATAATGACATAATTTTCTCAGTTATTGGAAATATGCCTTTGTTTACTGCCCTTTCAATAATCTTGTAGTCCCAGTTCAGCAGGGAATTTGGTCGAAGATTGTTTATTTTATTGCATCCTTTGTTTCTTGGGAGCAGCACAATTCTAAGGGGAGACATTTACCCTGGAACACGTCATTCACAATTTCTATCATCTTATCTCCTATCAAACCCCATTACCTTTTATAAAATTCGATGGGCAAACCAACGGATCCCGGTGACTTTTTAGTGGGAGAACTACGTATTAATTCTAGTACTTCTAGATTAGTAAAGGCTGAAGACAACTGCTCATTGTCTTCTCTGGTTAATTTAGAAGTCGTGGTATCAAACAGTACGTCGTAATAGTCTGCATTTGAGTCACATGATTCATATATCTCTCTATAGTACCTACATATTTCACGGATTATTTCGTTTTGTTTGGTGAGGATAGAACCATCTACCAGCCTTAGTTCACCCATAAAAGTACCTCGAAGGTTCTTGCCGTGTTTTATCAAGTGATACAAAACCGCAGATTCGTCCTCACTGACAATGTTGCTTTAGATTCAAACTTAAGTCCTAATTCTTGTCTCTTCAAAGCTATTAACTTTGCTTTTATCTTTTTAATATATTGCAGTCTGGTCGCAATTCCGTCTATCTGATCATATAACCCTCTTAATACACTGTAATAGAATTCTATTGACTGTTTGATTTCTCAAGAGCGCTGTACACTATAATAAACACGTAACTTTGGCTTCGCCCTAGTGGTCCATCACTCCACAACACTATTATAGCTGTTAACTGAGCCATGACGCAGTTCCCATGCACGGATAAGTTCATCTTCTAATTCCTTGTCCATTAAATCAGCAGCGTGCAAACACCATTGGCTCCTGTACCAACGAGCTGGTTGTTGGTCTAAATGAATACAGGTAGAAATGCTGCTGAGTTTTGAAAGGCTTGCAGGAATTGTTTCGGCTTTCAGTACATTGGTCGCCGGATTTTCCGACACATAGTTCCTATCAATTCTACTGGAGGATGAACTTGTAATATAGGCGAACTAGACGAGTGTCGGGTCTTAATTTCCCAAACGTCCCTCAATTTCAGTTCTCTGACAAGACGGTTCAGCTAGTTGGAATAATTAAAATTGGGAAATTGGTACTTTCGGTTCAGTACACAATTAAAATCTTCCGCCAGAATCAATTTTTGAGGACCCTTCCGAAGTAGATAGATTATATCTTCATTAAAAAACCTTGCTCTTACAGAACTATGCGTTTTGCCGGTGAGTGCGAACATGTAAACAATTGTGACACCCATTATGATCACCCCTATTCCCCTTCCATATTCAAAGATATTCAAATGTTTGTAAAGTTTATGGGACATAACTGCGGGGTCATCAGTCCCTAAACTTACAAACTACTGATGAACTACTACTAAAGACAAGACAAACATCTATGGTCGAGGGAGGATTCGAACCTAGGACGCGGGAGGCCGCGCGATCCGCAACATGGCGTTCCAGACCGCTCGGCTACTTTCGTCCGGCCCTTCCAGATTCAAGCATTTCTACATCATTTTTGGGATTACCGCCTTTTATTAAAATTGCCGTGCAAACATTCATTTCAGGAGCAGAATTAATTAGAACAACATATCCGGGTATTGTAAAATCCGTCATTACAACCACTTACAAGAGAGAACTGTCTGTTGCTGATTCGTACAGAAATTGTCTTAACGCTTCGGGATAACTTTAGAGGTTTTCTTATTTATATTGATTGGCGTTATTGTATAGGCCTGCAGCATTTTTTTAGACTATGTAAGGAATTAAATGATAATTTAGGAAGACTATGTGAATAATGCAAGCCATGGGCAGCAGCAGCAATAAAATACTGTAATAATATAAAAAGGAAAAAAATCTTATTTCTATGATACTTCGTATAATAAGTCCCTATTGTTAAAAACTGATTTAATCCATCGGCTCTAATTTCGGAAAATAAGAGAAATCTTTAATCCGAGACTTCTTTCCCTCTCTATCTCTCTCTCTCTCTCCTTTTTTTTTTTTTTTTTTTTTTTTTTGTGTGTGTGTGTGTGTGTGTGTGTGTGTATCTGCTAAGAGTTGTCTTCAGATGTCAAACCCTGGGATATATCTATTCGTTCATTACAGGGAGAAGAGACTTTTTGGAATTTTCCTTGAAGGATCTTTTGTGACTATTACATATTTTATATTTGGCGGCTTTTTACTGCCCCTGACAGGCTGTTGTTGTCTGCATTGCTTCCGAGTAACTCTCAGATTTTGTTGCAGTTTGACTTGGCGGCGCAGTACGTCCTGAGTCGCCGTGGTTTCCTTTATACTTTTCTTACTGTCGTCTACCGTGTTCCTATTTCGATCAGACGAAGTCTGTTTTTCACTTCCGCGTTGCTGTTGGCGCTCTTGCGCGACCTGCATCGGCATGTCTGGCGCGGCGTGTTGCTCGTCGACTGCTTCCTCGGTCTGCTTGTGCTGACACTTCCTGCTCTTCTCAGTGCACCAACTCATCCTCCGCCTTGTCAGGCACTTTTGTATCAGATTCCGTCCCTTCCATTAATTCTATTTCCTTGCCTGCCGGAGGTTTGGGTCCTTCCTCGGGCACGGATGTGTATGTTGTCCTTAGGTTAGTTTTACTTAGTTTATGTAGTCTGTAAGTTAGGGACTTATGACCAAAGTAGTTTGGTCCCATAGAATTACAAACATATGAATTTTCCTTTCTTGTCTCAGGTTGGGGCGTGGTTTCTTCCCCCGAAGGCAGTTCTTCCATTTCTTCGTTCTCTGTTCCCTCTAACTCTTCCGCTTCGCACGGCTTCCGCTCGAGGGCAGAATGTATAGAACATTCGTCAGATTGATCTTCCGTTTTTTCTAGTGGTTTTTTCTTGGGTTGCTACTCACTATTATGGACAGCAGAACCGCATTTTTGTAACTAGTTTCAAGGGTGGGAACTCCTTTCCAGGAATGGTGACCTTATCAGAATGTCGTTCTATGGCGTCCTTCAAAATATTGAAATGTTTGTAGAGTCTATGGGACTTAACTACGGGGTCATCAGTCCCTAAACTTACAAACTACTTACGAACTAGGACGGCACAAATATCCATGCCCGAGGGGGGGGGGATTCTAACCCCCGACCGTAGTGTCTGTGCAGACCGTGACTGAAGCGCCTCAGTCCCCTCGGCCACTGCGGCCGGCATGGCGTCCTTAACAGAAGGGGAATGCTCAGTGGAGGCCATAATGTCACTCACTGAGTCGTTGCCGATGTATTATATTAGTTCTCAAAACAACAGCACGACATGGGCTGTCTCGTCGGAAGTGTCCAGATTCGTTATAAATTTGACAAGTTTGGCTTTGTTCAGAATAAACAATGTGAGCTTCATAACCTTCTACGGTAACTTCTATTTCTAACGACCATATTCCGTTGTAACACTGCAGTTTGTAGTGCTTGGACTACCGTTCACTTTCAACTGAAATAACGTCCCTATATCTTGAAAGTGAATTCTTGTTAAACAGATTATAAATTTCAATAGGGGTATTTAAAACCATCATAGTTTTATACGTGACATCGGCTTTCCTTACTGAGACTATACTTTTAGGACCATCGCTATGTTCAAATTCTAAAGCACTGTGTCGTCACCGTACTAAAAAACTTCACAAACACACAATATTGATCAGTGTATGAGTGGTATGTACAGAATCAGAATTAATGCCCATTACCTGAAACAGCCAGTGTGGTGTCGCACAAGTATGAAGTGCGCGCCACGTACTTACGCCGCGCGCCGCCATGCACGCACGGCGCGGCTTTCTTACGACGTCAGCCACGAGCGCCCTCTGCTGCAACTCCGCTCGTGGCCACGACTGCTGCATCGTTCACTTGGGACTGAGATAGGAACCAGTTAACACTTGGGATTCAGATAGGCACCAGTTAAGACTTGGCTATCGGATAGGCACTAGGACTCATCAGTAGGCAGGTCTCTCTCTAGATAATCTCTGTATCAGCATTCTGCAGTCAAGAACTATTTAAAAGTTAAGTATTACCAAGACTCCATGAAATATATATCTCTTTCTAATTTACTCTAGTGTTTCTAGTTTCTGCTGCCCCACTGGCTGGTCACCTCCGTACCTGCACAAGCGTGCATCCTTCATTCCTTTGTCGGTCTCGTTCTACTCGGCCACCGACACCAGGACCACCGGCAGACGGTTGAACAGGGCGAGTTTCCCTATGGAAAGAGAAAATCAGACTATTTTTCGGACAAAATCAGCCATATTCTTCTGCGGCGTAGAAATCATGGTGAACGCCGAAATCCCGCCAAATGACGAGACGTGCACGAACGAAACACGTAAACACCACTACACCGTACTTCATATACGAACACAGAACAGAAAGACTGAACATAAACAATATACATCGACGAGAGCGCTAACGTATATGGAGCAGCAGCAGGCAGATCCAATCGCGATGGCAGCTGAAGCCGAACTGACAACCACTGGGGACTCAGCGATCACCACACCTGCGATGGATTACTCAAGCACGCCTCCCGTCAGATATAAGTTCTGAACTCTACCCTACCATTACTCAAACTCATTTTAACTGATTTCCGTAAGAGTAAGGGCCTAGGAGTACTTCCGCACTGGAGAAAGGATCATTACCTGTGATCAGCAAACTGTGTGGGTTATATACATTTGTCGACTGTTCTTTCGGACAAGTCGGATAAGTCTGAGCCTGGAGATGAAGAAGAATCACTCTCACCGTTAGCATCCGAGGACGTTTGCTTTTTACGAACTTGCGTACGCTACAGAGTGTGTCATACCGGACGTCACTGTTAATAGTATTTCCGTGCTGAAAAGACGGCCTTGAACAGGGAGAGCTTCGTACAGATGTCGCACTACGTTATTCTAAAGCGGCATATTCAGATTTGAACCGTTTTGGTTTCGTATCTTTTCATTTGAACACCCTTCGTAAATACCTGGGTAACGCCGGATTATCAACTAGTTAAAAATTACCATATTATTATTTTCACTTTTTATTAACTAAATAGCCGGCCGCGGTGGCCGAGGGTTCTGCGGCGTGTCAGTCACAGTCTGCACATCCACTACAGTCGGGGGTTCGAAACCCCCCTTGGGCATGGATATTTGTGCCGTCCTTAGTATTAGGTAGTTCATAAGTAGTTTTTAAGTTTAGGGACTGATGACCCCGTAGTTAAGTCCCGTAAGCTCTATAAACATTTCAACATTTTTATTAACAAAATACAATAACCCGCTCAGTTACCCGTTTGGTCTAACGCACAGCTTTCCAAGCCGGGGACGGTTCGAATCTTCCCGGCGGAATAACGAAGAGGGTTGGAGTACCGAACAACCTTGATGTGATTTTTTAGGCAGTTTTCCACACACCGCTAGGAGAATACGGGGCTGGTCCCCAAGTCTCACCTCAGTTAAGCGATTCGCAAACATTTCGTAACACTTTACAGTTTCACGTATATAACAGTATAAGCAGACATTTGGGGTGACATTTCCTCCTGGGGGGCATTGGGTGTCGACAGGCAAGGCATCCGGTCACCCCGTAAATATTAACACGACAAATCCGCATTTAACAAAAGCCGACCTTGCATGTGCAGGATCACGGCGAAAGAGAAAGAAAGAAGAAAGAATTAACAAAATATAATAGTAGTAACCCATACTAATAATTACCAGTTGATTGAAACGGTAATTTCATTCTTGAAATCAGCATAATAAATTTAATATGTTGTTATGTGCAGGGCCCACAGTGTTAGAGACGTCGTAAATCGACATTTTAATAATAATTGTATAATTTCAACACTGTATATTCTTAACTCGTATTAGTTACACTATAAGCTTATTTCGACTTAAAAGTCCTATTCAGGTGTCACGCCACATTCTGTTATGCTGTGAAGCATACTAATACGAATTAAGAATATACAGTGTTGAAATTATACAATCATTATTAAAATCTAATATGGTTATGAATTCCTTTATGAGATCTTTATTTTTCATAGATCGCTTACTGATTTTACATGATTACTAGTTTCGACTCGTTAAAGAGTCATTATTAAATCGTAATGGTAAGAAATATACTTCATGTAGATGTCGCACTACGTTATTTGAACCGTTGGTCGTTAAGACGTTTCATACATTTCCACTTGAACACCTTTCATAAATACTAGGGCAACCCCGGTTCTCATCTGCGTTTAAAAAATTCATATAATTAATTTCACTTTACATTAACAAAATACAATAACCCTCTCGGTCAGCTGTGTGGTCTAACGCACTGCTTACCGAGACGGGGAGGCGTACCGGCCCCGGTTCGAATCTGCCCGGCGGATTAACGAAGAGTGTTGGAGTGCCGGGCAGCCTGGATGTGTTTTTTAGGCAGTTTTCCACATCCCCCTAGGTGAATACTGGGCTGGTCCCACCTGAGTTACATGATTCGCAAACATTTCGCAACACTGTACAGTTTCACATGTATAACACTAAGGAGATATTTGGGGTATACATTTCTTCCTTGGGGGTATGGGTTGGGGACAGGCAAGGCATGCGGTCAACTCGTAAACATTAACACGCCAAATCCGCATTTAACAAAGCTGACCTTGCAGGTGCAGGAGCACTGCGATAGAGAAAGAAAGAAGAAAGAATTAACAAAATATAATAGTATTAACACATACAAATAATTTCCAGTTGACTGAAACGGTAATTTCATTCTTAAAATCAGAAAAATAAATCTATGTTGTTATCTGCAGGGCCCACAGTGTTAGTGACGTCGTAAATTGACGTTTTAATAATAAGAATTGTATAATTTCAACACTGTATTTTCTTAATTCGTATTAGTTACACTATTAGCTTATTTCGACTTAGTTACACTATTAGCTTATTTCGACTTAAAAGTCATCTTCAGGTGTTACGCCACATTCTATTATGCTGTACTTTTCGATATTATTGTGACGTGATTTATTATTACTATTTTCTCTTCTTGTATATTATATCACGTAATTTATAATATTGTGTTTTATCAAGTTACGGATTTTGACGTTTATTTGACAACTCTTCAGAGATGTAGAGCTGTCAAATAAAAGCGGGCGCTGCATGTGCGGGATCATGGTGAAAGAGAAGAAAGAATTAACAAAATTCAATAGTAATAATCGATACTAAAAATTTCCAATTGATTGAAACTGTAATTTCATGCTCTAAATCAGAAAAATAACTCTAACATTCCGTGGAGTGTACTACACTGCAAGCACCACTGGTGTAGGAATCCCACTGCCAGGTTAATAATAATGGGGATTAGACTGATTCTTGATGTTTTACCTTCTAGTCTCCTGTTTCGGCATCATCGTCCTAAATATCACCCACCGCAAAAGAATGAGCCTTCCACGCGCTATTGTTCAGCTACGAGTTCATAAAAAATATCGGTATTCCCTTCGAAAAAAAAAAAAGCCAAAATATGAATAATTCAATCAACCGGCCGCTCATTTTATCCCGCCGGCGTAAGGTGGTCGGGCGGAAGTGGTGGTGGTGGGGGAAGTAGAGACTGAACGAAAATGGAGTTTAATCGAAATAGCGGCGGGCCGTTGAAAGAGATCGACCGACGCTGTTTGTGGCGGCAGGCAAATTACAGGATATCGTCTGGCGGTGTGTCGCAGGGGCGGGAGAGGGGCGGTGGAGCTGGTTAGTAGGGGGCGGAGAGGGGGGTGGACTGGCGACTAATTCAATTGCAGCGCCGGCCACAGGGCAGCGCTGCGCTCGCACTCTCCGCAGACCTACCGCGCCTGAGACACGCCTACACCGATGTAATTAAAGCACGGCTCTGCTTGGAATTTAATATTCCAGATATCCCTGCAACTCGAAGCCGCACGCCGCCCGCTCTATTGCGGAATTTCCGGCTAACGCAGCAAAAATACTACTACTACTCCGGGCCCGCGGTTATATGGCTGTTAAGTGAATTCAAGGCGAAAATCCTGCGTGACTCGGTCCCGCGCGCGCGCAGCACACGTTTCGGGGAAATTCATGGCGTCCTGTTTTTTGGCAGGGCGAGAGTGCCATTATGTGGCTACTTCCCGGCGACGCGGTCTCGGCGCTGCGGTTTTGTCGTCGCCGCGTTCCTGGAAGCGGTCCCCTTGGATCTAGTGGACTACGCGTGTAGTTGTGAGGTCATTCATTAGCGTTTCGTGTGGTTGCCTTAAACCGAGGCCCACTTACTGAGGGAAAAGTGAAACGATTCTGGTTTCTCGTCGGAATGAAACACGACACTGTATTCTCTTCTAACCCGGTTGATTGAATTTCAGGGATTTGGCACAGTTTCTCTAGTAAGTCTAATTTGTACTTTCCAAATAAAAGCTTTAAACACGTCTACTGAATGTGTGGTCGTGTTCCATTTTGAATGTTGATCTATAAAAAAAATGTCTACTTTCATACTCTAAAGTGCTTTTCCACTATTACTTTGTTTGTCTTTGAATGCATTATTTCATTCCTTTATTAATGATCAATGCCCCATGTTTATATATATATTTCCACCTGTGTGATTGAACTTGTGTGTTCGTATGAATGTAGAAGGTGGCCTTTAATATTGACTGAACTGCAGCGCAATGGCTTACAGTCACCGCATCGTGCGTTAGACCTATAGTTAAAAACGCATGGTTTCGTTGGTCGTCTGCCATGTAGCCAGAGACACCCTTACTTGGCGAGGTGGCTTGTTCTTACCATGGTAACAACATAATCATGGATCAAAGAGGTAACAAAAGAGACCTCTCTCTCCCTTAGGTAACGAGGGTTGGTAGGCTTTCAACGCAGCCTAACGTCCTGTAAGACCAGGGAACGCTCTGCGCATGGCCTTCAGGCTCACTCTTGCTGCGACCGCCGATGTATTTCGTCGGATTATGCTGAGGGTATGGCATGCTGTTAGAACTTTTTATTTGTGATCAGGCATTCCCGGGTTAATACTGAGAGTTTTTTTAAGTAATTCTTTCACTATGGGGGGCGAAGTGTTACTTACTTTTCAGAACTCAAGTACATTAATGTACATTTATTATTTGTATTTTCAATCTGTTAATCATTTTCGTGTCTTGTTTTCTCAAGTTACACGTGTGTGACCATCAACCTTTCCGTAAACTTAGTCTTTTTGAATTCCTTGTTGCTCTTAACTAACGTCTTTGTATGGTGTCTGTTTCCGCGAGCATGCTAAATTGGCTCTCGAAATTTCTGGATTGATTTCGTCTTTCCTGACTTGGTATGGCCAATTGAATAACGCGCTTTCGTAATGGTCATTACTTCGTCCTTCAGTCATGCTCTACATTGTATTAGCTTTCTTCTGTTGAATTCTCGTGTGTGCTTTACTTGTTTGTTTTAAATTAATTTATTTTTGTAAATTTTATGTGATTCACCATGTTCATACACTTAAGGTACTTAAGGATAGTATGCCAATGTGTCCCCACACATGAGTTCGTTCGTGCATAGTATACTTTTAATTTGTGCTTGAAGACAAAATGCCGCCGACACTGCGATCTGCAACTCCCATGAATTGTTCCCAATTGAGTAAGTTTCGCTAGCATTATGCATGTGTCTCTGAGTCAATGAGAGTGCTTTCTTTATCCCCTTTGTATTTGCAGATATATTCAGAAAGGGCAAAAACCATTTTATTATCGGCAGTAATTTAATAATTACATTCACTGTTGTAGAAAGTGTGTACTTCATCATGCTAATCTGGTTTACCCACTTTTTTGCTTGTTTATTTTTTTGAATAGATAATAAAGTATCAAACGTCTGCTTTTTATTTATCTATTCCTTCTCGTATATTACTTTCACGTCTTTTAAAACATTGGCTGCTTCCTTAAGGAGTGAGCAGTTAGATAAATTTCCGTTGCGCAAGAACTGTGGCCATTTGCAAAGTAATTTGGAACAGCAGTGAGCTTTTCTTTTCTTTTTTTTTTTTCCTTTTTTTTCCTGGTGTTTACCACCAGAGTGTTAAAAAAAAGCACGTCACTTGTGAAGAAATGTACGCTTAGAAATCTTACAATAACAACAAAATGGCCCAATGACACGATACATCTACCACAAATATATTAGTGTACGAAGCAGGCTGACAGGTAATGCCGCGACAGGGTAGCTGAGCGCATTGAATCGCTATGATCTGGTACGCGAGGCCGTTCCTCGTCAGGGGTTCGAATCCTCTATCGGGAATGGATGTTTGAGCTGTCTTTAGTATTACTGTGTAAGTAGTTTGTAACTTTGGGAACTGATGACCCCACAGTTAAGCCCCATAACCTTAAAAAACATTTGAAATTTTTTTGACAAGTAATGAGTTCATTAGAGGAGCAACGAAACTGGAACCTGTAAGAAAAAGATCCAAGAAAATGGGGCTCAGTTGGTATGGTCATGTGCAAAGAAGAGGATAGTAGGGATTGCAATCAGCAAAGCGGGAATCTCACAATCCAGCGGGATCCTGTCTGATTTCAGGAACTGCGGGATCCCGCCACAGATCAGGAAAATAAAAGATATCGTAATTTGAAGTTGTAGGTGTATTTCATGCTTGGAAAGAACGACATAATGCAGCAATGAACTAATAGATAGCGCTGCGGGTGTTCGTGTGAAGTTCGGGCCAGCGATCGGATTATTAACCTTTGAAAATACTACTTACTCGTTGACTTTTCAAATTCACCATATTTCTAAAAATCGTTTTCTTGGTTGCTATGTTCTACGAAATATGATTCAACGCAATGAGTATAAAACCGATACAATACTCATCGTGTTTAATTCATATTGTTACATGTTAATATCACATTGTAACGTATATGTATAACTGCTATGGAAGTTTAAGTCTCACGCTTGGAGCGACAATAGCGCATCTAACGACAAGAGAGCCAACCGTAAGGATAATAATTGTTTTTATTGATATTTCTACTTCAGTAAGGAAATACTTATTACTTATCATATTTCAGCTTTCCATGCGTCAGCCCATTGTCCAGAAATATGAATGATCATGAAATAAATGTTTTAAATGGCGAATGTAACTGATGTATGATGTTAGCTACATCATATTCATGAAGATATGCCTATTTCTAACGTATTAAAAAAAAAAAAAAAAAAAAAAAAAACAGACAAACTACTGACACATTTTCATGAGGTTTTCACAGGATGTTTGTGCTAATATTGGGGAAACATATAGGCATGAGTTCATCAAAATCAGATCACAGAAAAAAGAAACAACACAATCTTAATTGTTTTCAGTAAATGTCTGTTCATCTATTAGAAATACCTAAACTACTTCAGGGATTTGCATGGAGCAACTTCGTTTCATATAAGTGGAATCAGGGAAATTGTTATAGATGTAGGTTATGCTTGAAGAATGGATTGTGTAGTACAGCAAACAACCGATAGAGGCACTGTAGTGCACCAAAGAATTAATAATCACAGCTGCTGCATAATAAGTATTGGGTAGTACACAGATATAGGTCTGTGGGTAGTACAACAAGGAAGCGAACTTCTGTGACAGAATAAAGCAATCTTATGTCTACGAATACCAACACACATTGAACATAGTGTTACTGATTTCGCTTTGTGTACTATGTTTTAACGACATTTATTTTCTTATTTTGGCACGTTTCACCCTTTTTATTAAAAACTGTGTGAAGATACATCGTTTTGTACAATGACTTTTACTTACATTTAACATCTTGGCTAGGACAACTGAGTTTATTCACAAAGCTATCCAACAAGGATTCTATTTTTATTGACTGAGGTCCAGAACCCTAAAAATCCACGATACACAAAGGGCCTCCTTCAACAACCGTTGCGAAGCACGGGCATATAAGCTAGTAAGTAATAAATTTCTCCCACCTTGAAATTCACTTTTATTTTATTATTTCTTTAACCCACAATGTAAATATTAAAAGATCGGATCTTTAGTCGGGCCAAGTCACACAACTACAGAGTCAATCTAACTGGAACTTATAATATTTACTTTTAATTTTCTTTATGCGATGGGATGTTAACCTCACCAAGAACATCAGGCAGAGGAGAGGAATTACTTAATCTAAAGAGAAAAAAAAACACATATTAATTCACAATTTGAAACTTTCCTGAAGAATTATTGATTCAAATTGTACAAAAGTGGCACAACTTTCACAACTTAACCAGTGAACTGTCATATCAATTTGGTGACATTATTAAAAGGGCCTGAAAAAATTATTCAAGGAAACTTCTACCATTAACAAATTAAGGTAGACTTACTGAAAATGATGCTTAAAAATAAATATCTACATAAATAAATAAATGAAAGGAAACTACAGCATTCATAACAGATGTTCCTTTATAAATAGAGCAAATCAGAATAAATTTACTGAAGTTATTGAAAGTATCTGAAGAAATGATTAAAAGGAGCCACATTTAACACTTTATGAAGAAAGTGCTGTAAATGGGACAGTTATTTAATTACAACTAATGTTACTTCGTAAATAGAGAAAGCCAAAGCAAATTAACTCAAATAATTTTAAAAAATCCTGAAGTCATTATTAAAACCAGTTCTTTCAACAACTTGAGCATTAAAGCGCTTAATGAAAAGCAAAAGTTAATACTTGATTAATCAGCCACACAATAACTTAAAATTTATACTATGGGGATTCCATTAAGAGTCGTGTGCACTAACCAGTGCAAATTTCTTCATAATAATAGAAATTTTAGCTTGAGTGTTATGATGTAAAATATTCATTTAGGAATATTGCATGTCGACTCCATTCATTGAATGAACGATCTCACTGCAAATTCAAGTCGACTGGAGCCAAGTACAGTGCTTAAACGTTTTCTAGAATTAAAATACATAAAACGACATACCAATGTGTTCGTTACATACTAAATTCGAAAATGTAATGCACACATTGACATGCCATTTACTGTACTAGAGTTGTGAAAGACACTTACAATCAAAATACATTGAATGTATAACTGAAGGACCAAAAAAACTGGTACAAATAAAATTTATGTAAATACCGAGAAAATGCACGTCACGTTCAGGGACTGATTACCCAGCAGTTAAGTACCATAATATTTATATACATTTGAACATTTGAAACGCAGTGGCATTGATCCGCAAAATTACTAGCCCATATCATTGACGTCAGTTTGCAGGACGATTTTAGAACATATACTTTTCTGAACCTTTTAAACTTCATATACACGATAAATAAGGCCGTAAATTTAATTAAAGTTAGATTAACAAACATTTGAACATTTTGTTAATTCACTTTTTTTAGAATGAATCTTTCACTCTGCAGCGGAGTGTGCGCCGATATGAAAGTTCCTGGCAGATTAAAATTGTGTGCTGGAACCGGGACTCGGTCTTGGGACCTTTGCCTTTCGCGAGCAAGCGCTCTACCACTGACATATCCCAACACGACTCACGGTGCCACCCCACAACTTCAATTATGCCAATACCTCGCCTCCTACTTTCCAAACTTTACAGAAGTTCTCCTGCGAAAATTGCAAGATTAGCACTCCTGCAAGAAATGTTATGGTGGAGACTTGGCTTAGGTACAACCTAAGGGTTGTTTCCAGAATGAATCTTTCACTCTGCAGGCAAATGTCCCAGGTTCGAGTCCCGGTTCCAGCACACAATTTTAATCTGCCAGAAAGTTCCATATCAGTGCACACTACGCTGCAGAGTGAAAGTTTCATTCTGGAAACATCCCTTAGGCTGTGTCTATGCCATGTCTCCACCATATCCTTTCTTCCAGGAGTGCTAGTCTTGTAAATTTCGCTGGAGAACATCTGTGAAGTTTGGAAAGTAGGTGGCGAGGTACTTGTCAGAATTGAAGTTGTTGCGTGGCGCCGTGATTCGTGTGGGATAGCTCAGTGGTAGGGAGCTTGCCCGCGAAAGGCAAAGTTACCAGGTTCGAGTCCCGGTTCCAGCACATAATTTTAATCTGCCAGGAAGCTTCACTTCCTCTTAACTCCTCTGTCTCTCCATCACCTCATGTCCTCCTTTGCCTCTCTATTCATCTCTGCTCCCCTGTCTATGGAAAATGGGATTATGAATTTTCATGGCAATTGATGGAACAGTCAAACATTATTGGAAGGTATCCTTCTCCTCTTATCTTAATAAATTTAGCGTAGACAGCGATGTTTCTTTTCTTTAAAAGCTTTAGTGCTCAAAATTACATTAATTGCGGAATCAAACTCTATACGGATGTCGACGGCTGTGTGAGGGGTGGGGAACAACATTAGGAGGCTGTCTGTCCTTGAATTTGTGCAAAGTTTCATAACAATTTCATTAAAACTTTAGATTGTTTTTAATGTCATATCTCCTAAAATATGTGGCGTCGGTAGGTTTCACCACGCAACAATCGGTTCCCCACGGTAAGGAAATCGATAAAGTGGTTTGCAAAGAAATGTGGGACATTGTCGCAGGATGGCGCTGATTCTGGCACGTGTTATTGTTTGTGACGTCATATCGTCTGAAATATGTGTTGTACGGACCTTACACAAAAGTCACCTTTTGCTTCGTTTGAAGATCAGATGTAGACTACAAGCTTTCAGTGACAAAGTACTGCAATTGATATTATGTGTCCAAAGCTTTTATACTACTATAATTGAATACATTAAAGTAACAAATAAACCAAAGTCATTATAACGTAGGTAAACTATACACTCGACTGTCACACATTACAACGTTACATTCAACAAATCCTACAAGTAGTACCACAACACAATCAATATTCAATATATATTTCTATGTTTCATTATCCAATTCTCTCTCAGTCACAATCACACAATATTACTACATTCTCTAAACATAAATACGAGGGTTGCAACTTAAATAGTGGCAACACTGCTGTGGAGACACTATGCAATGGAATCTACTATTATCGCTGATAGCACAATTTGATGACATAGCTACTTTACCTCCGATCATATGGACTCGCGTATCCCACGTCAACGGCATGCGCACATTCGAGGGAAACACAATCACATGTAATCGAGTAGTCTAACGTAACGGTGTAACTATGTTTTCGAAGCAGGAACATCCGAGTGGGATCAATTCTGAATGTGCGAGAGGTCGTACAGCACCACAGTATCATCAGGGTCTTAAAGAGGCGTACGGGGAGTCGCCATTACCGTACATAAAAATGACACAATGGGTAAAATTCTTCATCGAAGACCATAAAACTGTGACAGACATGTATCGGGCAGGTGCTCCTAGCCTCTCTGGAGAAGAAGTGCATACTGTTGCCGCGTTAGTGCACAGTGACCAACGCAAAACTTTCTGCGCAACACACCAATCATTTTACACGACAACGCGCGGGCGCATACAGTGCAAGCTGTGGCTGCTCTCTTCGATCGATTGGACAAGCTGTAGACCGCTCCATTCGCACCATCAACAGAAGAGGCTCTGCTAACGGTATACTACGCCTTCCACGTCGCTGGCAACGGGTTCTACACAACGCTGGTAACTACTTTGAAGGACAGTAACAGGTAACACATGCAAACATGTAACGCCCTTATATTGGTTTTAAATAGTTAGCACTAATTAAGTTCCAACACTCGTATATGCTACTTCATTGCGAGTATATTTTATTTTTCGATATTTGTTTCGACACATTCATAGTAGGTTCCTGATGTAATGTCTCTGTCGAAAGATTTGAAACATTCAAATGTTCAAATGTTTGTTAAGCTTATGGGACTTAACTACGGGGTCTTCAGTCCCTAAACTTACAAACTACTTATCAACTACCTTATACTAAGGACGGCACAAATATCCATGCCCGAAACCCCCGACCGTAGTGGCCGTGACTGGAGCGCCTCAGTCTCCTCGGCCACCGCGCCCGGCTTTGAAACATTAACGGTGTACGACACTGATATCGCCAACGCCCTCGACATTAACGCCTGGAAGAAGGGCAATGATATTGTACGACCTTGTACTTACTTTAGGTCATGGAAACACATGTGTGCCCCATTAGTCGTTACATGATGTCTAATTATTCCTTCATCATTGGTGTGCTGTAATCACTGACAAAATCACCATGATTCACCCATTATCGGATTCATTTCGCCATTTATCAAGTACGTAGTCTGTCAGTGCTCGCATTTGGTTGGATACAGCGGTATAAGAATCTATATATAACAATATTTACTACTGGTTATAGAATCTAATATCATAAAGTACGCCGCGGTGGAGTAGCCGAGTGGTCTAAAGCACCTAGATGCGGAGCGCGCGGTTGTTCGCCGTGGAGGTTCGAGTCCTCCTTGGGGCATGGGTGTGTGTGTCTTCGTCCGTAGGTAAGTTTACCTAGGTTTAAGTAGTTTGTAAGCTACGGACTGATGACCACGCAGTTTGGTCCGATAGATTTACAGACATTTGAACATTTTCATAACGTATGCTAAATACGCAAATACTTCAATGAAATTGTTATGTTCACTCTTACTACTTGCGGGATGTGAGCGATTTGTGGCGTTTCACCAGTCGAAAGAGACTCAAACTTTTTTCAGGAACCGATCATGATATCCAATTGACAGCTAAACTTACAAAAAACATATTTGTTGCACTCTTCTGGCATCTTGTAGAAGCTACATCTAACTTCAGTGCAGTGTGACATGCCAGCCAGAAATTACCAACAAAAATTCGTCTCTGGAGCATACCACACTTCTACATATCCATGACGGGTTAATGTTTCAAATGTTTGTAGAACTTATGGGACTTAACTACGGGGTCATCAGTCCCTAAGCTTACAAACTACTTATGAACTAGCTAAGACTAAGGATGGCACAAATATCCATGCCCGAGGGGGGATTCGAACCCCCGACCGTAGTGACCGTGCAGACCATGTCTGGAGTGCCTCAGTCCCCGCGGCCACCACGGCCGGCGAAGGGTTAATGTCGGAATATATTAGTAATCAATTATTGATTAGTATAAGCATGCAATCGTTAAAATTCTTAAAAACGGTCTTAGTAGATTTTCAAAGGTCTATACCCATACTTGCAGTACAGTAATAGTGGAATAGAGTTGGCTCCGCGTTTGGGAAGTATACGATGTTGATTATATACGTATTTATGACCTAGTGTCAGCCTTTTTGTAAAAATTTGCATCAAAAAGCAGAGTCTGACATCTTCAGATCTTACATTGTATTACCATATAGTGACTCACATTAGAACCACAGGTATTTAGTCATGATATCAGTATAAGTGTCTCCACAGATGTGGCATCCTCTGTGGGAGCTTTTTCATGCTCCTGCTTTTATTTAATTTTGTTTGTTATTTGTGTGTGCGTCTCGTATGACTTTCACCAAAATTATCCGCAGATCTATTTTAGGAGATCATGTCATCCTTTCCTCAAGCTGCTACTGCTGCGTGCGGTTTCCCAGCTTTCTGATTACTATACTCCATTTATTTGAAAGACTTAAGTTTTATGTGTTTTAAGAACTTTTTTCTCCTACTTTGACTATTTTATTCGTGTATTCTTTGTTGTGGCTTCCAAACAATTGCTTAAGATTTATACGAAAAGATGAAAACACGGTTGTACAGCTGTTGATAACTGTCAGCAAACGCTGCTTGCAGAATCACTCGAAGCACTGGGTTCACGCATTGTTGGATCTCCGGAACCACCCAAACTCATACTTCTTACACACTGAGTCTACACCACACACTTACAATAACATCCCATGGGTCTCAGTCGCCATTTTGCCTCATATGAAACAAAACTTGATTTTGATTACTGTATTTTGCGCTACATGTTTCTATGACACGAATGCTCACACTGACCATGTTAGCTGGATCGCAGCGTGTACCACCGCTTCACTGTAGTGGTTTGCACAATAGAAGCGCTTGTTTGACATTTCCCACAACGTTTTAGCGCTTTCAACTCACCATCACCAGTTCGGTTTGTAAAATACGGGACCATTCACCGATCGTGTCATATGCAACTTGTATTTCCACCTGATATTGGCCACATGGTCGAAATTGCAATATTGGCTTTTACAAACAAATAATTTTACAGTAAATAGCTACTGTTAAAGTTAAGTTTTAAATTGAAGAGTCTCGTATATACCAGGGTTGGAACTTAAAAACTGGCAGCACTGCTGTGGAGACACTATGCAATGCAATATACTTTTATCGCTGATGGCACACGTTCTCGACATACCTACCTTACCTCCGAGGAAATGGACTCTGCCACAGAGTAACATATACAGAGAAGCAGCCCACCCTAAACCACTGTCCTACGCTCCCCTCGTAGTTACGTAAGATTCTAGCAGGTGTCAGGCGGTTCGCTGGCTTAGGGTGCCTCTGGCACGTCAGAGGGTAGCGTGGAGGGGAGGCTGAGGGGAGAGCTCATGCCGTCTTCCACAAGGCCACGGCTGTGTCTGGCGTGCCGCTGTTTGAGGGGAAGTGGTGGTGGGGGCAGCCGCTACCTGCCGCCTGCTCTGGCCAGTTTAAAGGGCTGCTTCTAACCGCAGCGCCATCATGGGACATCTTACGGAACTGCTGGAAAACCTCCCTCCCCGCACCCCAAAGCGTAGGACCGGGCCCTTACGGAGGTTTCCCGTCTGTATATATTTGTCTGTGACTCTGCCCACGTCACCGGCGTACGCACAAACTAGGGAAACACAGTAACTTGTGAGGGAGTGGTTTAACGTAACGGTGTCACTATGTTTTCGAAACTGTAACTACGGAGTTGTACCAAGATTGAATGTGCCAGAGGTCGTACAGCACGTCAGTGCCATCAAGGTCTTCAACATGTGGCAACACTTCCTGTGCAACTCACCCATCATTTTGCACGACAATGCGCGAGCTCATACAGGGCAAGCTGTAGCTGCTCTGTTCGATTGATGGGGCTGGGTAGTAGTGTACCATCCACCATACACCCCGGACGTAGGTTCTTGTGACTCTCATTTGATTCCGAGAATGAAGAAACCACTTCGTGGCATTCGCTTCAGAACTGTTCCGGAGATTCGAAAGGTAGTAGACCGCTCCATTCGCACCACCATCAGCAGAACAGGCTCTGTTAACAGGCTTTCGCCACCGGTGACAAGGGGTTCTACACAACGCTCGTGGCTACTTTGCAGGACAGTGACAGGTGCAAACAATTAACGCTTATTTATCGGTTGTGAATAAATAGTTGCCAAAATTTAAGTTCCAACTCTCGTACTATTGTGTAACGTCTCTATACCTTCTCCGTTTCTACGTCCAAACTACTACTAGACCACAGTCCGACCCATAAAATATAAATGAAAAGTATTGGCAAGTATCTTTCTCGTATTCAAAGTGCATCTGTCCCTCATTTGGAGCGCTTCTAACGTTGTTTATTTATCGTAATTCGGACCTCAGATTTCTTCTTTACATCGCTAGAAAACGATTAGTAACACGTGGAATGACCATGTCAATTTTGATCCGATACTGGAAGATGCCACATGGGAGATTGTACAAGTATTGATAATTGTTTCAACATCGGTCGCCATCAGATACCGTGATGACATAGCTTCTAGAGTAGCATCTGTGAACACCCTTCAATAAGAATGTTTACAGTAATATGAACAGTGCGATATCAACGTGTGATACAAACAGCTTCTAGAGTAGCATCTGTGAACACCCTTCAATAAGAATGTTTACAGTAATATGAACAGTGCGATATCAACGTGTGATACAAACAGGCGAAGTGCCATGCTCCACACTAGTGCTTCCCACAGCTGATTGAGCAAGTAGAAAGGGGACATATTGCGGCCTTCCGAGTGGTTGGATGCCCTTTCGTAATATTGCTACAGAATTATTTATGACAGAGACATTGATACAATGTAATCATAAGCCAAAAGTGGCTTTTTTTATTTTTTATTTATTTTTTATGGGCAGCCCCACAACTTAAATTCTGCCAGCACCTCCCCGCGCGACCGTGAGTCGTGTCGGCATAGCTCAGTTGTAGAGCGCTTGTCCGCGAAAGGCAAAGGTCCTAGGTTCGAGTCCCGGTTCCGGCACGCAATTTTAATCTGCCTTGATGATTCACGTCAGCGCACACTTCGCTGCAGAGTGAAAGTTTCCTTCTGGAGCCTGAGAATGTTCTCTGGCATCCAGAGTATAAAGTAGATTGTTTCATGCATGCAGCTATGTACGTCGAATATTAAAATTGACACCGACGTTAGACGTGCTGTGTCAGCTGTGCAACGATGCTAGTTGCAATGATGACATGAAAAATCTCACAGCAGAACACGAGGAGGTGGACGTCTACACAGCTCTACGATCTCTACACAGCCGGCTCTAAGAAACAGGAAGAAGGCGTCGCCAGAAAAGAGCAACATGTTGATTATGGAGAGGCGTGATAATGATGAAGTGCGGCAGCCTTACCGTAAATGTCTCCTGCCAGTGGGCAGTCTAAAATAAACTGACTTTAGACGGCGAAGATGGAGAACGTGGGTTCGAGTCCTGAGACCAGCACTCCCCAACATCCCATTGGTGCCAGAAGGAACGAAGAGGGAATGCAATCGCGTGATGACCGAAAAGTCGTCTGCAGGCGGGTCCTGCATTTACACGGAAAGCGATTGTAACACGCCCATTCCATCTAAACCGCGGCCGGTCACAGCACGGCGTCGCCGTAGTAAACACAGCCAACAGCGGGTGTCGAGACAACACTCTTGGGTCCAGCGTCGTCAACAGCGGGCGACCGTGGTGCCATCAAGCCAGATGTGCCCATTTGTGTATCTTTCATTCAATGAAAGTCATTGCGATAGTGTCCGCCTCTGTAGTCTATGGACAGGTGCCGTGACTCAGCGCGCCCGGTCATGGGGCTCAACGCCCTCTGTAAAAAAAAAAAAAAAAAAAAAAAAAAAAAAAAAAAAAAAAAAAAAAAAAAAAAAAAATAATAATAATAATAATAAATAAATAAAAAAATCACTGACACGAAAGCCGCAGAAGTGACGTCAGATAAAAAGACTTGCACCAGGCAGTCTGAACACGACCGCAGTTGGGGTCTGTTGTTGTGGTCTTGTCCGGAGGAGACTGGTTTGATGCAGCTCTCCACAATACCCTATCCCAAGTAAGCCTCTTTAACTCCACATAAGAACGGAAACCTACAACTGTCTGAATCTGCTTACTGTATCCATCTCTTGGTCTTCCTCGGCCGGTTTTACCCCACACACGTCCCTCCAACGTCAAATTCACAATTCCTTGATGTCTAAGAATGTCCTACGAATCAATCCCTTCGTTTTAGTCAAGGTATTCTATAAATTCCTTTTCTCCCCAATTCTGTTCACTACCTTGGGGTCTAACGACCATAAATGCCACACGATAATCATCCTTATAGGGGGTGCCGTCTCAATTATGGCTCTGAATCTGAGTCCGAGCACCAAAACCAGTGAAAGTGCTTCCCCCATCCAATAAGTGACATCAAAGTATATGCAACCAATGTCAAAAGTTCACCCTCCTCCACCTCAATACTATTCCAATATTACTTAATGGCAAACTGGTCTTTTGTTCATCCAAAGAATTTTTTTCTGTAGGAGAGACTAGGGAAATAGCTCCACCTTAAGGGTATATGATTTTTTTTTTTGCCTCCACAAAAGTCTGTCCTTTTTTCTCATGAAATAGTAAAGCTTTACCAATACTACTTAACTACAAATTTTATCAGTCCTTTTTAGGTTTTGTGGTTAAAAAAGATTCAATAAAATTATTCTAATGGCGACATTACACTTGCACCGGGATAATTACGCCAAGCCTCTGGGGTAATGAGGTAATACAGTTCTTAAAATAGAGAAACAGTATTTATTGAAAGAATATTAGAACATAAGTACTGTAAATTTTAAAACTAATAATTCTATATATTTTATGAGATAATATGCTATCATAACATATAGCCGCACAAAACATGAAATAAAAAGACATCTTTAATGTTAGTGATGGTTAATAAATTTTGCAAAAGTCACAAATGTAATGTTTAGCACTATTAAAACCCCTAAATTCTTCATGAGCCCATTTGTCACAATATATGCATTGCGGCGGTACGACCTCTTCTTGCACGGGACTAAATACCAAAATTTTAGTGCCGTGTCAGACTTCAGGATCTGAAAGTCGTCCACTTGTCAACAAGAAAAAAAAATCCAAATAATATAATCTTCCTCTATTGTAAAATTTCAACGACAGATCCTTGCGCAGATAGAAGATGATTCTAGGTTTGCGCTTCCTTAAAACTGTAACTTTGAAATAAATGTTTTAAAGTTCCCCTAAAGATCGAACTGTCAAACAGAAGTTCGTAGTTGTGGTGGCTGCTATAGACACAGATATTACAAATCTTGTTAAATGATGATCGATTAATATATAAGATCGATTGATTAAAATACTAAAAATTGATAAAAGTCTTCTTGCTTTATCTGTCAAACAAATGAACTTTCCCTAAATGTCTTCTTTCAAATTGTAAAATGGTTTGACAGTAAATAATTCTTCAGTTCCTGTTAATGAATATATTTCTTGTAAAATTTGTGTAAATATCAAAATAATGATCGAAGACACTTGGTTAACTTTCGAGACACAATGATATTTATTGCTCTCACAATATAGATCATGACTCAATGAAAGTTACACAAAGACTGATTTTATGGTCTTTTTGATTTTCCACGAAAGTTTCGATGTTGTTGTTATGGTCTTCAGTCCGGAGACTGGTTTGATGCAGCTCTCCACAATACCCTATCCTGAGCAAGCCTCTTCATCTCCACATAAGAACGGCAACCTACATCTGTCTGAATCTGCCTACTGTATCCATCTCTTGGTCTTCCCCTGCGATTTTTTCTCCACACACTTCCCTCCAACGCTAAATTCACAATTCCTTGATGTCTAAGAATGTGTCCTACCAATCTGTCCCTTCTTTTAGTCAAGGTATGCCAGAAATTCCTTTTCTCCCCAATTCTGTTCAGTACCTCCTCATTAGTTACGCGATCCACCCACCTTATCTTCAGCATTCTTCTGTAGCACCATATTTCAAAAGCCTCAATCCTCTTCCTGCCCGCACTGTTTATCGTCCATGTCTCACTCCCATACAAGGCAACAATCCATACAAATGCCTACAGAAAGGACTTCCTTAGGTTTAAATCAATATTCGATGTTAACAAATTTCTATACATTTCACACCATTCCATGATGGTGGTGATGGTGGCTGGTGATACTTCTGCGACTCCATCTCCGCCCAAGTAAGTCCGAATTTCCAAATTTACTCACCTTAGCCACATTAGGTTCGCTGCGCACCAGGTACACGGACGGTAATAAAATATTTGTCTTTTTCCAGTCTGACGATGCGCTAACAGCGCGAAACGCGTAATTGGTAAATAAAATACTGCAACAGAGACTGAGCATTTTTTAATAACAAATTTCTCTTTTTCAAGAACGCTTTTCTACACATTGCCATTCTGCATTTTATATCCTCTGTACTGCGACCATCATTTGTTATTTTACTGCCCAAGTAACAAAACTCATCTACCTCCTTTATTGCTTCGTTTCCCAATCTAATTCCTTCAGCATCACCTGATTTTCTTACACTGTACACCATTACCCTAGTTTTGCTCTTGTTAATGTTCATCTTATATGCACCTTTCAGCACATTGTCCATTCCGTTCAATTGCTCTTCCAGGTCCTTTGCTGTATCTGACAGAATTACTATGTCGTCGGCAAAGCGCAATGTTTTTAATTCTTCACCCTGAACTTTAATTCCTTCTCCAAATTTTTCCTTGCTTTCCTTTATAGTTTGCTCAATGTACAAATTGAACAACAATGGAGAAAGACTACAACCCTGTCTTACTCCCTTTCCAACCACTGCACCCCTTTCATGCCCTTCAACTCTGACAACCGCTATCTGCTTTTTGTACAAGTTGTAAATAATCTTACGTTCCCTATGTTTTACTCCTGCTTGCTTCAGAACTTGAAAGAGTTTATTCCAATCAACATTGTCAAAAGCCTTCTCCAAATCTACAAAAGCTAGAAATGTAGGTTTGCCTTTTCTTAATCTATCTTCTAGGAGAAGCCATAAAGTGAGTATTGCCTCCCGTGTTCCTACATTTCTCCTGAACCCAAACTTATCTTCCCCGAGTTCGGTTTCTACCAGCTTTTCCATCCTTCTGTATATAATTCGCGTTAATATTTTGCAGCCATGACTTATTAAACTGATGTTTCTGTAGTTTTCACACCTGTCTGCACCTGCTTTCTTTGGATTGGGGATTATAACATTCTTCTTAAAGTCTGAGGGTACTTCACCTGTCTCATACATCTTTCACACCAGGTGAAACAATTTTGCCATGGCTGGTTCTCCCAGAGACTTCAGTAGCTCTGAGGGAATATCATGTACTCCAGGGGCCTTGTTTCGACTTAGGTCTTTCAGTGTTCTGTCAAATTCTTCTCTCAGTACAGTATCTCCTATTTCATCTTCATCTACATCCTCTTCCCATCCTACAACATTGTCTCGAAGTTCATTTCCTTTGTAGAGCCCCCCTATATACTCTTTCCACCTTTCAGCTTTCCCTTCTTTGCTGAGAACTGGTTTTCCATCAGTGTCCTTGATATTCATAGAGCTGTTTTTCTTATCCCCAAATGTTTCTTTTATTTTCCTGTAGGCTGTATCTATTTTTCCCCTATTTATACAGTCTTCTACATCCTTGCATTTGCCTTCTAGCCACTCCTGCTTAGCCATTTTGCACTTCCTGTCAATTTCATTTCTTAGTCATCTGTACTCCATTTTGCCTGTTTCATTTACTGCATTTTTATATTTTCTCCTTTAATCGATTAAATTTAGTATCTCCTGTGATATCCAAGGATTTTTTGTAGGTCTTTCCTTCCTATCTATTTTGTCCTCTGCTACCTTCACTATTTCATCTCTCAATTTTACCCCTTCCTCCTCTACTGTTTTATTTTCCCCTGTTTCTGTCAATTGTTGCCTAAATCTCCCTCTGAAATTCTTAAGAACGTCAGGTTCCTTCAATGTATCCAGGTCCCATCTCCTTATTTTCCTACCTTTTTGTAGTTTCTTTAGTTTCAGCCTACAGTTCATAAGCAACAAGTTATGGTCAGAGTCTATATCTGCCCCTGGGTATGTCTTACACTGTAGAACCTGGTTCCGAAATCTATGTCTTACCATTATAAAATCTATCTGGTTTCTTCCGGTGTCTCCTGGTCTCTTCCACGTATACAACCTTCTTTTGTGATTCGTGAACCAGGTGTTTGTTATAACTAAATTATGTTCTGTGCAAAATTCTACCAGGTGGCTTCCTCTTTCATTCCTTTTGCCCAGACCATATTCACCTACTATCTTCCCTTCCCTTCCTTGTCCTACTAACGAATTTTAGTCTCCCATAACAATTAAGTTTTCCTCTCCCTTAATTGAATAATTTCCTTTAGCTTCTCATATATTTCTTCGATTTCCTCATAATCGGCAGAGCTAGTTGGCATATAAACCTGTACTACTGTTGTCGGTGTTGGCTTCGTATCTATCTTGACAATGATAATGTGATCACTGAGCTGGTCATAGTAGTTTATCCGCATTCCTATTTTCTTATTCATTATCAATCTTACTCCTGTGATACCCCCAATTGATTTTGTATTTATAATCCTGTACTCACCTGACGAGAAATCCTGTTCATCTTACCACCCAACTTCACTAATCGCAACTATATCTAACTTCAACCTATCCATTTCCCTTTTTAAATTTTCTAATTTTCCTACCCGATTAAGGGATCTAACATTCCACGCTTCGATCCGTATAATGCCAGTATCGTATTTCCTGATGATCACATCCTCCTGAGTAGTCCCCACCCGGAGATCCCAATGGGGGACTATTTTACCTCCGGAATATTTTATCCGAGAGGATGCCATCATCATATGTTCATACAGTAGAGCTGCATGTCCTCGGGAAAGGTGACGGCTGTAGTATCCCCTTGCTTTCAGCTGTTTGCAGTAGCTGTGTGGCAAAGCCACATTAGCTGATGTTACAAGGCCAGCTCAGTAAATCATACAGACTGTTGCCCCTGTAATTACTGAAAAGGCTGCTGCCCCTCTTCAGGAACCACACGTTTGTCTGGCCTCTCCACAGATACTCCTCTGCTGTTGTTGCACCTACGGTACGGCTATCTGTATCGTTGAGGCACGCAAGCCACCCCACCTCGGCAATGTCTGTGGTTCATGAGAGTGGAAAAAAAGTTTCTATAATAATGTTAATTCCGCGACGATAACCACATAGACCAGCATCTTCTTGCCTCGTGGCCGTCGACCCGAGATTTGAAGTGGCCAGGTGTTCATTCCTTGAGCTCGGCATCGAAGATATTGCTCTCATAGGTTGAATCGCCGTCACAGCACATGAAACACAATAAACATAGGAAAACTCTTTTAAGAATCACATAACATAGAAAATGTTCATAAAAATCATTTAAAAACATAAAATATAAACATAATCTTCTGCGAAACTGAGCTGTTATAAGGTAGTAGTGGAGACAATAATCCGTCCCACTACAGCTTCTGTAGCACAGTTCTCTTTTTAGGTCCACAGCAAGACGGAAAGCTACTTGTCTAAGTTCGGTCAATCTCATTCCATATGAGGTATTAGGCAGTTTAAGAACCCTCGTCGCTAACTGATTTTCTTTCTCTATGGTGAATACTGCTGTATTTCTTCCCATAAAAGGACCACTTGTATTATTATTTTTAAGTCGATCTCATAAAATTGTCCTGGGAATGACAAAATGATTTGAGACCCCTTTCACGGATCCACCCTTTGAAACTAGCCTCATTGCTTCTTCACTCTGAGCTTCTGTCCACTTTGCTTTTTCTGTTGTTCGTTTTCCTACAGGAACCACCTAAAAATATAAAAAAATTAGTGGTATTAAAATAATTTAATGGCGTCCTTGCCTCACCTGCAGAATATGGTGAATAATGTTAACTTCAAAGAAACTGCTTACGTTACTGGTATTAAATTGTAGCTAAATATCAACCATTATGACAAGATGATTATTTAAAAGTACAATCTCTATGGAGGATCACTTACCTCAAAATATAAATGCTCGAAATTAAGATTTTAAACGTCGAAACACGGTTTTATTCAGATAATAATCTCCTGTCAACAAATACACACTGTCATTATAGGACATAGTTCCGTAGTACGCCATGTAGGTTCAGCACCAACAAACTTGTTCTTACAGCCAACTGCCTGTCGTAAAATTGTGGATAAGCTATTAATACGAATGGTGGCGTTACCCTGGTCTCCCCTACACCATTTGCAAAAATTAAAAATACGCATATTACATCATTACCTACAAACTAAAAATGTTATAGGAAAGGTAATTATATTGACATATACCAGCTTATTTTTCAGTTGCTAATTGCATGTATGGCTTCTTGCTCAAAAATTCTAATATGGGCGTGAGCCGAAAATTATTCTTCACTATAGTTCCATTTCTACATCCATAATGTGAAGAGAACCAGAAATTTAGCTTAACCCCAACATAAAAGAGATTTACGAGAGTGCAGGACAATTTCGTGTCAGCATCATTGTGTAACAATTTTATTTCCCGTTTCTTCGTATTTTTAGTATACATTCAAGAATCAAGAATACATCTGTAATGGTCGCAAGGTACGATACTATAATAGCAAATCACCTTCAGGAAACTACTTATTTCTTAGGCATGAAAACAAAGTTTCGGTAGATCGTTCTGTCGCGGCTTTAGCCTCTCTAAAAATTCCTCGGTGATATTCTATTTTAGAATACAGTCTCGTAGTTTGCACTTGCTCCAAGAGACGGTAGCATTCTATCCGCAACGGTCCATGTAGCCTAAAACTTACCAGTATAGTTGAATACCAGCGAAGTTTTAATATGTCTTGCACAGTGTAGGAATCATAAATTTGCACTCCCTGTCATAAAGGTGTGGTGGTTTACGGTAACTCAAGTACCTGTAAGCCTACATGTTATAAAACATACTCCTATCTCCGGGTCTTTCTATCTGTCCTCGATTAATTCAAATACCAATGAACGGTTTTCAGCAGTGGATGGTCTGATTCAGGAGGAAGGTTCATAATTCATTAAGTTAGCTATGGGTGCCTGTGGCTCACAAAATTCTCTGAATTAGAGCAGGGGAAGCTATATGTTCTGTGACTTAACGAATTTTATCGTACATGTGGAAATGCGTTTTTGGTTTTATGCTACGATGCTTGCACGGCTTCGTCATTCAGATAGTACAATAAAGATTGTTTTGTAATAAATTACATCCCTATGTAGTATGAACATGAGTTACCGTTTTATCACAAAAGCATGCGCGCCGCAAGAGGATTGTATGGCACTGGGACAGAAAAAACTGCTGCGTACTTTTTACGCTAAGCACGAGATACCGGAGCGGGTTGCTAGTAATGAATAAACAAGAGATACGATAAATATCTGCACAATCGTTGTCACTGTCCATTTCAACTACTAAGAGTAAAACTTTCAAAAGTAATATCTGTCGAGAGACCTGGGAATATTTTGTGAACCTCATGTATTAAACTTTCAGGAAACTGCAACTGTAAGGTCATGAATAACAAAAGTACATTGGTCAATTACTCTTTCAGTGTCACCATGCAAACACGTAAGTTAATTCTAGTGTAAAATAAATTCGTGAACAGGTCAGAAATGCACTGGAAGCACAGTATTTGACTGGTATTCAGGTTATATATTTGGATAAATACATAGAAAAGAAGGTACCAAAACAATTTATACCATAGAGTGTTCTTTTTATTGGAAGAATGTTTCATTATTTGTTACTAGCATGTAGTGTATTCAAAATCCAAAGCAGAGACAGTGATCAAACTAATACTCACTAAACGGAAGATTAGTACTTTAGTATGACGACTCCATAATGTGTTCTGCAGCCAGCTACAGCAATATGGATATAATAATTAAAAATTTAAGCTTGGCTTTAATATAGAAAATATGTATTTAAAAATATCGCATACCGATTTCATTCATTGAATGAACATTTTCAGTCCGGTTTCAAGTTCAGAGAACTCTGCATAAATTAGTTTTTAAAGTTAAAATACATAAAAAAGGCCTGTCAGATGTGCGTTCATGTTTTAAGACGCAGAATCGCAACGTACCATACTTACAAAACAACTCACTGTCAGTGGACAACTGTGCTTATGTCTGTGGTACGTAAACAAAGTTTCCAAAGAAGGCTCTATCGCGTCTTTCCCCGCATATCTGACAGGCCTTTTTATGTATTTTAAATGTAAATTTTTTTATTTGTTCATGACTCTGGACTCGAAACTGCAACGCAGATGTTCATCCAATGAATGAAATCGATATTCGATATTTTGAAGTAAATGTTTTGTATGCGACCACCGAGCGGAAATTTTTTCATTTAATATTTTATTCCGGAAGCCCCTTTTTTTTCCCAGATGACCTCAGGTGGAAAATGCACCATAAAATCCCAGCCAATCAATATCTTAAGCATTCAGGTGTGAACATTTAACCTAACTTGTTCAGGCTAATATTTACAGTACTTCCGAGCGCTCTACAAATTAAATTAGCTAGAGGTAATGGATTCAGCTAAAAAGCCAATTGCAGACGCATTACTCGTGCTTTCTCTGATGTTTACACTCTAAATAATGCCTATTAAACTGTCTATGTTTTTTTACATAGTAAAGTGAACAGCAGAAGTAGTGCTTTGGATAATTTTTTGATTTGTGGCAGTGTCGAATGCAATTAATAAAATAAGTTCTTTCCAGCTTGGTTATGGGACATGAAATATTAATTTGTATTAGAAAAGGCCTTTTGTTTTATGGATATGACCATTAAATGTTTTATGCAGGGTACATGACTCTAATGACTCGAAATCTGCACTGATGATGTTTCGTTACGGGAACAAAATCGATATGAGATTTTATATCGCAACTCCAAGCTGGAAATTTCTTATTTTAATTGAAATATTGTGATGGGCTGGCATAATTCCCATTAAGGAGTCACCTTACAAGTGCAATTATATTAATTATGCCAGAATGAACCTTTCACTATGCAGCGGAGTGTGCGCTGATATGTAACTTCCAGGCAGATTAAAATTGTGTGGCGGAACCGGGACTTGAACCTGGGACCTTTGCCTTTCGCGTGCAAGCGCTTTACCACTGAACCATCCCGGCACGACTCACGGTCTGTGATCACAACTTCAATTTTGCTAGTACCTCCCCTCCTGCTTTCCAAACTTCACAGAAGGCTGTGGCTAAGCCATGTCTCCACCATATCCTTTCTTCCAGGAGTGCTAGTCTTGTAAAGTTCGCAAAAGAACTTCCTGTGGGGATAGCTAAACGAGAGGGTCAACATGGATGTACCAACAACCCCAGAAAATATTCAGCACTAAATTATCAGTCATTGTTCAAACATTAGCTCACAGACACATTTAAATGTGGGATTGTCTTTTAGATTCAGAGTAGCAACGTGCATTATAAGCAGCTGACTATTTGATACATCTGCTTCCATGATACACTTGTGAGAGGTAAGGGGACTGAATGTACACGCCGCCGGAGGTTGAATCCTCCCTCGGGCATGGGTGTATGTTTGTTGTTCTTAGGATAAGCTACTTTAAGTAGTTTGTGACTTTCGGGCGCGATGACCACTGCAGTTAGATCCCACAACTTTACAAACATTTGAACGTTTGACTCACAGTAAACTAACACTCCGAGACCGTGATAGGCAAAGGGACCCTCAGTAATCAAGCTACTTACCGAAATCAACCACTCCGTTGAGAGCGATCTTTGCTTATTACAGTAATAAAATATTCTCAAGATAGTTAATTATTGTATTTATGTTACTCCAGGTGACCAGTTTCAAGACCTGAATACTCATGACAGTGTCATTAGATCATTTTCACCAATATTCAGGTCCGACGATGACAGTGAAATCTATTGAAACCCGTCACCTGATGCGACAAAAATAAATTAATTAGCGATCTTGGCCATGTTTTAATATTGTAATATTACTACGACGTCCATGTTGCTGTTCCTGGAAAACGCTTAAAGTAGTCTAAGAATGCCTTGAGGGATGGTAGACGGTGTCAAGTGATAACATTATCAAAAATTATACTCTGCTTTTTCCTAAACTTATTTGTTGGCGATATTACCGTTATTCAACAATCTAAACTCATTTTCTCCGTATGTAGTGTCATTTATAATGAAAAAATGTTTTATAGAAAAGTTGCATATTATTTCAAGGAGAATCCAAATCTTTAAGATTTCAAAGTCACCCACCCTCCCGCCTCCGTGGACCTTGCATCGGATCGAGCTTTATGATAATGGTTGTAGCTCTTCGAGGTGAACAACTTTTATTGCAACTTTTTTCATCCTGATCTGAGGTCCGACTATTGTGGAAAACAATATTTTGCTTTACACACAAACATGTTTCAGCACCTCGGTGCTATCATCAGTGGGTTTTTCATTTACATATTGTTTGTTTTTACATTCGATGGTCATATAGGAACCTGTCTACGTATTTAGATTATGGTTGCGTTGTCGGTCGAATTTGCTAAAGTGGGAAGTGATCTTGAAGAGAGAAATCCACAAAAAATTCCTATTACGTCAGTGTTGCGAACAAAAAAGGCGGAAGAGGAAGTGTACGCCAAAAGAAACCATGACACCGATACCATTATGTAATTACGAAGAAAGGGTACTACAGGACCACCGAATGTAGAAAAAGTAATAAATAAATGACCAGCAAAGTAATAAGTGCTATTAATTGACTTTAAGAAAGCATTTGATTGTATAGTCAGAGAAATAATAGATAATGTCATGAGAGAATTTGGTGCCGGCCGCGGTGGCCGAGGGGACTGAGGCGCTTCAGTCACGGTCTGCACGGCCACTACGGTTGGGGGTTCGAATCTCCCCTCGGGCATGGATATTTGTGCCGTCCTTAGTCTTAGCTAGTTCATAAGTAGTTTGTAAGTTTAGGGACTGATGGCCCCGTAGTCAAGTCCCATAAGCTTAACAAACATTTGAACTACCAGGTACAACACTAATGTAAATTTTTTGGGGGATGTAACTCAACCATTTGAAATAAAAACTGGCATTAGAGAAGGCGACGGTTTATCACATCTACTGATTAATTGCGTTGTAGAAAAAATTGTAAGGATCTGGAATTCGGAGCTAAAAAATCACATAATTGAACCGATAACACTGGAAAGTAAAACAAATGGAATTAAGTTAAACTGATTGGCTTTTGCGGATGATTTTGCAATACTCCGAGAAAACCTGACAGAAGCAGTTATTGAAATAAACCGTCTGGCAAAAATAGCAAACACAACTACTCTGAAAATTTCAGCTGAAAAAAACAAGGATCATGACAAATGTAAAATAAATAAATAAATAAATGCGCCAAGATTCATAGAAACACAAATAGGTAAAATAGAGCGAGTAAATAAATTTAAATATCTTGGAGAAACTATACATCAGAATGGACTACAAAAGTCTGCAATAGATATAAGAATTAACAAAATGGAAAGAGCATAGTGGTACGACCAGAATGTTTACTGAGATCTGAACGCCTAACGATGAACGATAAGGTGGATAAACTTGAGGTACTGTAAAGAAGGATTTAAAAAAAAAAAAAAAAATTGGTGCAATAAAAATTGCAAATGGTTGGAAAATGAGAAGTAATGATGAAAATAGAAAGATATAAAGAAAATATCAGAAGTAATGCCCAAAGAGAGATTAATCTTTTTGGGTTAAGCACGAGTGGAAACAAGACAAATGCAGAACCGTAGAAGATTGCAGGAGGATGTCGTCATCAAGAAAACCAAACCGCATCCTAGGGGTCGGGGCGTGGAATTTTCTAACCCTTAATCGCGTAGGTAAGCTAGAAAATTTGAAAAGAGAAATATCATTGTTTATGACGTCATATCTCGTGACGTATGTGTCGTAGGTTGTTCTTACGCAGACAGCGATTGTTGCCCGATAGTAAGGAACATGTGTACCACGTTTACATGAAATCGGTCAGTAGTTTAGGAAGAGATGTGGAACATACACACACATACGCACATACACACATGCAGCCTATTTTATAAGATGTTTAGATTATTGGCATTGGCTACAGTTGTGTACAAAAGCCGGTGCAATGTCACACTACCATCCTTACATGAATGAAAAAGTCTGTGAACACCGAAAACGTATTATATATTTTTGGAAACATTTTAGTTTCATTTATTGGGCAACAGCACTCGTATTTAAATTTATATATAAAGAACAGTCTAGAGGGCAAAAATGTATTTTTTTACGACTAGTCTCGGTCTTCTCTTAGACCATCTTCAGCAAATATAGCTCCATAACATCAATGGAGCTGTATTTCCTGAAGATGGTCTAAGAGAAGACCTTAACTAGTCGGAAAACAATAAATTTTTGCACTCTAGACTGTTCTTTATATATAAATCGAAACGTATTCTTACGAACGTAATTGGTAATAGTACTTTGAAATGTATCCCACTTTTGTAGTATGTTTTTATCTAAAACTTTCTCATTATCCCTTTTCCCGCACCTGCAGGGTGGGCTTTGGTACTGGGATTTGGCGTGTTAATATTGATGGGGTGGCCGGAGGCCCTTCGTGCCGTCACACCCTGGTCCCCGGGAGGAAATGTGTACCCCAAATGTCAACGTAATGTGTTATATGTATGAAAGTGTTAAAGTGTCATTAAATGTTTGCGAATCGAGTAACAGACGCGGGACTTGGGGAACAGCCCGGTATTCACCTAGGGGGATGTGGAAAACCGCCTTAAAAACGACATCCAGGCTGGCCGGCACTCCGACCCCCTTCGTTAATCCGGCGGGCGGATTACAACTGGAACCGGTACGCCTCCCCTTCTCGGAAAGCGGTGCGTTAGACCACACGGCTATCCGAGCGGGTATGTTTTTATCGCAAAGATATGGAGTCACTCGTTTAGAAATGCTCCGATTTTATGCGTATCACAGGGAAAGTTAAGTCCCGCTGAAGATCGTGCGTAAGCGTGAAACGGTCCTTTGTTTATTTGGCAAGCTCTCACGAGAAACAATTTACACAGAGAGGGGAAAGAGTGAATGTTACCAAGGACAACGGCGAAACGATTCGTGCAGATCAAGGGCTACTGCTCACAGTTGTTCAGACAGGCGGCGGCAGCTACAAGCAAAGCAGCGCTTAATCTTGAAGCCTCGAGGCGGGCCACCTGGCTGCCGCGGAGGATCTCAGGCGGGCAGCGGGCGGCGGGCAGCGCGCGCCTCCTGACACCTGCCGCGCCGCCGCCATTGTCTTCGCAGCTCGCGCCCCGCTATTTCTGGACTCCTCAATTGAGTTAGCGGCTAATTCCCTGCCCTGGCCCTATAAATTAAGGCGGCGGGCCGCCACTGAAACACGGCGCTGTCGCCTCTCACTGGGCGACGACTGTTTATAAATTTAGAAGTCAATGGCCAGTTGACCTTAAGTTGTCCAAACAATAGGTAAATATGCGCCGGGTGTCTTTGGCCGCGAGTCAAGAGTTTACAAGTGGACGAAGGACGCGCCGCAGCCGGCGCGGCGGAGCGTGGTGGGTATGTTTCACCTGCCGAGCGACGTTCCGCTCTTCCAGGGACAGCGGTGTTCGGTAAATCGAAGTGTGTACAGTGTGCACGGTATATAAGGGAAAATAATACATACAATTTTTTAAAACAATTTTGTATATCAGCCAATCGGTTGCGTAATTTTTAGGTTTCTTGACCTACGTTTCGTTGCCATTAAGGACTTCATCAGGACAACGTTGCCCTTAGTGGCAACGAAACCTAGGTCAAGAACCTAATAATTACGCAACCGGCTGCTGATATACATAATTGTTAAAAAATTTGATTACAGTTGCTGTTAAGTAGCCATGTTCAAAAATAATACTAGTTGACCGGTGCGAATAATTCGCACTTTATCCTGATTAGTCACTCTCTCTCGACCTACATGTTGTGCACCGTGGCATTTGAAGAAAAAGAAAAGAATTTTTCGAAAGATTATTGCAATGTAGGCATGTAGAAAATAATATTTATAATTATTTTTGTGGGTTGATATGCTTTCATGATATATAGCCACACAAAATTAAAAATGTATTTTTATTCAAGTTACTGTTGGTTAACCCTTTAATGCATAGTGTAGTGATCAGCTACATACTTTATTTTTTCCATTATCTCTCAAACTGATCAACATTTTACCACAATTTCTTTGTAGCTGCTTGTACACATAGTGTAACGTATGCTAGTAGCTCCTACTAGAAATTATAAATTGTAGAGTGCTACTGAATAATTTCGACAGCTGAGAAATATTATAAGTAATAATACGTCCCGGTATGTAATGTCGCACGCCATGTAAAGTAGCAGGGAATTAAAATTTAAATAAATTATTATTTATATAACTTATAACTTACCTGTCATTCATTTCATTCGGGCAATACACATCGCTTGTTTGGACAAAGTGAACAATTCCAACAGCTATTTTGCATCGACGTGTGCATCGACAGCTATTGTGCATCTAAACAATTGCAAGAGCTGTCGCGTCCGTTAATTAAATGAAATTATTTGTGTATTTTTCGTCCTTACATCGACATGTATCAACTAAATTAAATGAAATTATTTGTGTATTTTTCGTCCTTACATCGACATGTATCAACTAAATCGTGTGATAATCTATGCTTTACATCGGCATGTACAACAGAAATCGTGTGATAAACTATGCTTGCATCAAAGAAAGTCATTGGCTCGCATAACGAATTTAAACAACCGCAAGAGCTGTAGATCACATTCGTTAAAGAGATTGTCAATAGATGGCACCTTATACATTGCTTTTATATCCGCCGCGCAAACAAAGTTGATACTCACCGCGGTGGCTGATGTGAGCAGCCGTAAATACATGTCCCGATTACGATAGTTTGCCAGGTATCACTTTGGATTCTACGAACAGTACTTAAAAAAATTATATATATAGCGTAAATAATAACTTTAAATTATCTGTGCATTTTTCGTCATTAGTGGGTAACGAAACCTTGAAAATAATACCTCAATCATTAATATTGGATACGTTATACAGGACAAATAATATATATGTTTGAATGAATAACGTAGGTTGATACATATAAAAGTATTTTCACTAATACACAACAGGAGATAAGGCGACTCAATGCTCGATTGAAAATCTCTATAAAAGCCGTGATTGGAAGCAGGTCTTCTGCTTATAAGACTGGAAAAGGTAGAAATGTAAGAAGATGAAACATGGATAAGTTGAACGAACAGGAAGTCGTTGAGAGTTTCGGAGGGAGCATGAAGCAAGGATCAACCGACAAAAGGGGAAAAAAATATATAGAACAAGAATGGGTTGCTCTGAGAGACACAGTAGTGAAGGTTGAAGAGGATCCTATACGTAGGACAAAACCTAATAGAAGTACTTGGATAACACAGAAGATACTTGACTGATGAAAGTGAAAAATGCAGCAAGTGAAACAGGCAGAAGGGAGTACATAGAACTGAAAAATGAGATTGACAGTAAATTCATATTGGCTGAGCAGGAGTGGCTACAGGACCAATGAAAATCCATAACTACGGGAAAGATGTGATGAATGTGCAAACGAAATGGTACGAAACGACTTTGTGGGTCTGTATTCAAAAGCAATAACCAGAGGCCTGGGCACAACTATCCCACTGTTTAACGAGCCGAAGGATTCCTCTAGCTGTGACAACAGCCATTCCTTTAATGTGTCGTCCGAGTTGAAGGGCTTCCCTTTGAAATGTTCTTTTAACGGACCAAACAGATAGAATTCACAGGGTGACAGTTGTGGGCTGTAGGGAGGATTCTCAAGCTGCTTACACTCGGACTTACCCGGTATACGTTGTGTGACCGTGGAAACGTCTGGACGGCTGTTGCCATGGAGCAGAATCACTCTCTCCGTGACCAGCCCAAGCTGTTTGCTCTTGATGGACTTGCGTATGCTACGGAGTGTCTCAAAGTACACGTCACTATTAATGGTTTTTCCGCCTTCCATTAATTTGACGAGTTTCGGACTTCGAAAAAGATGGTGAGCATACCTAGCTGGCTGAGGGCACTGCTTTGAATTGCTTAGGGGCAAGTGACGACTAGAGGTCTGCATTATGTCCGATTTTTACCGGCTAGTCCCGCTCGCCCCTCTGTCTCTCGGGAGTACGCGGTCGAGCGTCCTCTTCTACCGGTCGCGGGCAACCGATCGCCAGCGCTCGGCCGAGCGCGCCGAACGCTCGGTCGGTCGCCAGTAACCGGTGCACTCAGCGACGGGGAGCTGCACCACGTCACACTTCTTACATTAATACTTACACATTAATACTGCTTACATTAATACTTGTTCCGTAGATCATGAATACGACACTTAGTAATGATGTGGAACGTGTCAGGGTAATAAAAGGTGTTACATTCACAAAATGTTATACGACACAAATATATTTTGTATAATTTTTTTTCTTTCTATGATTATTTCTACTTTTTTATTTTTTGTTTTTAGTTTTACTAATTCATATCTAAATATTCATGCATTGAGTAGAAGGAGTTGTCATTCAGAGATTCTTTTTACTTGTAAATGCTAGTTAGCTATCTGTCAGGTTTTGATGATGTTTGATAGGTGACCGAAGACTTTTGTGGCAGCATAATTCATCCCTTTACGTGCCAAAGTGAGATTTAACCCTGCGTAGTAATATCATCGTTACTCCTGTTGTTATACCTATGCACACTGCTATTACTTTTGGACTGGGTTTTCGCTGCGGTGGAGTAGCCGAGTTGTCTAAAGCACCTCGCTGCGGAGCGCGCGGTTGCTCGCCGTGGAGGTTCGAGTCCTCCCTAGGGCATGGGTGTATGTGTTTGTCCGTAGGTTAGTTTACCTAGATTTAAGTAGTTTGTAAGCTACGGACTGATGACCACGCAGTTTGGTCCGATAGATTTACAGACATTTGAACATTTGAACTGGGTTTGCCGCGGCGATGCGCACGGCCGTTCGCCATCTGGGGTTCGGGTCCCCTCTCAGACATGGATGTCTGTGTTGTCCTTAGGTTAGTTTACTTTCGTTTAAATTGTTTCCAAGCTACGGACTAATAACCAAGCAGTTGAGTCCGATAGATTTACAAACATCGGTGTGAACTGGATTGGATTATAAACAACAAATTTCATCAGATATATTCTGAAGTATCTGTTAGGATATCTAAATCGTTGAATAGGTGTCTCCAGGATGATCTTGGGTCCGCTCCAGCAATTATTCTGATTACACGATTTTGTGCAGTGAATACTTTTTTACTGAATGGTGAATTACCTCAGAATATGATGCCATACGAAAGCAGTAAATGAAAATAGGCGTAGTAAACTAAATTACTGAGATTCTTATCGCCAAACTTTGCAAAAACCCTAATAGGATAAGTAGATGAACCCAAAAGTTTTAGCAGACGATCAATGTGTTGCTTCAAGTTTAATCTCTCATCAATTCACACATCTATTTTTTTTTTTTTTTTTTGAAAATCTCTGGTTTCCCTACAAAACGAACGAATAATTTTGAAAATTCTACCTTACCTACGGACTTCAGTTCAAAGTCTATATTTATCACTGGAGTTGTGCCATTTGCTGTACGGAACGGTATATGCTGTGTTTTATCAAAAGTTAACGAGAGTCCGTTTGGTTAGAACAACTTAATAATTTTGTGGAAGGCGTTATTTACGATTAGTTCTCGATTTTTGGATGTGATTACTACACTTGTATCATCAGGAAAAAGAACTAACCTTCAGCAACTTAGAATGGCAAGTCATTAATGTATATCAGAGATGAGAGACCACCGCTTTATATTATCAACTTATTTCTTTTACAAATGTCTTTCGTTGTTTACTATCAGTTCTATAACCCAAATACTACAATTGTGTATGTTACATTTGTAAGTTTAGGGAATCATGACCCCGCAAGTTAAGTCCCATGAGCTTTACAATCATTTAAACATTTTTAACTATTTTGCAAACTACTGGAGTTTCGACTATTGAGGTGATCATGTCTTCCAGTAACTGCAACGTTAAAAACTGTAATTTCCGTATATAGTATTTTGTTCCGTTCGGTAGACAAACGGTAATACAGTAGTCTAATCGTGCGTTATGTGCAGAGTATCTCCAAACTCGGCCACGTATACATTGTACTGATATTGACTGCGTTGCTCAAAGCCAGGTCGGTTTCTAATGTGATTCCGCAGTGATGAGCGTGCGGCGGTCGCGCTGTCACCGGCCGAGACTGCGAGAGCGCTCGAGCGCCCGGCAGTGCTCGACGGTTGCGCCGGTAACCGAGAGGCGGAGGGCGACCGGCCACAAATGCTGCATCAGACGGCCACAGCCGTGTCGCAGCGTGCGCTACCCCAGCCGTCGAGCAGCGGCACCAAACGGGAAATGCTCCAGTCGTTGTTTTCATCGAAATGCAGAGCTCTAGTGACGACGCATGCTTTCCGTCCTTGGATGTCGCACTACGTTATCCCAAAGCGGAATATTCCAATTTCGACCGGTTTGGTTGTTAAGACTTTTCGTTCATTTTCATTTGAACACCCCTTGCAGATACTTCCTACAGGATGATAAAGCAGACTTTTGGAGACAAGAAAAGTAGCTGCATGAATGTCGAGAGCTGAGATGGAAAACCAGTTCTGAGATTAGAGGGAAAGCTGAAAAACTAATGTTAGTAAACTTATTGGACCAAACTGCCACGGTGATCAACTACTTAAACTAACTTTTCATAAGGACAACACACTCACCCATGACCGAGTCAGGGCACGGAACTTCTGCGGGAGCAGCCACCCAGTCCGAAACATGATGTCTTAGACCACGCGGCTAGTCTCGCGCGGTGGGAAGCTGAAAGGTGGAAGAAATATATTGAGGGTCTATAGTAGGGGAATGTAACTAGTATTGTAAGAAGGGAAGAGGAAGTAGACGAAGATGAGACAGGGGATACGATACTGCGAGAAGAATTCAGGAGAGCACAGAAAGATTTGAGTTAAACAAGGCCCCTGGAGTAGACGATATGCCCTTAGAATTGCTGACTTTGTTGGGAGAGCCGTTAATGAAGAAACTATTCCACGTAGTGTGAAAAACGTATGAAACGGGGAAATACACTCAGACTTCAAGAAGAATACAATAATACCAATACCAAAGAAAACAAGTGCTGTCAAGTGTGATAAATAATAAGTCATAGTTGAAAAGTACTAACACGAATACTTTACAGAGGACTTGAAAAACTGCTAGAATCCGACCTCGGGGACTATCAGTTTCGATTTAGGAGAAATTTAGTATCACATTAGGCAATAGTAATATTACGACTTATTTTAAGAGATAGGTCATGGAAAGGCAGACCTATGTTTTTATTATTATTATAAATGAGCACAATATGTCAACACGTATCACAGACACATTACTCCCAGTTGTGTTACAGACTTTTTTTTCTTGTTCTCTGTGTTGGTTGCACAGTTCACATATACGATCTTAATTTGGATGGTGGAAACTATTGTTTCGACAGAATTTGTGGTGGAAGCCATGGGTAGCATATAGCGTTACTACATGTCGGAGTTTGCTTCTTTCCATTCTTCTATCAGCATGGCGTCAGTTGAATAGAAGTCGCTCCAGACAGAATTTTGCTTTTCTGTTAATATTTGGCGCGTGCGTTCTTAAGTCTTGGTGCTTGGCAGGAGCATTTGCATTCAGATGTCTTCTATGAAGGTTTCTTTTGTGAAAGAGTAAGCTCGTATTGAACGAGCTGTCTTCCCGTTGCCCATAATTCGTTTTACGTGATGGGACTTTATTTCTTCTGACGTTTATGTGATGGTTGATTTTCAGTTAGTTCCATATTATGTGAATTTCATAAGTTGCTATTTTTGCTATGGTCACTCTGAAAAATATCATAGTTGTTTTTATTGAGACTTTTTGAAGCTTTCAGATATTGAAATTCTGTTGCTCTTTCTTTCACACGGGTGTGGAATGAGGTCGGTATTGTTTACAGAATGACTCCAAGATATTTGTAGCTTGGTACCACTTCAAGAAAAAGTGTCTTTTGGTGAGTGTTTGTCACCTGTTCAGAAAATCATCTTTTTGGTTTTGGTGTGGTTTATTTACAAGTCATTTTCCTGTGCCCATGATGTGAGTCTATCTAGCACCTTTTGGAGCTCTTCTTTGAGTTCTGAAGCTATTACTAGGTGATTTGCATAAAGTAGGAGTGTTGATGAGTTGTCCTTAACGATCCTTATGATATCTGCAGTCATTATGTTCAATCGTGTCGACTGATTGGCTCTCCTTGTTGTATTCTATTTGTTCCTATTAAAGTCCTGTATAAGATATCATTAGCTATTTGAATATGGTTGTATTTTAGGATCTCTGATAGAACGTTTGTTATCGGGTGAACATCGCCGATTTGCAAGCTGACTTTGTGGATGAGCTTCTACTAATGGTGTCTATGCCTTTGCTATAGTCTACAAATACTGCAAAATACATTTTCCTTGGATGTCATAGTGCGTTCTGACCTTGCTCTATTAAAGTGGTTTACGGCACAAAGGGTGCATCTTTCTTTTCTGAATCCAAACTGGTTCTCTGGTATTCGTGCCTCTACTTCAGCTTTGAGTCTGTTGGTTATTATTTCCATCAACACTTCGAATCACGAGTTTTCGAGGGCCATGCCTCTGTGTGAGTTCGGGTTGTTGGCTTCTCCTTTCCCTTTTCAGAGCAGTTGTTGAATAGCTGCATCGAGTAGTCTTCTACGAGGTGATAAGCTTCCTTGAGGTGTTCAGTATATATGTCATCTGGTCCTGCAGCTTTTTTGTTTGCTTGGCGTATTTAGTCTTGTTATAGGGGTGTGTCATTGTGTTGTTCATTCTGTATTTACGTTTTTTACCTTCTGCTGATTTGGAGAAAGCCTTTTACAATGATGACTGTAGTATACTGTTTCAGATTCTGAAGGTAGCAGAGGTAGTAGGAAACAAATAATTGCATTCAAAGAGAAGAAATAAAAACCTTCTGATTTGATGATGACATTGTAACACTTGTCAGAGAATAACTGAACGGAATGGACAGCAGGGCAAAACAAGTGTAATGGAATGTAGTCTAAGAAAATCAGGCTAAAGATGAAGCATTTACATTAGGTAGTGAGATAAGAAAAGTAGTAGGTGAGTTTTGTCATTTTGGTAGCGAAATTACTTGTGATTGTCGAAGTAAAGAAGATATAAAATACAGAATGGCTATGGGAAGAAAAGCATTTATGAAAATGCGAAATTTGTTGACATCAAGCAACGAATTCAAATGTTAGAAAGTCATTTCTGAAAGCATCCTTATGTAGTGTAGGATTTTATGGGAGTAAAAACATGGGCTGTAAAAGTCTAGAGAGAAAGATTTGAATATTTGAATATTTATGAGTAGATTGGGTAACTAATGAGGTGCTGAACAGAATTTCGGCGAAAAATTTCTGCCATATGTCGAAGAGAGGTATCGATGGGTGGGACACATTCTGAGACATCAAGAAATTGTCAGTATAGCATTGGAGTGGGGGGGGGGGGGGGGGCGTTGGATAAAATACGCAGAGGAAAACGAGAGATGAATACAGTGAGCAAATTCAAAGTATGTAGGTTGTCACTCTTATACGAAGATAAAAAGGTTTTTGTTGGATAGTGTAACATGGAGGGATGCATCATCACTCTCAGAATTCAAGGCCACAAAAACGACGACCCCTACATACAGCACTATTGGTTTCGAATCCCGGTATTGCTACTTATTTTCATGCGAAGCTTGAGTCTACATATTTGGGGTGGACAACATAATATTAACACTTATCATACATTTAATATTTACTAATTAGTAAGGAGTTGTTTCACCACTGCTTTTGGAAACAGTTGAAAGTCTTTGAGGAATAGACTCGTCAAATTTATTTACAGTTCCTTGCAAGAAAACATCCGCCATTTACTTAATCGATGATCAGCTGTAAAATTGGTCCTGAATCCCACCTCTATACCTGTAACTGTTATGTTATACATATTGATGTCGAGGAAAGATGTTTGATACATTTCTTGTGCTTTACAAAAGCACGTTTGAACCTGTTTGGGTGTGTGTTTGGACAAATTAACTGTCTGAATTATGACAGAGTTTATTATCAATATATTAGTCATAGTAAGCAGATGGTTGTGGAGGATGTTGAGATATCCATTCATGGTTAACCGACCAGTGAGAGTAATCACAGAAATAGATGCCTGAATCATAACGAAATCTACGCCCCTCCCACTCCCCCGCCCCCTTACTTGACTGTAGGAAGCAGGCAAGTAGTTTCGTAAATTTCTACCGGGGTTTTCTATACATAAACTTAGTTATTTGTAGGTAGTGAAATAGGCTTGTACGGTGGTACACAAAATAAGGATGGCGTTAGACGGTGGCACTATGATGAATCAGGCATCTCTCACTGTACTTCATTGTGAAAAGAAGTCACCATAAGGTATTGATACTGTGTTTGTATGTATGTAGTTTGTTGCAAAGTTGATTGGACAACCATTGTTTTTTTATTAGAAGTCTATGGTTCTCCTTTCAGTAGTTAGTTTGAATACTTATGCTACAGGAGTAATTATTTGTAGTGTGATGTTATTTATTAAAACAGTGTCAGAAAGATAATCGTCACAGCACAGTCCTTTTTGTGAAAGAAAATATGGCTGTCTGTTGCGTAGGAAAGAAAGGTGCTGAAAGATATAAGAACAGTGTAAATTTGCTTACTGTAATTCATTTGCACCAGACTGTTTTTGTGTTTGTTATTGTCGTGATATTAAGCAGTATTATCAAATTCAGAGGAATAATAAAAGGGTCATTATTATGTCAGGTCTTGTAACGTAGTAAGTGCTGTGACGATTCCATTTAATGAGCTTGCCCGTTTATTTGTGCATAAAACATTTCAGTGTATTTAACATATAGTACGTTGTATGCATATATATATCGTCAGAATAGTTTCACAACAACAGCGATTTATTATAGAAAGTTTCAGTTTTACAAAGTTTTAGTAGAAACGTAAACGTATTTTCCGTTTTTTACGGGAGTGCTCCCGTATGCTCATACGATATACTTCCTGTCATCACGTCTAGAGGTTTTATGAACGTGGAACCAGTTCCCTCGCAGCTTTGTATTGCTTTCATTCCATATGTTCAAATGTTTGTTAAGCTTATGGGACTTAACTACGGGGTCATCAGTCCCTAAACTTACAAACTACTTATCAACTACCTTAAACTAAGGACGGGACAAATATCAAGGCCCGAGGGGGGATTCGAACCCCCGATCGCAGTGGCCGTGCAGACCGTGACTAGGGCGCCTCAATCCCCTCGGCCACCGCGGCCGGCTTCAATCCATACTTTTATTCTTATCGACAGCAGTCCTTACATGAATGTTAAGCTGTAGCCATACTCTCTTTATCAATAAAGTATTACACAAGAGACTGTTGAGTTTGACAGTCGGTTTTATTATGATATTTTTAATGTTGTCAGGCCCCAATCATTTAAACGATTTTCGGTCGTTGTCAGTTAACATCGGAATTTGCCCACCAATCCTCTGTTGTTTTACCTTGTATTGTGTACTCTCTCATTAGCGAGGATTCTGTCGCTAGTGCAATGTTAAACAAGGCAGTCGCACTCGGCACAGATGCTTGTGCTCCCACTAACTGCGCAACATCGAGTTGGAGGGTCTCAGAGACTACGCATTTCACCTGTAATTTGTTGTGGAATTAATCTTTGTCATGTCTTTGGGAAATATGTTGATATCGCCGCTTAGCATTTTGTAAGGAGCTGACGCATAAACAGTACAACGTGCATCACGTTAAAAGTCAGAAACGAGCCATGGTACGATCAAGCGAGTTATCTGGTGTAGTTGCCCTCTATTCCACATCAACAAGGAACGTTCCTCTTTTTTCTTGCAGAGTGGGATATTGAAAATATGATAGCTGGAATGTTTCGACTTCTAGAAATTCCTAGAACATTCCTAAAAATTAGACAGCATTAGAGAATATGCAAGTGTATTGTGTAGCATTTTTCATCGTACCGGAATGTCCAGGAATGTTGAACAATGATAATGGATGCTCGTTAATGTTCGGTGTCTGAATCATTCGTAAAGTACCAGGACGTTTGAGAACATTCCATATCATTGTTGAACATTTCAGAATATGGAGAGGAGGTGATGGACTAAGAGGGTACGAGGAAGATATGGACAGAGATTTGTGAGGGAGGAATACAGGAACATAGAGAGGGAATTGGAGGAGACAGAGAGCGGAGGGAAGAAATTATGGACAAATGAGAGCATTTAGTATTTAGTGAACGACATGGAACGAAATGATCGTATGGTTTTTACTGGCTGGTCTATTGCCATTGGAGTTCGGCTGATTACAGCACATAGTTTTAACTGACGGCTCTGATTTGAGTATGATGCAGAGGAGAAACACACAACACAGACCTGCCGGGAATCGGAAGAGCCCTACTCCTTTCATGGCGGACAAGTGCGCTGCTACTATGAAAGCGGTGTCTAGACTACTGTTTGTAGGTCAAGCCTTGGAACCACTGGTGTGAGATGCCGTGGTGAGATGATGATGAAGATGAATTGAGGACGCTCAACAGCGAGGTTTTCAACGCCCGGGCATAATGTTGCTGAGGCGAGTGTTAGTGAAGTTCTTTACAAGGTGAATGAAACACAATATAAAATGAAGTCAACAACTGGAGACAAAACCTGCGTACAGCACGAAACAAGATAGATAAGCACCAAAATCATAACATTGTCGAAAACGTATAACGTGGATGAAGAACTGAAAATCACAGAGCAGAGGACGACAGCTGACTGGCTGCGGGTAGGAAAGGTATCAACCCACCAAACTACAATACACTAAAACCTCCAGCTTAAAAGCTTAGGCCAGAATCCAGAAAATTCGCAAAATTTTAAAAGTTTGAACACACTCGCTTAGTCATCGCCTAAAATGTGTGGCAAATCTGCACCAAGATCAGCCTCTGTTCCCTGTGCCCGGTATAAGGTACATTCTACTAAAATGTGGCGTACAGTAATCTGTACGCTACAGGCATCAGATATCGGGGACTCCTCTCGTTGGAGGAGGAATACGTCGGTAAATGGACAGTGCCGGCCGTGGTGAGAGATGACCTCTAGATACCGCTGGTAGGGTTAGCAACAGAGTGCTAGCTCAACGATAGGATCATTGGCCTTTAGGAAACCAGCCAATGGACACTGAACTGGCCTCAGGCAGCAACCATATTGAGCGTTGTTAAGACGGTATACAGTGGTTCACCATTTCCTAGGATGATGTTCAGTTCGAAGCGTGGTAGTTTTTTCCCGACTCCTCGTAGTTGCGACTAGTTTAAAAAAATAAAAAAATAGTAATAATAAATAAATAAATAAAAAATAAGAAATGTTCAAATGTTTGTAACTCTGTGGGACCAAACTACGTTCGCCATCAGTCCCTAGTCTTACAAACTACTTAAACTAAAACTAACCCAAGAACACAACACTCATCCAAGCTCGAGGGAGGATTCGATCCTCCGACGTGAGACGCCGCGCGATCCGTAACGTGGCGTTCCAGTCGGATTTTTTCTCTCATGCCGGTAGATCTGTGCTTTGCGGTCGTTCGTTTGGTTTATTCTTGATTATTTGTTGACTATTTGGCTCAGCTTTTTTTTTTTATTACAGAGGGCGTTTAGCCCCCTGACCGGGCGCGATGAGCCACGGCGCCCGGCTAACCCATGCCCCAGGGAGGCGTCGAAACTTCGACGGCGAGCAACCGCGCGCTCCGCAGCGAGGACCGCTCGGCTACTCCCGCGCGGCTTTGCGACTAATGGCTACTAGTCTGTACTGCTTTATCTGAGACATAAGCTGAATATATAGAATAGATCAAGGGGTGGATGACTACTCTCCTGAGCATCTTCAATTCCAAAGAGTAAGTGGCTACACTTCTAAAAGCGGGAGTTTATACACAGAACCGACTGAAACTGTGATGTATGGGACGGTTCGTAATGACCGAATGTGTCCTACTTGTAAGTACAGCGTTCAGGCAGTGAGCCATTTAACCGCTGACTTATCCTCAGTCTTATTCATTCTTGTGACAGAGTTACGTATAGTTATGAAATGTTTACAAGCTGACGAATATACATTTTCGCTCTGCTTGTCGTCTGTCGCAGTCAACGGTCTGCTGACTGTAGGCTTCAACTCACCGACGCAGCGACTGCTGTCGTACTGTTGTCGCTTTTACGACGGAAGCGATGACCTGCTTCCGCCTAGCTTGGCTGGCGATCGCTAGAGCAATCTAAGATTTTAACAAGTTACTCTGTCACAATTCTGTGCTGTAACATCGGTTTTATAAACTCTCTACGAGTCACATGTGATGTGCTGAATATTTATCGTGATGTAGTATAACCAAGACTTAAAATGACACGTCTCTGCATTCATATATTTATCTTAATTTGAGATTTGGAATTATTACATTATTCTCGAAGTCTGATGGAATTTTGCAAGTCGCATAAATCTAGCACACAGGGTGAATCACTTGGTTCATGGTTGACTCGCCCAACGATATCAGCTGTTCAGAAGGAATATCACTTACTTTTGGGCTTTGTTACCACGTCATATTCCAGTGCTCTATCAAATTGTCCTGATCGTATTGTGTCTCATATCCCATCTTCATCTCTTTCATTTTTACAATACTGTAACTTCGTTTCCCTTTTATAGATCCTACTTATTGGTCATATTTCACTTTAATTAATTCGTGTAGCAAAGAGTTCTGCTTGGGAGCAGAAGAAAATTTAATATGTTATTAAAAACGTTCGATTCCACTATATGGAAGGATGTGCTCAACGGCCACAGAGTAATTATTACAAATTTTAAATGAAGCAGCATTTGCCGTAAAAAAAATTTTGCATTTACTGTCGAAAATCGATTTCAGTTACTGAGTAACCATCGTAAATGCAGATGCAGAAATTCACAGGAGATGTTACATGAATTATAACATTCCACATAGATTTCACGTATTACATAATACAACGATGGATAGTGCAGGATGGTGGTTATCCTGCAGGATAATCATTTCATGTTGTGGTTATCCTGCACTATCTTGACATTGTATTATGTCATACGCCAGATCTATGTTATATATCTCCTGAGATTTTCTGCATCTGCACTGAAGATGGTTACTGAGTATCTGAAACCGATTTGCGACAATAAATGCAAAATATTGGCCCAATTTAGGATACGGTAGTAACACTAAAAGTGGGCCTTTGCGATCGTCTTTTGACAGTTCGAAATTTAAATGAAAATAACGACTTAACCAGGCATCTGGCACGAAAATTGAATAACCGAATTTGTAGAGGAGAACATTCTCTACAACTTCGCACTATTATGTTTTTTTTCTTTTTTTTATATCTTGCATCGTTGCAGAGATATTTGCAAAAATAACGGCGATTTGACGATGTCTGTCTGGATGTAACGTGTTCCCACTTTTTAGGTCGAACCGTTCAGCCGATCGACACTAAATTTTACAGACATAATTGTTGGCTACCAGAGACCAGAACCTCGCTTTTTTTAATATTTCGGACGAGAAATACGTTACTACTACCAAAAACAGCGGTTTGTAATTTAATTTTAATTGCAAATAGACCGTCCATCTGGCGCGAAAATTGAATAAACGAATTTGTAGAGGAGAAAATTCTCTACAACTTTTTTTCTCCTATGTTTTTTTCATATCTCGTATCGTTTGAGAGATATTTGCAAAAATAACGGAGTTCTGAGACTCTCCATTAAATTAACGAAAACCAGCCGTTCGCAGATGTCACGTAACATTCCTCGCCCAGAACTATGTCTGGCATACGCCATCTTGCGTTGCGTAATTGATGATTTTCTTATTATATCTTACACGTTGTCATTTCAAAGCAATTGCACTGAAGAATTAACAAAAAGTCGTTGTTCTGCGTACGATAAATGGTAATCTAGTGTCTACAAATGCCATATAAGCATCCGTTAACAACGGCCATAAATTGTATGAGAGTAAATAACGCAGTTCCTGTTAGCTGTAGCGTAGTGGGCAATGTGGTTGACTGTGTCGCTGAAGGTCAGTGGTTCGGAACCCCCCCAGTATCTAATTTTTTTTCCTACAAGGGTTTCAGACACTCTTATTAATTAATTTTTTATTATTTAGAGTATTAAAATTTTGGTCCAAAATGTTTGCAAAAACTTATAAAACTACAGATGTAAAGTGGGCCGTAAAACACGTCAGTGCGATTATTTTTACGGCAAATGCTGCTTCATTTAAAATTTGTAATAATTTTACTCCCAACGCGGCTCCATTTAATATTTTTAATATTCTCAAAATTTCATTCCCATAATGTGCTTGCCTAAAATGAATAACGCAAACATGTCAAAAATTCGGTTAATATTGTGAAAAACACATTCTCGTTCTCATACAGTACATTGTCTTAATAATCTAGTGTCGCAAATAAAAGTAAAGAAAGGTGTAGTGCACTTCTTGCAAAACAAATGGACGCAAGTTCCACGTTTACACATGAAACAATTTGTTTGACCGAGTTGAATTAAATGTGAAATGATGCTTAGTTCCGTGAGGAAAGCTGCAACTTTGAGTCGTAGCCCCCTTCTACATCTACATCTACATGGGATACTCTGCAAATCACATTTAAGTGCCTGGCAGAGGGTTCATCGAACCACAATTATACTACTTATCTCCCATTCCATTCTCGAATAGCGCGCGGGAAGAAAGAACACCTGAATCTCTCTGTTCGAGCTCTGATTTCTCTTATTTTATTCTGATGATCATTTCTACCTATGTAAGTGGGAGTCAACAATATATTTTCGCATTCGGAGGAGAATGTTGGCGATTGGAGTTTCGCAAGTAACCCACGCCTCAGCGATAAGCGCCGTTGTTGTAATGATTCCCATCCCAGATCCTGTATCATTTCCGTAATGCTGTCTCCCCTGTATCGTGACAATACGAAACGAGCTGCCCTTCTTTGGACTGTTTCGATGTCCTCCGTCAAACCCACCTGATAAGGATCCCACACTGGGCTGCAATACTCCAAAAATGGACGGACATGCCTTCCTCCACGTCCCTCACCATTGGGGGTGGCTGGCCTCGCGAATGGGGATGTTTCCGTAATCAAAATGCTAATCGTAGGCGTAGAGGAAATCGCTGTCGTGTTCGTTCTGCAAAGCCTCTTTCTAGCGTACTGTTTGTCGGCCGGTAGTTTCTGGAACGTCGTGTTCTCTCTGTGTGGACAGCGCGGCCTGCGAAGGTCTTGCACCCTCGCCAGCTGGCAACGAGGCAGGTGCTAGGTTGGCCTGCCGTCATGGGTCATCGCGCAGGTGTGGCTGAGGTGTTTGCTAGCGCACTTTACACAGACCTGACTCCGGCATTCAAGTTATAGCGCGTCCGATACTCTTCCTCAGCTGTAGTATATAGACAGGTTGTAACAATGGAAAATTGTATTGAGATGCAGGAGGATCTGCATCGAATTGACGCATGGTGCAGGGAATGGCAATTAAAGCTCAATGTAGGCAAGTGTAATGTGCTGCGAATACACAGAAAGAAGGATCCTTTATCATTTAGCTACGCGATAGCAGGTCAGCAACTGGAAGCAGTTAATTCCATAAATTATCTGGGAGTAGACATTAGGAGGGATTTATAATGGAACGACCATATAAAATCAATCGTCGGTAAAGCAGATGTCAGATTCATTGGGAGAAATCTAAGGAAATGCAGTCCGAAAACAAAGGAAGTAGGTTACACTACACTTGTTCGCCTACAGCTTGAATACTGCTCACCCGTGTGGGATCCGTACCAGGTGGGATTGATAGAGGAAGTGGAGAAGATCCAACGGAGAGCAGCGCGCTTCGTTACAGGATCGTTTGGTAATCGTGAAAGCGTTACGGATATGATCGCTAAACCCCAGTGGAAGACTTTGCAGGAGAGACGCTCTGTCGCTCGGTACGGGATTTTGTCGAAGTTTCGAGAACATACTTTTACTGAGGAGTCTAGCTGTATATTGCTCCCTCCTACGTATCTCGAAGAGATCATGAGGATAAAATCAGAGAGATTAGAGCCCAGACAGAGGCATACCGACAATACTTCTTTCCGCGAACAATACGTGACTGGAATAGCAGGGAGAACAGATAGTGGTAGTCAAGGTACCCTCCGCCACACACCGTCTGGTGGCTTGAGGAGTATGGAAGGAAGGAAGCTTAAGGTTTAACGTCCCGTCGACAGCTTGGTCATTAGAGACGGAGCTAACGCTCGGAGTTTTGGGTAAGGGTGGGGAAGGAAATCGGCCGTGCCCTTTGAAAGGAACCATCCCGGCATTTGCCTGAAGTGATTGTAGGGAAATCACGGAAAACCTAAATCTGGATGGCCGGAGGTGGATTTGAACCACCATCCTTCCGAATGCGAGTCCAGTGCGTTACCACTGCGCCACCTCGCTCGGTCTTGCGGAGTTTGGTTGTAGATGTAGATGTAGACTGTTATTGTAGTTATTGCAGGCCAGTTGGAGAAAATCAAAGGTTTTATGTTAGTGTTTAGTCTTGCTATTCATAAAGTTATAATTTATTGATAAAAGTTGTTGATTTTAATGGTAAATCGTATATCACTCAGAGTTCAATCGAAAACTTAACAAAAAATTCAGGCTCCCGTAAGTGTGGATCGCATATTTGTAAATATTCTGTTCTCTCTCCCTCCCCACTCGATATGGGACGAGCTAGTGTTATCATTTCTGTCCAGTTTTAAGTAAATAGAATATGGAATTATACAGTACTATATAATAAACAGTGTTCTGTCTGGCAGTCATAGGAAGAATAAATCTATGGAGTCATATGACACGTGTCGCAAGAGGATGCGACGTTGCTGTATCGCAATTACGAACGAATGATATAGCTGCGATATTCTCGTATCATTATGAATACGCTATTTCTCGCAATGGTTTCTTATACAACACTGGTTTTGTACATGACTTCTTCAGATTAAACAACTTCCCTAGTACTTTTTCAGTCAGCGTGTATCTTACTCAGAATGTGAATTGACGGATTTCGATGAGTCTCAGATGTGTTGTAGAGGAAGAAACCCTGAGTATGAGGCTATCCGGTTTCTTACCTACGGGCCTTCGTTTTCAAGAAAATTCGTGTTCATTGTGTGCTGTAAGATGCGTAACGTGAGCCATGCTTCAAGAAGTGAGCGTGGTGCAGCGGTTAGGGTCTGTAGTTATCACGCTGGAGGTACCGTGTTCGGACCTCTCTGTGTTTTCCAAAAAAAAAAAAAAAAAAAAAAAAAAAAAAAAATCAGATGTTTGTTAAGCTTAAGGGACTTAAACTGCGGGGTCATCAGTCCCTAAACTTACAGACTACTTATGAACTACCTTATACTAAAGACAGCAGAAACATCCATGCCCAAGGGAGGATTCGAACCCCGATGGGGACGGCCTCGCGCATCGCAGCATAGCGCCTCAATGCGCTCGGCCACTCCGCCGCGGCATTAAAAAAATCTGAATAGTCCGACGTTTTTCCATTTTCTTTCACATAAAACCAACAAATAGTGTAAATTTTGTGAAATTATTAAGAAGTTTAAATTGTGCAGGCTCGGTCAAAGAAATAACGGACTGTGCGCCCTGCTTACCATCTTTTAGTAGGCTGCGGCGCTACAATTTCATAAGAAGCATAGTTCGCACGGACAGTCCTCTGTGTATTGTGAACATGTGGCACCATGGTCAAACAAACGACCGTGACTTAGCTCCTAAGGCACTAGTTTGCATTTGTCCTCAACGTTCGTTGCTCGTAACCCGTTGTTTGTGCCATGCGGTTCGAAGAATATTGTGACATGGACAACGCAATTGTGTCTCTAGAAGTGCATCCAAAAGTAGATACTTCACAGGTAGAAGAGTTGAATGGACAAACTAGAGGCGAAATCACTAACACCCTCCATACGCCGAGAAGTTGCTTCGTGATTTAAATCTTCTAACAAATACACCGCCCAGCACGATCTCTGCTGATTTAAATGCAATTGGGAATGAGATACATATTGTAATACAGGATCCGTTGGTCAAAATATTATAATTAATGGCGATTAATTAATAAACATCAACTAAGAAGACGCGGTATGTGGATGTTATCTTTCTTGCGGTCGAATCGACATGAAACTATTTACTTTGGAGTGTTTGGGAGCAGAGGGAGATGGCGATTCATCTCCAACGAATTCGCACATGAACCAGAAAATTATGTGCCTCTAACCTACAAAGAACTAGCAGTCGCTGTTGCAAGACCTCATGCGAAATGCAGCCTAAAATGTTTTTGTCCCATGGAGTCTCTTGCTTAAAACATAGATCAATGCTGTATCGATGGAAAGATGATATGAATTCAGGTGGAACTCGTCGTCATCAATGGAACACTATCGATCGTGAGATATATGAACGGTTCGTCGAAGTGAGACAAAGTGGAACAGGTAAATCATATCAAAATATATGTCAAACAGATTTTAAGATAGTAGATGGCTTGTGAAAAGTAATTTCTTATGAGAGCAGGTGACAACCAAAACTCTTACAACAATGAGCGATGAACGCTGCTATTACCCTCTTATCATATATCTTAAATTTCGTGGCCGGCTCGGCGTGGGTAGAACGAATTAAACGAAAGCACAAAATGACCCAAAGGAAGATTACGAAGTTCATTAGTGCCAAACAATGTGCGATTGCGGAAGACGTATTACTAGGAAATGTTCAAATGTTTGTTAAGCTTAAGGGTCATCATTCCTTGTTACTAGCAGCGGAATAATTCCGCACACAGGTTAAAATGCTTTTTGGTAATTTTAACCTCGCCTACGTAATCGAGACCGATCAAATGGGCTGTCAACATCAATAACCATACAATAGACACTTCTATGAGATAGGGGCACAGAATAAGGAGTATACAGAAAGGAAACTCCCGCTGCAGTCTGTCGTCCAAAATTTAGTGCGCATGCGCGGAATCGGCCATCTTGAAAAGCAGTAAACGCGTGGTTACTCCCTACTCTGTGGCGTAGTAATGCGCCGTCTTTGATTGTTAATTGTGTATTTTAACTTGCCTGAATCGCATAAAAGTAAACAAGTACTCGGTGCAATGAAAAGAAATAACTGTGTGTCAGTAGGTGTAGCTGTTCCGTTTTTATTACGAGCAGCAATAAAAGTAAAGGCAGCCGATGGTGTTCAGCACCTAATTGCCGCAATAATTCTCATACAAATAAGGATATAAGCTTCTTCACCTTCCCAAAAGATTTTGAATGGTTAGTGAACGTCGCTATATGTGTGGTAAAAGTTAAATGTTATCAGTTTCAAATAAGAACAATGTGTGCATAATTATTAAAAGTAGCCTTGCTTCTTTTCTTGACGATAACTCTCGCTGTTGCTGTTACTGTAGCAGTTCAACAGCGTCGAAATGTTGAAGTACATTTATATTTTTTAATTATAAGTTTAACGTCGCAGGGAATAATATAAAATGAAATAGTGCGTAAGTAGCGGGACTTCAACATTTTGCGCGTGCGTTCCCTTTTCCTGTTACCTACATAGGCGAGATATTTCAGGAATTTTTAAGGCTCATCTACCTGCTCACCTTCACATACTTTGATGCAAACGGTAAAATTTAACTAACGGCAACGGAGGCGTAGCGTGCTAATATTAACGACCGGTGATCCTCTTACAAGGGGAGGTCGGCAATCGGGACCTGCCGATTTCGCCCAAACTGCGTGTGTAGAAGGAGATTGGTCTTCCTATAACGTGCCTGAAATATTTCGCCTGAGTGGATCTTAGGAAAGGAGAAAATGCTCTCGAAAGTTTTTCCAATAGTACTGTACATCTTATTTAGTTATCTGTTCGTGACTAACGGCGTAGCGTACTGGTCAACCGAATTACTTGCGAAACAGGCGCCTTGGGATCAATCCCAGGAGCTTCCTATTTTTATTTATTTATTTATTTTTACGTTACGCTACGCCGTTTATTCACGAACAGAGCGCTGAATAACATGTACAGTGCTATTAGAAAAACTTTCCAGAGCGTTTCCTCCTTTCGTAAGGCCCACTCAGGCGAAATATTTAAGGCACGTTATGTGGAGACCAACCTCCTTCTACACACGTAACTTGGGCGAAATCGGCGGGTCCCGATTGCCGACTTCCCCTTGTTACGATATTCAAACAAATGGATTAAGGGGAATAATCTTGCTGTTCTTGCTCTATGGTTGGTAGTTTCTTGTAACTACCTTTCTCTGGTCGGTAAAGCAATTGTTCTCGTAAAACGAACGTTATGTTGCCAACATTAAAACATTAGTCCTCCACTGCCGTAAGTAAAACTGAACCAGTCGAATCGATGACACTCATCCTGCCTGCTCCCCTTGTTCTACGCTGCTTAGGCAGGTAAAATTTTACTTACGGCAATGGAGGCGTAGTGTGCTAATGTTGGCAACGAATGCTCTTCGGATACTGGAACAAATATATTAACGGGAATAATTATTTTATGCTGTTCCTGTTCTACGGTTGACAGATTTTTCTATATGCCCTTCTCCGATCAGTAAATTAATTATCCTCCTAAAGCAAATACAACTTTTCCAACAATGAAACATAACTACATTACTGCGATAAGTAAAATATAACATATAGGTATGTTTTAAAGGCAATATTTATTTCCAGTGCTAAGAAACGTACTGTGAATTCAAGGAGAGCTGATTTACTTACAAATATATTATACAATATTTAGTAAAACTTTTTTTCAGAGTGAGAATTTTCTATTTCTTGAGTTCACAAACAGAGACTTGAAATATAAAACCAAAATTGAAAAAAATTTCAAAGTGATAAAAGTGACCCATCTGTGAGATACAAATGGTGTTATGTTCTAGTGAATGCATATTGACAAGGGAGACTAAGAGGAAAATGAACACTTTTTCCTTTGCTATAACTGAAACAATGTGTGCCACAATATGACAAGTACAGAGTAAGTTTGTTAGGTACTTTTATGTTTTCGCTACCTGTCCTTAATTTGTGTGTAATTTAACAGTTTTATACATATGCAGACGTCATTACTTCTGTGTAATCACGTTGTACTGCTAAGTCTGAATTGGGCAAATTTATTCATGTCAAATAAAACCTGGCAGTTGTAAAGCCACTTTCTTGTTTATAACTAATTTCCCAAACATAACTTCGCGTTACTTGAGATTTTTCTGGAGATAAGCACCAAATAAAACGATCATTGATTCCATCGTACATTTTCTTAGTTGTATTAAAATTTAGGCCTACTTTTTTTTCTTTGGATTACAATTATGTGCAAGAACAGGGCGCAAAATAAAGGAGAGCATAATGAAAAGCCGTTTAATAAAAGTCGGTGAGGTTAGCTGCAGTTCGTAAAATGTCCATTTCCAGCCAAAGTACTAATTGGCTATAGTTCCGCGTTTACTGCTTTACTGCTGACAGCATATGCATTAAGTATGAAGAAGAGCAGATAGAAGAGGTTGACAGTATTAAATTCCTGGGATTACAGCTTGATAATAAATTTAGTTGGGAGGAGCACACCACAGAACTGCAGAAACAACTCAACAAATCTGTATTTTCAATACGAGTGTTATCAGACATAGGAGACATAAAAATAACGAAGCTTGCATGTTGTGTCGCACAAGTACAAAGTGCGCGCCACTTACTTTCGCCGCGCGCCGCCATGCACGCACGGCGCGGCGTTCTCACGACGACAGCCACGAGCGCACTCTGCGACAACGCCGCTCGTGGCCACCACTGAAGGACATCGGCCACTTCGGACTGAGATAGCAACGAGTTAGGACCTTCGTAATCAGATAGGCACCAGTGAAGACTTTGCTATTGTACAGGCACTAGGCAGGCCTCTAACAACTATGTATCAACATTCTGCAGCACTATGTAAAAGTTAAGTATTGTTACATTCTGTGCAATATATCTCTTTCTAATTTACTCGAGTGTTTATAGTTTCTGGCTGCTCCCCTCCGTACCTGCACCAGCGTGTCGGTCTCATTCCACTCGGCCACCGACACCTACGACAGGGCTGGGACACAAAAGCGGCGACGAAGTTGGGACACAAAAGTGGCGACGAGGAGTGATAGAACCTTGGACCAGCCCGCTTACAGCAGCCAGACAGCAGCAGTCGGAGCACGCAAAAATTGCTCCCGCCCACCCACCCTTATTATAAGATTTTTGGGGGAACATATTCAGTTACGTGTTTGTGGACTTTTTTGTTGCAGAGCGTCTTCTTTCGTATTGCATTTGTGTTTTGTTATAATTTACTTGTATGCGCGGCGCCTAATCGGTCAGCATGGCCACTACCCCGAACCCAAACTTAATGGAAATTATTCAGTTACAGACGGCGCAAATAACACAACTTCTCCAGGCTGTGGCCCAGCTCACAGCGCAAGCAGCTAACCAACAACAACAGCCGCCGCTTCAGCAGCCCACACCTGCCGCCGTACCGCTCCCTACGTTCCGCCAGTACAACGAACGTGAGGAAGAATGGAGCGACTACTTCGCACAGTTTCAAGAACTCGTCGCGGCTCATCAAATTACAGGTCAGAGAGTGAAGAACCTTTTCTTATCGATTGTGGGCCCCCAGACCTTCGTACTATTGCAGAAACTATTCCCTCACGCATCTCCTCGTGATGTAGACTTTGAACAAATTGTAGATGCACTGAATGCTCATTATGAGAGAAAAGTTCTTGTAGCCGCTGCACGATACCGATTTTTCAGACTTAAAAAATTACCGCAGCAGTCACACCAAGAATGGATCACGGAATTGAAGGGCTTAACCCGCCAATGTAAATTTACTTGCTCTTGTGGACTTTCGTATAGTGACGTGATGTTGAGGGATGCGATTACGCAGAATATTCAGGACCCCAGAATTAGAGCAGCAATTCTGAAACAGTCTGACCCCTCCTTAGACAGTGTACTGCAGCTTATAGAAGCGCATGATACTTTTGACTTAGCAGATGTAGAAATGCAAAGCCATAGTGTAAATTCAGTGCGCCGCAACGGACGCTTTCCTAGCCGTAGTTCTCAGTATAGCACTAGTGATTCTTATTTTTCTACCGGCCGTGCTGAACAGACAGTGAACAGTAGCCAGTGTAAAAGTGCGACGCAAAGGTCGCCCCGTCGTGTTAGAAACAGTAATTTGAATAACGCCGGCCGCGGTGGCCGAGGAGACTGAGGCGCTTCAGTCACAGTCTGCACGGCCACTACGGTCGGGGGTTCGAATCCCCCCTCGGGCATGGATATTTGTGCCGTCCTAGTTCGTAAGTAGTTCATAAGTAGTTTGTAAGTTTAGGGACTGATGACCCCGTAGTTAAGTCCCATAAGCTTAACAAACATTTGAACATTTTTGAATAACGGGCGCCAACGCTCATTTCAGAAAAATGTACGTAAATCTTGCCCCCAGTGTGTGTCTCGCCACAAGCGTGCTCATTGCCCTAGTCGCAACGCAACCTGTTATCAATGTGGCAAATTGGGACATGTGCAGTCTGTGTGTATGCAAATTAAAAACTCAAAGAACAGTAACGTTAGAAACAGTGCTTCGCAGAGTGCGAGAACAGTTCATTCTGTAAATGTTATACGGGCTGTGGAATTGAACAGTGCTTTCGTTGGATCTCAATTTCAAGAAAGTAGTTCTGCGCCTATGGCAAAACTATATAGTGCACCACTTCGCAAGCGCCGACGAGCGCGTAAAACAGTGCAACGGAAAAGGGTTCGGGACAAGCCAAATGACTATGAATAGTGCATTCCTGTAGTGAAAATAGTGCCTTCTGCAACTGCTCCTTGTAATAGTGCCCAGTACTGTGTAGCTAGTGACAGTAGACATAAAGTAGCTACTCAAAAGTGTAGTGCAGTAGTTAGTAAATCTGGAGTAGCTTCGCAGGCTTGCGCGGACGCCGATCCGGCGGTAGTGTCATCTACTGACAGTGTTGTTAATCCGCTGCGTGCCGAGTCTGCGCCGCTTCCTTCACTACGCGGCCCGCGCAAGCGCAGTAAACAAACCGTAGCAGACGTTGCCCACATTCGCGCACCTGTCGAGCGCCGAAAGCAAAAACTTTTTGTGAATCTTTCCATTGACAATAAGACTGTGCAATTTCAGCTCGACACTGGTTCCGCTGTTACCTTAATTAATAAAGATACTTATGAACTTCTGGGTTCGCCAAAATTATCGCTGTGTCAACAAGTGTTAACAGCTTATACAGGTCAAAATATTCCCGTGCTAGGAACGTGTAGCCTGCCTGCCTCTTTTCAAGGTGTTACGAAAACAGTTGCTTTTGTTGTTCTTCAGACCAAATCTACGCAGAACATTTTTGGGCTAGATGCTTTTGACTTGTTTGGTTTATCAATTCAAAGAGATGTGCTTCAAATTTCGTCAATAGTGCCTCAGGATAAAATCAATGCATTGTGTGACAAATACAGTGACTTGTTTTCGCCGGAACTAGGTTGTGCAAAAGACTTCGTGCCACATGTAACTTTAAAAGAATCTGCAGTTCCAAAATTTCGTAAAGCTAGACCAGTGCCTATCGCCTTGCGTGATACAGTTGCCGAAGAACTTAAACGTTGGCAAGATAGTGGGGTGATTTCTCCTGTTTCTGCGAGTCAGTGGGCCTCGCCTATAGTAATTATACCCAAGCCGCCAGGAAAACTTCGTCTCTGTGCGGACTTTAAATCCACAGTGAACAGTCAAACAATTGTAGACACTTATCCCCTGCCCAGACCTGACGAACTAATGGACAAATTAGGACAATCTCGTTTCTTTTCTAAGATTGATTTAGCAGAGGCATACTTACAGATTCCACTTGATGACGAGTCAAAAAAGTTTTTCGTCATTAATACTCACATGGGCCTTTTTCAATTTCAACGCCTACCCTTTGGCAGTTCTTCCGCTCCCGCTATTTTTCAGCGTTTTTTGGAACAGCTGACAGTTTCCGTACCGTGTTGTTCGAACTATTTAGATGACATTGTGGTGTCCGGACGTACAGTTGAAGAACATTTAGCAAACCTGGAGTTCCTTTTCAAAGTGTTGACTGCAGCAGGTCTACGTTGCAATAAAGCAAAGTGTTCGTTTTTTCAAACTGAAATAGAGTACCTAGGCCATGTGATTAATGCCCAAGGAATCCATCCCTTACAGTCACATCTTCGAGCAATCAAAGACATGCCTCCTCCTAAGAATGTGCACGAATTGCAAGCAGTAATGGGGAAGCTGAACTATTATTTCAGGTTTATTCCCAATGCCTCTCAGATTGCAGCTCCACTGCATCACTTACGTAGGAAGAATGTTCCTTTTGTATGGTCCAAAGATTGTCAGGTTGCCTTTGACAAACTAAAGTCTGCACTACTCAGTGATGCATGTTTGATTCCCTTTGACCCACAGAAGCCTGTAGTGCTAGCAGTTGACGCCTCGTCGTACGGTGTGGGTGCAGTTCTGTCACATCGTATTGGATGTCACCATCGTCCTATTGCCTTTGCATCCAAGCTACTGACGCCGACGCAACAGAATTAGTCAGATAGAAAAGGAGGCCTTAGCAATCATTTACGGCGTCGCAAAGTTTCATCATTATCTCTATGGCAGAAAATTCTATTTGTTGACAGACCACAAGCCTCTCACGTCGTTGTTCTCACCCACAAAGCCAATTCCGCCACGTACGGCACAAAAGCTTCAGAGATGGTCCTTGATATTGTCAAATTATCAGTATGAGATTTTGTACCGACCTACCACTAAACATGCCAACGCGGACACACTTTCCCGACTTCCGGTTGGCCAGGATGTATCATTTGATTCTTCAGAAATGGCATGTTGTCAGATAGACTCCAGAGATGCTTCCGCTGTCGCAGACTTTCCTTTGAACTCTCGTCGGGTTGCACAGGAAACAGCTGCGGATGCAGACCTAAGTGTGGTAGCACGTTTTGTTCGCTCAGGGTGGCCTGCCAGAGCCAAAGACATTGATCGGCCTCTGGTTCGACGTTATTTTGCACAACGTCATGCATTATCTTTAAGTCAGGGTGTACTGTTGTTGCATACCGACAACGACCAAGCAAGAGTGATTGTACCTCGTTCCCTGCAACGAGAAGTGTTACGCCTCCTGCATCAAGGACATTGGGGCATTGTTAGGACAAAGCAACTGGCCAGACGTCATTGTACCTGGGTTGGTATGGACGCTCAGATAGAGAGCATGACATCACAGTGTACAGTTTGTGCGGAGCATCAGGCGGCTCCTCCGCAACGTTTCTCAGACTGGCCACGCCCCAAGGGACCACGCCCCAACGTTTACACATTGACTTTGCCGGACCTTTCTGGAATACGCGATGGTTAATTGTTGTAGACGCTTTAAGCAAGTTTCCTTTTGTGATTGCCATGAACTCAACGACAGCGTCTAGTACCATCAGTGCCTTAACATCAGTGTTTTGCATCGAAGGCTTGCCTGAAACTATCGTCAGTGACAATGGACCTCAGTTTGTTAGTGCGGAATTTCAACAGTTTTGTCGTGTGAATGGCATTCAGCATATTACTACTTCACCTTTTCACCCTCAGTCCAATGGTGAAGCAGAACGTTTCGTTCGAACATTCAAGTCTCACATGGAGAAGATAAAAGGTCAGCACTCCAGGCAGCAAGCACTTCAAATTTTCCTGTCTACGTATCGGTGCATGCCTCGTGACGGCCCGTCTCCTGCCGAGCTGCTACACGGCCGCCGTCACCGCACTCTCCTTCACCTGCTGCAGCCTCCCACGCACCGAGTCGGTTCGTATGGCGCTACGCGTTTTCAGGTTTCTACGCCGGTGCTGTACAGGGTGTTTGCTGGAAACAAGAAGAAATGGATGCCGGGCATCATTCAGCGCGTGCTCGGGCGCAATATGTTTGTTTTACGTTCTTCCACAGGGTCGGAGCTGCGGCGCCACGCAAACCAATTGCGCCTGCACAGGCCGCGCGATCCTGTCTCCGGTTTCTTGATTCCAGACCCAGTTCACCGCCAGGGAGCACAAACACATCGCTCGTCAACGGGTCCAGCGTCCCCGGACTACGAGATCGTACCGATGGAGATCGACGCGACGCCGCCGCTGTCGCCGCCGCAGATGACAGCGTCACCGAGAGGGACTCCGGGACCGTGCGTGCCGCCGCCGCCTGGGCCACGCACCTCAGAAGAAGATGACCTGCTCCCTCTGGGCGGGGGGGTGCGCCCTTCCCCAGGTTTCGGTGGGTTCCCTGGAGGATCGCAAGGCGGATGCCGGGGCGCGGACGGCGTCTCGATCCCAGCCTCAGCTACGACGCCCGTCCCACCAGTAACGCCCCCGCCCAGGCCCTCCTCCCAGCGCCGTCGCCGTGGCCCTCAGCCCTACGCCACGACGGCTCGGCGGTTTGGGGGGGAGGGGTGTGGTGTCGCACAAGTACAAAGTGCGCGCCACTTACTTTCGCCGCGCGCCGCCATGCACGCACGGCGCGGCGTTCTCACGACGACAGCCACGAGCGCCCTCTGCGACAACGCCGCTCGTGGCCACCACTGAAGGACATCGGCCACTTCGGACTGAGATAGCAACGAGTTAGGACCTTCGTAATCAGATAGGCACCAGTGAAGACTTTGCTATTGTACAGGCACTAGGCAGGCCTCTAACAACTATGTATCAACATTCTGCAGCACTATGTAAAAGTTAAGTATTGTTACATTCTGTGCAATATATCTCTTTCTAATTTACTCGAGTGTTTATAGTTTCTGGCTGCTCCCCTCCGTACCTGCACCAGCGTGTCGGTCTCATTCCACTCGGCCACAGACACCTACGACGAGGCTGGGACACAAAAGCGGCGACGAAGTTGGGACACAAAATTGCATACTTTGCTTACTTTCATTCCTTAATGTCATATGGTATAATATTTTGGGGTAACTCTTCAAGTCAGTCAAAAGTCTTCAGAGTCCAAAAACGTATAATACGTATCATTTGTGGAGTAAATTCACGGACGTATTGTAGAAGCCTCTTCAAAGAACTGGGTATATTAACTACTGCCTCTCAGTATATTTATTCCTTAATGAAATTTGTCATAAATAATATATCCCTTTTCCCAACAAACAGCTCAGTTCATACATACAATACTAGAAATAAAAATGATCTACACAAGGACTTAAAAGCACTTACTTTAGTTCAAAAAGGGGTCCACTACTCAGGAACACACATTTTCAATAATTTACCATCAAGTATAAAAAATTTAGCTACAAATAAAGATCAGTTTAAGAGGAACCTAAAAAACTTTCTAGTGGCCAACTCCTTCTACTCCATTAGTGAATTTATAAATTGTACCAAATGATGAATGCACTCATACTATATTAGTATTATTATATTATCAGAAAAAAAAAAAAAAAAAAAAAAAAAAAAAAAAAAAAAAAAAAAACCTTAAAAAATTATGTATCTGTATTTATAAGTGTATGTATTTGTATTTATATTATCAGTATTATCTGTTATTCAACTTTTAAATTTTGTTTCTTGACATGTTCCACATCCACGAGGATCCCCTCAATATGGATCTACGGAACAAATAAATAATCTAATCTAATCTAATCTATGGCGTCGAGCGCAACGCTTGGTAACATACAGATCAAAGGCGCCGCCTCCAGCTTTCCGTTCTGTATGTTCCCTATTCTGTGATAGGGGCGAGAACAGTCCTCTTGCAGACAAAAAGCAAGGTACACACCAACTGCTTCAGGAAAGGTGACTCGTACTCCTTTTATGTATGCAGGGACCGTTGGGAAAATTTGGTACTTATGTTCAGAAAAGAGTGGATGAATTAACCTTCAAAATAAAAATAAATAATGAAATAAAATAAAATAAACCGTGTCCTGCACGAAATAGGAGAAGTTCACAAACTGGTGCACGAAGGCTTTATAATATCTGTGATTCTTTCGTACGTGAGATAAAAGAAGTCTATATAGCATTGATATGTGGGGAGGGCAGAATGATCTGACCGTAAACGATCACAGCTTCGTGGATGAGAGGAGAACGTGCACCTGCATTGCATAATAATTTTCCCACCAACGTGTACTCCGCTTTGTCAGCCTTGCGACATATATTTTTACTGACAGGTTAAAATGTTCACGAAGGAAATTCAGAATGCTCCCGATATGTTGAAGACCAACAGAGCAAACGCGTCCAGGCACGATTCCATACAACTACACTCATTAAATTTGCTTTTCCAAAGATGTCTCTCCGGCTAGCATTCCAACCACTCCCTACCGAAAACGCTGCTCAAAATCCAGCCCACGCGCGCCTGACCACGCCCCTTTCCAAAAAAGACCACACGGCGAAACATGAGCGTGGCACGAACGTAGCGATATTGCCACGCCTCAAGCCTCAGGCTGTTGTTTGTTACCGTGGTGGTGCAGTAACGGGTGTGGCTGGTATGAAAGATTTTAACAACAGAGATGTGATTGCCTTTAGGACTTTTGAAGTTGGCGAGGCTTACAATAGAGATACTGGTACTTCATATTACACGTGTAATATGCCTTTTGCTGTTAGGTCTAGAAAGCATAGGGAAATTAGTGAAGGTTCTTGTAACTGTTATAAGATTAAAGTTGTTCGTGATGTATATTTTTATCGTAATTAATTAAAGATTTTTCCATGAACCTTTCACCTTATCTTAAAAAAATAAAAATAATAATTGAACTTTGAAATGACTCACTACCTGCAATTATGAACATGTAAGAGGTTTCCATCCAGCATATGTATAAAGTATGAAGAAGAGCAGATAGAAGAGGTTGACAGTATTAAATTCCTGGGACTACAGATTCATAATAAATTCAGTTGGGAGGAGCACATAACGGAACTGCAGAAACGACTCATCAAATCTGTACCTGTAGTACGAGTGTTATCACACCTAGGATCCTTAACAATAAAAAAACTCGCATACTTTTCTTACTTTCATTTCATAATGTCATACGGTACAATATTTTGGCGCATCTGTTCAAGTAAAGTATACGTTTTCAGAGTCCGAAAGCGTGTAATACGTATTATTTGTGGAGTAAATTCAGGGACATGATGTAGAAGCCTCTTGAAAGAACTGGGTATACTATCTACTGGCTGTCAATACATTTATTCCTTAATGAAATTTGTCATAAATAATATATCCCTTTTCCTAACCAACAGCTCAGTTCATACATACAGTAGTAGGAAAAACATCTACACACGAACTTAAAAGCACTTATTTTAGTTCAAAAAGAAGTCCACCGCACAGGAAAACAAATGTTCAATAATTTACCAAAAAAACATAAATTCAGCAGTTTAAGAGGAGCCTGGAAGACTTCTAATGGCCTAATCGTTCTAATACACTGAAGAATTTTTAAATAGATTCAAATTATGTATGTTATCCATATTCATACCAACAGTATTATGATACTATCAGCTTGTAAAATAATTTAAAAAATAATGTGGAATGTGCCACATCTACGAGTATTTCCTAAACATGGATCTATGGACGGAGCAACAAATCTAATATAATATAATATAATCTTAATTGCGGTGTTGTGGCTATATTTCACTCTGCAGCCAAAACTTTACATAGCAAACGAATAGTATTTGCATGTGGTAGTAGGTCAGTCTCCCAATGTACACTATGGTGGTAGAGAGATTCATATCGATAAGAGGGTGGAGGATACGAGAGTTGAAACCGACTTATATAAAACTGTACGTGGGGATGTCAATACTTTGCTTATCAGCAAAAACTACACAATGGAACCGAACGATCTCTGTGTTGTTGTAGTACGAAGTCTCCCATTGTACACCGTAGCAGTTCCGCGTCGATACCTGTAAGAGATTGGACGATATAGTGATTGAAAGTCGTCACCTTATATAAAATTCGGACTGAACACCACTGATGACTTTTGACACTGTAATAGGAAAGAGATTACCTACAGCGGAAACGTGATGCAGATTTTTCTGCAACAAGCGTACGAATAAAGAAAAATAAGTGCATATTGCAGTTCGAAAAGTAAAACTACCAAACACAGGTGCCAAAGCGTAAAAATGAAATTTGGTGTCCTCGGTCCGTTTCTGAAAGACAGAAGACGGCGCTAAAAATGAATCTACAGCTGATACAAACTTGCAATTTGTTCATCTTACATTGTAGTCTTCAGTGATTTTTCGATATTCGCACCCATAAGCGGGTAAAATAGGGGAAAAATCTTTTAAGGGTGCTTCTAAGACTATTTCGATGCTAGAAATGCGAATATTTGGATTTGGAACCATGGTTAGAATTTCAAAAAAATTTCTTTCGTGATGATTTGAATTCTGCCATAATGGCGCAATACGAGTTGGCAATTAAAATCAAAATACTTCATTAGAAAAGCATTTTTAAAGCAAAATTTGTGAAAATTTATATTTAGAAGTAGAAACAACCAATGCAGACCATCCAGTCTACGCGTGCGAAGCAGCGAGAATGAAGCTAGTCTAATCTAATCTTATACTCAGGGTATATCCCTCTACAACATATCCGATATTTACACTTATGATGGGTCCTTCATTAGAGATTTTAAAGTCTGCTACCCGCCTGAATAGGACGCACACTTTCGGAACCACTATCCTAGATCATAAGCTTCTCGAGTATTCAGCCAATATAATGCTTACAGAATGAAACTTTCACTCTGCAGCGGAGAGTGCGCTGATATGAAACTTCCCGGCAGATTAAAATTGTGTGCCTGGGACCTTTGCCTTTCGCGGGCGAGAGCTCTACCACTGAGCTACCGCCCCACAACTTCAATTCTGCCAGTACCTTGTCAGTGAAGTTTGGAAAGTAGGAGGCGATGTACTGGCAGAATTGAAGTTGTGGGGCGGGATCGTGAGTTGTGTAGGGGTAGATCAGTGGTACAGCGCTTAGCCGCGAAAGGCAAAGGTGCCAGGTTCGAGTCCCGGTTCCGGCGCACAATTTTAATCTGCCACGAAGGGTCAATATAATGATTTCTTCTATCAACATCTACAGAAAAGACCCTGAGGATAAAATTGGAGACACTAGAGCCCACACGGAGGCGTAATACTAACCACTTGCGGATTGGAGGAATGAGTGACAGTGGTACACGAACTGCCGCGGTGGAGTAGCCGAGCGGTCTAAAGCGTCTCGCTGCGGAGCGCGAGGTTGCTCGCCGTGGAGGTTCGAGTCCTCCCTTGGGCATGGTTGTGTGTGTTTGTCCGTAGGTTAGTTTACCTAGGTTTAAGTAGTTTGTAAGCTACGGACTGATGACCACGCAGTTTGGTCCGATAGATTTACAAACATTTTCAACATGTTTTGTTACACGAACTACTGTGCGGAGTATGCGCAGGTGGCGACACCGCAGCAGCTCTCGGCGCGGTTCACTGTGGCAGTGCAGCGGCACGGCGTGTCGAGTCGTCTTGGGTCTAAAATTACAACGGAGCGCCCTGCCGCCGAGCCGAGCCGTAACACAGCCAGCGTCATTAGGGCGGGCAGCCCGGAAATATAACAGCCGACAACCTGCCCTGCCGTGCCAGGTCAGCCTCTCGCCCGAAACGCGTACGGAGCCGAAATATTTTCCTTCGTGTCGATTTTAATCGTTCTCGTTCTCTCTCCCCTCGCCTATGGGGACAAGCTAAATAAAACACCCATCAACAAACAAAACTAAACACAGGAACAGAACACAATAAAACAAATAGCATTAGAGAATGGTTATAATACCCATATAATAGACATACTAAAACAACAAATATTGCAAAAAGAAAATAATGAACAGGTCACACACACACACACACACTCGACAAGACACAATACGAACAAACTGCCAATGATCACATACAAGACTCAACAGCACAACACTTAAAAGGAAACAAATGGCACATACTCACCTACAACAACAAAATAGTTCACAGGATAGGCAAAATATTAAAGAAACAGGGACTCCAAATAGGACACAGGACAGACAACACAGTACTGAAGAAACTCAGAACACAGACTATACCAACAGACAAATTCATGAGATCAGGCATATATGAACTCACATGCAATACATGTCAGTCAGTATACATTGGACAAACTTGTAGGAATTTCAAAACTAGATATTCACAACATCTCAGAGCACTAAAAAGTCACAGTTCCCATAGCACATTTGCAGACCACCTAATAGCTCACAACCATTACCCAACCAAAATAGAAACAGACCTAAAGATATTAAAATCAAGCAACAACCTATACAACAAACTAACAATAGAAGAAAATTACCAAATACAAAAAGCAATAGCAGAAGGAAAATCAGTCATGAACGAATACACCACACTATGCAAAAATACATTATTTAACCCATTAAATGAATTGTACAGAAAGGATGACACAGACAGCTAAAACACACACACATACGCACATACACACACACACACACACACACACACACACACACACACACAACACACACACAGAGCAAAACAAACATTATTCAAATCCACCGCCATTCCACTGGAGAACAGGTGAAAGTCAACGCAGACATACGCATTTTTTAACAAAGTAAACAAAGGCGAATTTTTAAAGTGGGAAGTGATTGTGGTAGAAAAAGTCGTAAAATATGTGTATTACATGTGTGCTATGTACAAAAGTGCGGAAGAGGAAGTGTATGGGAAAAGAAACTGTTAGTAATAGTAAACAGACGTTAGAAATATCCCCACATTCCAAATTTAGGTTTTCATAACATAACATAACATAATTAGTTATTTAAAAACCTCAAAAGTTTTAAAAGTGTGTTTTGCATATCAGGCGGACCTCATACCCAGAAAGTAACATGCTTGCCATAGCTTAAGGAATTAAAATGAAGCAAGCCTTTAAAACCTTTTCAGTGTAGAAGTCACAGACTATGTGATCAAAAGTATCCTGACGCCTGGCTATAAATGATTTACAAGCTCGTGGCGTCCTCCATCGGTAATACTGGAATGCAGTATGGTGTTAGCCCACCCTTAGCCATGATGACAGATTCAACTCTCGCAGGCATATGTTCAATCAAGTGCTGAAAGTTTCCTTTGGGATAGAAATGTGAATAGGTGGGGTTTAACAGCTTTTACGATAATTGCAAAATGACATGTTGACCGGTGACCCGATGACCACATCCGACATGAACGGCCGCCACGAAAAACTTATCAATCGATTGCAGGGAAACTATTTGGTGAAAAAATCAGATTTTTTACATCCTTGAGCTTGACATCTCCGCTCACTGAAGGACTGATTTTCTTTTTATCATTCCGCATACTTTTTTGTGCTGTATAAATGAAGTAAATGGTTGCAATAAAATTTTATGATTTTGTAGAGATAAAAAGGCACTGCAAAGACTTAGCGTATTATTCATTTTAGATCATATTTTGCTGCGTATGAATGCTGTGAACATATCGAAGTAAATAATTAAAAATATGTTCAAATGTTTGTAGAACTTATGGGACTTAACTAGGGGTCATCAGTCCCTAAGCTTACAAACTACTTATGAACTAGCTAAGACTAAGGACGGCACAAATATCCATGCCCGAGGGGGGATTCGAACCCCCGACCGTAGTGGCCGTGCAGACCGTGACTGAAGCGCCTAAGTCCCCTCGGCCGAATCGAATGGTGTCTGCAGGACTCAACACAGGACTCCGTGCAGGACAGTCCATTACAGAGACGTTATTGTAGTGTAATCACTCCTTCACAGGCCGTGCATTACGAACTGGTGTTCGATAGTGCTGAAAGATGCAGTCGCCATCCACCAATTGCTATTCAACAGTGCGACGCAAGAAGGTATGTAACCCTTTTATTCCCAATGTTGTTCCTAGACAACACAATATTATAAGCTGCTTTACACAGTATTACGTGTGTCAATCATGAAAGTCGCAGTGTTGTTGAGGAACTAGATGCTTCTAGAACGACATTTTGCCTCTTGGTGGGGCATATACCAAATTCGGTGCCATTAACCACTCCTAGTAGGAGGTCGAATTACGTTGCTGTCAGTATGTGGCTGTCAGTGTGAACGTGTGTTACTTGATTTCAGAGGTGAATTGCCATGACTTTGCTGCCGTGATGAAGATTATTGATCTGACACTCCTAAAAATCAATAAAATAACGTTCCAATCAATAATATACCTTGATTCAAATGTCTGTTGTGCATGAAGAACACACATAAAAATGATAATTGTTCAGTCAAAAATATTAAAGAACATTTTTCAATGTATAGCGCATTGCATTAATACGGAAAACACATTTAATTTTTCCAAAGCAAAATTGATAATGTGGGACTGAAAGGGTTAAAACAACACTGTAGGCCTGTTCTGTTACACTGCCTAGCAATACTACAAGTGGTGCAAGTATTCTGCATGAAAAACACGACCACACCATAACACCTCCGCCTGCGAATTTCAATGTTGCCACTACACATGCAGGCATCACCGGACATTCCCCATACCCACACTCTGCCATCGCATCGCAACATTGTATAACGTGATACGTCACTCCAGACAATGTTTTCCCACTGTTCAATAGTACAATTCTTCCGCTCCTTACACCAAGCGAGGCGTAGTTTGGCATTGACCTGCGTGATGTGTGCCTTATTGGCAACTGCTCGACCGTGACATCCAACTGTCATAGTACTTGGAGTGGGACCTGATGCAGTTTGGAATTCCTGTGTGATTGTCTGGCTAGATGGTTACCTATTACACTGTACGAAACTCTTCAACGGTCGGCGTTCTCTGTATGCTAACACACGAGTTCGGCCTGGACACATTCGTGCTGTACGTGTTCTTTCCCTTTTTTGCCTACCTATCACATCAGAAATAGTGGAACTAGTCATGTTTAAGAGTGTGGAAATCTCGAGTACAGACTTCTGACACAAGTAGCACCCAATCAATTGATCATGAACGAAATCCGTGAACTCTGCATAGCGTCCCATTCTGCTCTCTCACGCTTATTACTGAAGTAGCTGATATGGGGTACTTGGCAGTGGATGTCAGCACAATGCACCAAATAGGAAAAGCGTGTGTTTCTGGAGGTGTAAGTATACTTTTCATCATGTAGTGTATCAGAGTAAAGCCTTGAGTTGCTGTAAGTGCTGGGCATCAGGCGATGGGTTAGTGGACCTCCCTGGCTCTTTAATTAGCTCACGTTCCTTTTAGATCTACATGAAGAATTGTAACTAAAGAATTCTACAAATCATACTTTTTGAGAAATTAAGTTACCATTCTGATTTTCTTACCTTTTACTCTGCTGTGTTCCCTGACGTTGTCCTTCGGACAGGATAGGATAATCAGAAGAATTATCCGTTTTCATGCGGAATCGTTTGCTATTGTGAGGTCTCAGTCACAGATAAACAGCAAAACGCATGTAGTTCTTGATCAGATTGCCACAGCGCCCTTCTCTTTGATGATCAAACGCACCTAACAGATAGTATAGTGCAGGGAATACAGGTCGCCCTCATTGGCTTTTAACGACACCATAAGAAATACTTTGCTGCTCGTTTCCCGGGCATATGGGGACCAGGGGAAGAAGCTGGATGATGCGGCTGCCAAAGAAGGTTCCCTCCTTCCACCTACCATACGCCGTTCTGTGCCCCATAAGGCTGTTACATGAGACGAAAAACCATGTTTTAGGGTGGATGTGACGGATAATAAATTACGCCAAGTAAAATATCCAGTGCGCCCATGGCGTACTTCTTTCCGCCCTCGACGAGGTGATGAGGTCGCCCGGACTCGTCTTGGAATATGACATTGCACAACTGTCGATATGTAGTATGTTAACGGAGTGCGTTTTATTTGATCTTCTGAGGAGGTATTTGGTGTCTCACGGGACCTAAATTCTATATTAACTGACCATAAGGCATTCATGGATTGTAAGATTTTATTTGATGCCTGGGTTCCTTCCCAAAATATGGATGTGAGATTTTAATGTGTGACAGAGTTTCTCTGTCACCTTTGTTTTAGTAACCGGACCACAACCATCTGTCGGTCTTCTAACCGTGTTTGTAGCCATATTTTTAAAGCTGTTCTAAGTCATCACTGAAACATAAAAAGACTTACACTAAGGCGGCCAAACAATCCCGCGAGTGATCTCCCGGCCAAGAAAGCCATACGCTCATTTCCATTTCCATTTCGTGGTACATTTAATTTTTGTAAGTCATTAGGTCATGCGCCATTTTGTCTTCATCTGTTTATGTTTTGAGCACGTGCGCTGATTACCTAGCCGTTCAGCATCCTAAAACACCAATCATAATCATCGTCTGAAATATGTTCCACGCGTAGGCAACGACACATGCAGAAACACAGTTGCTGAAAATCGGCTCAGAAGATCCAATAAAACGCACTCCGTTATGATACTACATATCGACAGTTGAGCAATGTCGAGTGCGGAAAGAAGTACGCCATGGGAGAACTGACATTTATATATTCCATAATATCGTTAGTTCAATTACCCTCCCTTCCCCTCACAAATATACGTCTACTTCAGTGAAATGTACACTTTTCTATGCTCCGTAGGATGGCGTGGGGATTGTAATAGTGGTAGGCAAACTCGTTCGCCAGAAGATACAAATTCCAGTAGTATTCTGATTGAATACATTTTATGAGAGCTGCACATATGGTGAAGAAGTAGAAGTAACGTAAAAAGTCAATTTCGATATCACAGTCAATGATAACGATACTGCCGCGGTGGAGTTGCCGAGCGGTCTTAGGCGCCTCACTGCGGAGCGCGCGGTTGCTTGCTGTCGGGGGTTCGAGTCCTCCCTTGGGCATGGGTGTGTGTGTGTGTGTGTGTGTGTGTTGTCTTTAGGTTAGTTTACCTTAGTTTCAGTAGTTTGTAAGCTACGGACTGATGACCACGCAGTTTGGTCCGATAGATTTACAAACATTTGAACTTTTGATAATGATACTTATTTACAAATACTATATGCAATGTATGGTAATGCAAATGTATTACGAAGAGTAGCCTTCCATTGTTTTGAAAGTCTTATTTGGTCCGCTTTTTATGACGCTCTTTTAAACTTCGGGCATTGCACTTAGATAAATTTGAATACTAAAAAAGAAAGCAATGTTTTCAGAACGTTTTAAAAGTCTTCCGCGAATTAAAAACATTAAGTAATTTTAATGTATCAAAAATAGCAGTGAAATGATCCTAGGTCGGTATACGTCAAGAAGATAAGCAGTATTTCATACGGCAGTAGTTGAAGGAAGAAAAAAGACAAAAAAAAGGGAAAAAAAGAAAAAGCGTGGTACATTACCTACTTGTAGAATCCAAAGCAATCATTCTTATCCCAAAAATGGAATCTCTGCGACGACAAAGTAACATAGCAACATGTACAGGAGAAATACCTGATTATCAGGCACTTGAAAGATGCAGAACCTTTTCGTCGATAACCGCGAGTCGTGCGTTCCTTTCCTGTGCTCATCCTGTGGTAGAACAATAACAATAACTATTACCCTGAAATGGTCAATCGCTGCCAAACTTTACCGACCAGTCTGAATATAAACACTGAAAAACGCTTTTGGACGACACTGCATGTTAACTAAGCAAACAGTATTTTCTCTTTCACTGTCTACAGTCAAATTAACATTTAAAAGGATTGAAATGCTTAAACAAATAACGCTCTGCCATCGTGTCTCTGCAACGTCAGTTTTCCACCTAATAGTGGACGTTACTTTGCCAAGAGCTGCAGTCGGTGACATTTCGTCAAAGCACGGCGCTGGAGTGTTCAAAGAACCGCAAGCGGCTAGCGAGACATGGTTTTCTAGACAATATATCTGTTCCGTCTTTTAAAAACTCAGCCATGTCACCCGATTCTTTTCCAGCTGGGTGTTGAAACTGCAGTATCACACGTTAATCCACACTAAGACAAATTAACAGTTTTGCATATTTTGGTGACCACTGGATGATAATTTGGGACCGATTTGTGTGCAGCCTTTCCTTGAGCGTTTCTTTTTCCGTTTTTAGTTTACATACTCCACGGGAGTATGCAGTCTGAATTTCAATGCAGAGACCCAACTAATTTACACCATTCCGTGGCTTTCTCCTTCATAATTGCTTGTAAATAGAGTTGAGAAATACTGATGCTGACAGTAATGTATATGATTTCCATTAAGTTTATCGACTTGTAAATTAATTACGCATTGGTTCCCTGATTACTGTCACTGGAATCGTAATTAATTTCACTGGGTAATCAGTGGCTGGGAACCTGATTATTTCATAATTACACCCCTGGCCATTAAAATTGCTACACTACGAAGATGACGTGCTGCAGACGCGAAATTTAACCGGCAGGAAGACGATGATATGATATGCAAATGATTAGCTTTTCAGAACATTCACACCTACAACATCCTGACATGAGGAAAGTTTCAAATAGATTTCTTAGACACAAACAGTAGTTAACCGATGTTACCTGGTGAAACGTTATTGTGATGCATCGAGAAAGATGGAGAGATGCTTACCATCACGTTTCCGACTTTGAAAAAGGTCGGATAGTAGCCAATCGCGATTGCGGTTCATTGTATCGCATCATTGCTGCTCGTGTTGTTCGCGATCCAATGACTGTTAGCAGAATATGGAATCGGTGGGTTCAGGAGCGCAATACGGAACGCCGTGCTGGATCCCAACGGCCTCGTATGACTAGCTGACGGGATGACAGGCATCTTATCCGCATGGCTGTAACGGATCGTGCAGACACGTCTCGATCCATGATTCAACAGATGGAGACGTTTGCAAGACAACATCCATCTGCACGAACAGTTCGACGACATATGCAGCAGCATGGGCTATCAGCTAGGAGACCATGGCTACGGTTACCTCTGACGCTGCAATCACAGGAGCGCCTGGCATGGCGTACGCAACGACGAACCTGGGTGCACGAATGGCAACACGTTCCTTTTTCGGATGAATCCAGGTTCTATTTACAGCATCATGATGGTCGCATCCGGTGAACGCGTGTATTCGTCATCGCCTAACTGGCGTTATCACTCATCGTGGTGGTATGGGGTGCCATTGGTTACACATCTCGGTCACGTCTTATTCGCATCGAAGGCACTTTGAACAGTGGCCGTTACATTTCAGATGTGTTACGACTCGTAGCTCAACCATTCCATCCCTGCAAAACACTACATTTCAGCAGGATAATGCACGAGCGCATGTTGCAGGTCCTGTACAGGCCATTTTGGATACCGAAAATGTTCGACTGCTGCCCTGGCCAGCACATTCTGATGATCTCTCACCAACAGAAAACGCCTGGTAAATGGTGGCCGAGCAACTGGCTCGTCAGAATACGCCAGTTACTACTCTTGATGAACAGTGATATGGTGTTGAAGCTACCTGTAGTACACGCCATCCAAGCTCTGTTTGACTCAATGCCCAAGCGTATTAATGCCGTTATTAGGGCCAGAGGTGGTTGTTCTGGTTGACTCTCATCAGTTGTCATAGGCCCAGTTCGTGTAGGATCTATTTTCGTCCGCGGCGATGATGGATTTTTAATGTTTTATAGGACTGTCCTTACTCGGACACAGCTAGACCAAACGAAGGGATCGACTGGTAGTACACACTTTGTAAAGTGGAAAAAAAAAAAAAAAAAAAGGAACACCAGCTTAGTAGGCCTACAGGAGGGAAGTGTTTGTGTGTGAAGGGGCCGGGGGGGGGGGGGGGGTGGGGGCGGGGTGAGTGAATCACACACGGACCACACTATCTACACAGTAATCAGGTAGAAATACACTCTTGGAAAATGAAGGTAGAATATGAATTCGTAGACCCAGCCGAGGAAAATTTTATTGATATATTCTTTAGGATGTATAGAACAGATCACACATGCAGAGGGATACGCACTTGAGTACAGTCACCATAGCGTGCGAAATTTCGAAGCTAGAACCGTGTATACCCCTCTTTTGCAGCAATGCAAGCTGCACCTCTCCCATGGAGACGTTCATAAAGGTGCCGATTGTAGTCCTGCTGAATGGCCTGCTTTGCAATTTCCACTTGGTGCCTCAGTTGAGCCAGATGTGGTGCCTGTAGTACAGATCGTGCACGATGAAGTTACTTGCAGTCCGAAACGTGCTCAGTGGGGGACGGACGGATCTAGGGTTCGTGCTTGACAGGGTAGTTCACGTACACCTTGAAGAGCACGTTACGTGATACGTGCATTGTCATGTGCTTTATCGGTGGCAAGACGGGTTGAATGAAGGTTTCATTATACCTTACACTGTTGAATGTTCCCTCGACGATCACCAGAGGAGAACGCTCAGTGAGAAACAAGCTCACCACGCCATGATGCAGCATCACGATTGCCGTTAGATCCTAACATAGTGCAGCCCGCGTTCAGTGCTGTCGCTATAGGCGCTTATGGAAGGACGGATGGAGACGTGTCGTCTTCAGTGATGAGAGTCGCTTCTGCTTTGCTGACAATGATGGTCGTACCCTTGTGTGGTGTCGTGTAGGGGACCGCGAAAATCTGGAGAGAATACGAAAGAGGCACATGGGGCCGACACCCAGCACTGGTATGGGGTGCCATGCCCTATACGTTCCGTTCTCCTCTGGTGATAGTCGTGGGAACAATTGAAACTATCATTCAACCCGTCTTGACACCGTCCACGCCCAATAACATGCTCTTCAAGGTGTTCGTCCACTACCCTAATCAGAACGGTCGCCGGATGTATTCCAAATTGAGCATGTCTGGGACCGGATGAAACGTCATTTTGCGCGGTCTGCACGACCGGCATGTAATCTGGCCCAACTGAGAGACCAGGTGGAAACTGAATGACAGGACATTCCGTAAACCTACATTCGGCACGTCCACGATCGTCTGCATTAGAGAACTGCAGCTTGAATTCCTACAAGAGGAGGGTATACATGGTACTGGGTGTCGTCACTACACTCACTATGGTGATGGTACTCACGTGCTTACGGCTCTGTCTGTATAATCGAGTGTTATTTACATCCTCAAGAATGTCTCAATAAAATTTCCCTCTACTGGTTCGATTAACTCATGGAGTGTAGATGTGTGTTACCACAGTATTTTGATATTAGGTTTGCACAGATATGAGTAGCGGTCTTCGGTTTGTACAACAGCACCATTGGTGTTACAAATGGTGAACGACGTAAAGGAATATCTAATTTAGAAAACTTATTTCTGGTGAGCCATAATTACATTTATCAAAGAAGGTGTCCTAATAAACCTCAGAATCGAAGAAAGCCTCATATCAGCCATTTCTAGTCGTTCTTTGGTGACAAAATCATATTTGAAAGATTACCTCATATTCATCACCGCCTGACAAAAAAGTGATACACTCAGTATGTGTGATCCAGTATTACCCTATTTCGGTATACATACATGCCATTGATGTGTTATAAGAGTACACCTGTCGCTGTATCTTAGTTTGATTTAACGTAATGTATATATTGTCTTAAATTTGTTTATTTCATGTATTTTTCATTTCATGTATGCTAGATATATTTCTTATGTAACGTCATTTTCTATATTGAATCATTTAGTGTAAACATATACTATATGTGTAAACCCACATGAATGCACGGACATTCTTATGCTGTAAGTTAGCAATGCGCCAGAGAAAATGTTGACCCTGTTGTAAAGACTGTCTTTGGTACAGAAGTAGTAGCTGTGAGTGTCGCGCTGCTGAAGCAGTCGCGGTGCGGACTCGCCAAAGTAAAGACATAAATGTAGTCGCGGAGCGGACTCGCTATAGTAAACACATAAATGTTTTGTTGATGGTGCAGAGGCACGGTAGGCGCAGTGTGGCGCGAGTTTTATGCAATTGCTATAAGCCTGAGAGACGTACTGTTTAATGTAATGAGGAAGTGCGAAACAAGTTTATTTATACTCGAAAGTGATCAATGTAATCTTTTTTTCATGTGTGCAAGAAAAGCAATTGTTTGGTATCAAGTCTATTGTCACCGAGTGTGATCGTTGTTGTAGTAAGAGTACCTATTGCAATCATATCTGTCTTGTTTGGACTTCACGACGAAGACGACGAAAACAGATGAGTACTTTTGTAACATTTTATTTTGTATGCATGTAAATGTAGTGTCAACCCAATCAAAACTTTGGTTCAGTTATACATGACTTATTTTGAAACCAGTCTTAATTTTGTAAGTAGTTGTAGTCACCCCAATTATCACCATTATTAGATTATGTTGATTACGCAAGCCTGTACATTGACTAACAAGTTCAATCATTTTCAAAGTAATTACGATCAGTTTTAAAGAAATTGCTAGACAAGTTAAATGAATTGCTAAACGTGTTGCAACCACAGAGACTAGTAATTAAAGTGCAAAAGAGTTTGCAAGTAAAGTTGGTTTCATTTATGTAGAAAGTAACCAGGCTAACAGAAGTCAAAGTATTACAGTAGTTTTACCAGACTTGACTGAAGTAATTTTTTTATGAGATACGTTAAATGCCAAACTCTGCTCAGCCAGTTACATGCGTACGCTACCCAGGCCCTGGAACCAATTAAAAAAATATAGTTTACGTAAAGTTTTAGAAGGAACTTGAATGCTTTAAACAATAATATCAAAATTATTGAGAACTTTGACTGTAGTATTAGTGAAGCTCATTGCACCGCGGAGTTTCACTGTATTGAGCTATTATCATTGCAATCAGAGTCTATCTGCTATTACAATTTTGATTATAACGCGAACACGCCATCACCACTACATGAATTCTGACACATTTATTAGTGAAGTTGTGCTGTTCGTGAATCGTTAGAGGTGCTGGTTGGAGGCTGTAGTCAATGCTAAGTCAGATAGGGCCAAGCTTAATTAATTACCACAGTGATTGTTTCAAGTTAATTAATATCTTTTTTTTATTATTCAAAATTTTTAACTTTCACTGCGAAAGTGTTGTTGCGACCCATTAGTTGTGATTTGCTGCAACATTCAATAACGAAATTATTATTACTAGAGTATACTATTACGCATTCTAAATTTTGAGATTATTTGACGACCTCCAATTGGCAATTTTCTTACAACGTACACCTTGAAGAGCACGTTACGCGATACGTGCATTGTCATGTGCGAAAACCATATCGCTTTATTGGTACTTCAACGGTAGCAAGACGGGTTGAATGATGGTTTCATTATACCTTACACTGTTGAATGTTCCCTCGACGAACACCAGAGGATAACGCTCAGTAAGAAACATGCTCACCACACCATGATGCACCATCGTCATTGCCGTTAGGGCGTCTTCCGCTCACATCTCAACATCGTGCAGCCCGCGTACAGTGCTGTCGCTATAGGCTCATATGGAAGGACGGATGGAGACGTGTCGTCTTCAGTGGTGAGAGTCGCTTCTGCTTTGATGCCAGTGATGGTCGTACGCGTGTGTAGCCTCGTGTAGGGGAGCGCGAAAATCTGAAGAGTATACGAAAGAGTCACATAGGGCCTACTCCCAGCACTATGGTGTGGAGTGCCATGCCCTATTCTGGCCGTTCTCCTCTGGTGATCATCGTGGGAACAATTGAAACTATCATTAAAACCGTCTTGACACCGTCAAGGGCAAATAACATGCTCTTCACTACGTCCACTACCCTAGTCAGAACGGTCACCGGATGCGTTCCACATTGAGCATGTCTGGAACCGAATAAAACGTCATCTTGCGCGGTCTGCACGACCGGCATGTAATCTAGCCCAACTGAGGCACCAGGTGGAAACTGAGGACATTCCGTAAGACTACATTCGGCACGTCTACGATCGTCTCCATTAGAGAACTGCAGCTTGAATTCCTAGAAGACCAGGGTATAGATGGTAATCGTGTCGACACTACACACAATCTGGAGAAGGTACTCACTTGCGTACGGCGGTGTGTAATCGCGTATTATATACATCCTCAAAAATGTCTGAATAAAATTTCCCTCTACTGGATCGATTAACTCATGGTGTTCTTTCTTCATTTTTGTGTAGATTGTTACCACAGATATTCGCAAATTAAAATGTTCGCACAGAAATGAGTAGCGGTCTTCGGTTTTCACAACAACACCATTGGTGTTACAAATGGTAAACCACGTAAAGGAATATCTAATTTAACTGACTTCTGGTGAGCCATAATTACAGTTATCAAAGATGGTGTCCTAATAAACCTCAAAATCGAAGAAAGTCTATCATCAGCCATTTTAGTCGTTCTTTGGTGCCAAAAAAGATTTCAAAATATCCATGGGTGTACTGTCGGTCGGTCTACAGTGTCCAACGGGCACAATATTTCGGCGATCATTCATGTTGCCAACATCAGGTGAACTGACGGCCTGAGCTCCTGGAAACGCGCCGGCACGGAGATCCACACGCTACATCGGCTCGTAGGGAACTGGGTTCTAGCCCGGTGGCGGGCGATTTAAATACCCTCCGCCCGCGGGGTGCCCCGCGCCGCGGTCGTGCAGTGGAACCGATTGCGACGGCGTCCGAGATGACGTCGATGTGAGGGCTCTGTCCGCTGAGGTCGATACTACCTTACGTTTGCTAGGTTAACTTTTAATTAACCCAATCGGTGGTTCCCAAGCTTTGCTAAGATTATAGCCACAGTCACGGTTTACGAGGTCGTCACTAGTGCGAATTTCAATGGCCTCTCTAGTATCTCAACGTCTGTACGAGAATCCTAGTGCGTTCATACTCCATCGCGTGATTCTCCGACAAACAATGTTCAGCGACCGCCGACTTGCTCGGATACATCAATCGTGTGTGCCTATGGTGTTCACGGTACGCATCGGCTGTCCAATATATAACTTGCCACATTGACACGGAATCTGGTACACGCCAGTCTTCCTCAAACCGAGATCATCTCTGGCGCTCCCCACCAGTGCACGAATTTTATTCGGTGGACAAAAGACAATTCCAACGTGGTGTGTCTTAAAAATGCGGGCGACCTTCCCCGAGAGTGCGCCGGTATATGGAATAAACGCAGTGCCTTCCTCCTCCCTGTGTTTTCATCCGTTTCCACAGGTTTTGCTGTAGTTGTTGGGCGGAGTGCCCGCTGAATCTTCCACTCTGAGTACAATTTTTTTTTCGGAATATAGTTCTCAGGTGTTCCAATTCCTGGGGTATACTGCGTCGGAGATAGTGCTCGCCCTGTGTAATAGAGTTTTAAGTACCTCATTCCTCTGTGAAGGGTGGTGACGGCTGTCTGCGTGTAAATACAGATCAGTGTCTTCCTATAGACACCATGACCCAGGGTGCCATCAGCTCTTCTCTTGACCAAGGCGTCAAGGAACGGCAATTTACCCTCCGTTTCAATCTCCATAATGAATTTGATGTTGGGGTGTATGGAGTTCAGATGTGTGAGGAAGTCAAGGCGTTTATCCATACCATGTGACCAGATGATGAAAGTGTCGTCCACGTAACGTAATATTTGATAGAAGGCCTTATATATACCGCCTGACAAAAATGTGATACACTCAGTAATGTGATTCAATATTACCTCATTTCTAAATACATACATCTTTAATGTCATCCCCTGTAGTTGAGAAGATGGTACCAATCAACTGCGTGATAGGGACAGTGAAGCAAGACGTTTAAATAAAGTACGAAGCACTGACGACACCCTCTAGATACCTCAGACAGCCTAACCACCACAGGAAGCGGCAGTGTTGCAAAGGGTGCATCGGAGTTGCCGGATTGTGCAGCTGTCAAGCATGTGTACGATTCTGGTGTCACTGTGAGCCAAAGTTAGAATCAGTTGATACAGGCTTTTGCTGCGTTAGCAGGTTCAAGTCTTCTTGCTCCTCCATAACCGATTACCTTGCTCTTTTTTTTTTTTTTTTTTTTTTTTTTTTTTTTTTTTTTTTTTATCTGGCAAAACTCTGTACATGCTAGACAGGTAGATACAGCTTTAAACGAGACAGGACGAAATGTGACAGGTTGCTTACGACCTACTCATGTCAATAAATTGCACCAAATTATGGGTATAGCACCACCAGGTATTCGTAGACAAGCTGCCGCAGAAGCGGAGAAGAAGAGACAGGAAACCGATCCAAGACATCCTTTGTTCGGACAAAAAATGTTCAAATGTTTGTATAGCTTATGGGACTTAACTACGGGGTCATCAGTCCCTAAACGTACAAACTACTTACGAACTAGCTAAGACTAAGGACGGTAGAAATATCCATGCCCGAGGGGCGATTCGAAACCCCGACCGTAGTGGCCGTGCAGACCGTGTCTGGAGCGCCTCAGTCCCCTCGGCCACCGCGGCCGGCGTTCGGACATGTGCCTCAACGGCCAAGACTGAGGTCAAGGAAAAGTTTCCTGCAGAAAACTACAGCAATTCATGTACCCCCTAGAGGAGCTCTGGCGAGACTCTCTCTCTGAAGGAAATCAAATAAAGGTCGAGGAGGAACTAGCCGAAGGCTCACACCTGCCATATGGGACTTGGAAGAACTTAAACAGGCTGCGTGTTGGAGTGTCAAGATGCAAAACCAACCTCAAGAAGTGGGGTTTCAGCAGTGAGGATGAAATATGTTCGTATGGTGCCGTGCAGGACGAACAACATCTACTCGTCTGTAAGAATCTACCGGCCGCTAGTACAACTGATGACTTTAGCGGTAGCCAGGGAGACTGGTGTGAAAACCGCTTAATACTAGGCTCAGCAGAAAATGTAATCATCTTACCATCCATATGTATTAATTTTGTAAATTTGTGCTGTGATTAAATACCTAGTTGGTTTGTATTTATTCCATGTCATGGACACGAAAAATAAATAAATAAAACCGATTACTGTAGTATTCCGATTCAGGGGCACGACCTGCCAATATTGAGCAGAGGAAAACATGCGTAACCCTAGCACCACCGTGCGGAGCGCCATAGGATATGCTTTCATGTCACCTCTAGTCGTCATCGGAAGACACTGACAGGACGCAATACATAACGTACATTCTGCGTTCGCACGTCCTACCCATGATGACACAGCAACCTAGGACACTATTCCAGCGTTATATGATTGTACATAATATGTCTAACTTCCTACAAAATACCTCGTGTAAGGAGGAGAAGGAGGAGAAATGCGTACAGTCACGTCTCCGACTTTGATAAAGGTCGGATTGAATCCTATCGCGATTGCGGTTTATCGTATCGCGACATTGCTGCTCGTGTTATTCGCGATCCAATGACTATTAGCAGAATATGGAATCGGTGGTTTCAGGAGCGCAATATGGAACGCCGTGCTGGATCCCAATGGCCTCGTATCACTAGCAGTCGAGAAGACAGGCATCTTATCCGCATGGCAGTAACGGATCATGCAGCTGCGTCTCAATCCCTGAGTCAACAGATGGGAACGTTTCCAAGACAACAACCATCTGCACGACCTGTACGACGACGTTTGCAGCAGCATGGACTATAAGCTAGGAGACTATAACTGCGGTTACCCTTGACACTGCATCTCAGACAGGAACGCCTGCGATGGAGTACGCAACGACGAACCTAGGTGCGCGACTGGCAAAACGTCATTTTTTCGGATGAATCCAAGTTCTGTTTACAGCATCATGATGATCGCATACGTGTTTGGCGACATCGCGGTGAACGCACATTAGAACCGTGTATTCGTCATCGCCATACTGGCGTATCACCCGGCGTGATGGTATGGGGTACCATTGGTTACACGTCTCGGTCACTTGTTCCCATCGATGCCACTCTGAACAGTGGCCGTTACATTTCAGATTTGTTACGACCCGTCGCTCTGCCCTTCATTCCATCCCTGCGAAACCTACATTTCAGCAGGATAATGCACGGCCGCAATTTGAAGGTCCTGACGTGCCTTCTTAGATACGGAAAATGGTCTACTGCTGCCCTGACCAGCACATTCTCCAGATCTCTCACCAACTGAAAACGTCTGGTCAATGGTGGCCGAGCAACTGACTCGTCATAATACGGCAGTCACTACTCTTGATGAACTGTGGTATCGTGTTGAAGCTGCATGGGCAACTGTACCTGTACACGCCATTCAAGCTCTGTTTGACTCAATACCCAATCAAGGCCGTTATTACGGCCAGAGCTGGTTGTTCTGGATACTGATTTCTCAGGATCTATGTACCCAAATTGCGTCAGTTGTAGTATAATATATCTGTCCAATGAATCAATGAATACCCGTTTATCATCTGCATTTCTTCTTGGTGTAGCAATTTTAATGGCCAGTAGTGTAACGCAAACGGGCCCTCAAAAATCAAGTGTGCGCCTGACCTCCCATAATGGCGGAAGTATTTCGAAACTACAAACATGGAATTTGCCAGTAACATTCAAGATGACGACTAAGGCCGCACTATTAATAGAGGTTCTGAAGAAACGAGTGCTAACATATTCCGCGTGGACATGTTTCGTTTAGGTGGCTTAGACGCACAAGACATTGTACGCACTACTGACACAAAATTTTCCTCTTGTCGCCATCAGTCGCTTTGAGCATATAAAATCACGACAATCGCACAGTTTTTTTTAAACACCACTACAATAGCGCACCAAGCGGCCGACAAGGAAGCATTTATGAATAAGATATCGGACGTGTGTGAATTATTTATTTTCATTTTACGTAAACTTACTATTCACAATAGCGCCATATAAATCTGTAATAGCTACAAAATCACATTTGTCTTTAGTAGGTTTCGTAATAATCATTTGAAGTTATGAAATCGTACATTGCAGACAGTTTATTAAAGATTCTCTTGAAATCGACAACTTTTTAATGAAGAATTTCAATATTCTGAACAAAAAATGGCTAACAAACAACAGAAGACCTAATGTTTTGCAGAAAGATGTCGATTATCTACCCAGAAGCATCAAGGTTTCTTCACTACAAATCTAGTCAAATGAATGAATGTTGAACGTAAGAAATAAGGTATACAATACCTACATTATTTTGTGCACCAGATCAGCTACCACAGTAGTAGTGGTAGTAAATAACTTAAAAATGTAACTATAAATCAATGATAGCAAGAAATTAAGTTCCCATCAAACCAATCCGCAATTGTTATTACATCTATACCACAGACAAAAAGAATCTTTAAGACATTCGTTTCATATGCAAAAGTAAGTAGTTTTGTAAGTATATGCGATTACACGAAAGTGGAGTTAAATGTAAAGTGTACTAACCATTAGATTCCATACCGAATTGTTACGGGTCAAATAAAGCGCCTGACGTGTAACAGCTGACCGTAATAGTGATATATATATTCTCGTGTGTTTATATTTTATTACCTCCAGCGGAATAAGCTACTAATATACACAAATGCCTCAATATAGTCTCATTTATAAGTTGTTATTTATGTCGTAGAATCAGTTAAATACGATTGTTTTTATATTTATTTCACGATTATTTATGTCACTAGATACTTTACTAAATTATAGAAAATATTTGGTTTATTAAGCATTGAAGTTATTATAAGCAAACATTACTCTTACGGCGCCATACCCGCCATTATACTCCGTTCATCGAGAAGAGAGACGTAGTGTAAACACACTGATGCCCGTGACCACGGGTGGTCAAAACAGGATCGCTCGCTCACTTTCGCTGCATCCGTTCAGGTGTAAGGTCGTTGTGTGTTTTGTTATATAGCAGTGCTATTATAAGCCAAACATTTAAAATTAATTTCTTTTTAATACTTGATAAAACTTGATTTTCTCCGAAAATTTCCTAAATCTGCATCTTCGCTCACCACAACAAGCACTGTGTCAAGTGGTGGAAAATTCTTACGAAAAACTTTTCTTCGTGTCGCATTTCAGTCAAAGTCATGAAGACGTTCTGAAAGCTTTGTTGTAATTCTTTTTTTCATGGCTTGAAAGAGTGCGTGGATTTCATAACAATATCAGTCATTGACTGTTCTGGACACAACAGCTTCGTTCTATACACGCTAGGAACCATGTGTATCTCTAAAGAAAGTTATTACTTCTTCTTTGATCGCTTCTTGGTGTAATCAAATAGAAGGATGGCTATTGCTTCTCTGTGTGAAGTCACTGCATAAGACTAAAGATAAAAAAGAATAAAAAACGTGGTTTGTGACTGGATTAAAAAAAGACGTCAGCTCGGTTGCTTAGTTACCTTGCTGAAAGAAATTGTAATTGTAATTGAAAACCCTAGAACCTATTTTAATCAACTTAGAATGTCACCAGAGCAGTTCACGTTCCTTTTAAACAGAGTTAGTAACGCAATAAAGAAACAAGATAGTGTTATGCGTGAAGCATTATTACCAGAATTGAAATTACAAATTGCATTACGTTTCTTGTCAAGTAGATATTCGTCTCTGCAGTACCTGTTTCGTGTTTCGAAAACCACAATTGCAATAGTTCGTTTGTATAAGTATTTGGAATTGAATGAATTTCAGTCTGCAATACACTAATCGTCAACCCATCAATATTTAATTCACGAATAATTGCTTCAAGAGCACTAACACGCCGGTGCTTAAAATCGCACAAACACCTATTCATCGCATACATGTTCAAAAACCGAATTATTTTTTCCGTTCACCCCCTTTATGTTGTGTTAGGTTCTTTATTGGTTATAACCTAACCTGAAAACACGCGAAATCAGTTTCACCAAAGTTGGAAGGTGCCGAAACTGTTTAGTTTCGCCAACTAGTTGCGCGAACGCCTTCCGCGCATGCGCAATGGCCAGTAGCGCAGTTTCATGAAACGTAGTGTAATCGTGTAAACTAGCCTTAAGAGCGCTAGTGTCGTTGAATCTGTCAGTTGGTAACAACATTCGTAGCAGTGTGTGTAACGACTGTGTATATTAAACTGTGGTATGATCATTTACATGACGGCACGAGAAGACGAACAAAGAATGTCAAAAGCCAAATAATATTGATGGAGTATGCACACTACACATTTACGTTCATCGAATAAAAACCAGCCTCCCGCTCTACAATAACGTAAGCGCACAACACTTGATCAGGAGGTAAGAAGTGACCACGTCCACCGCACACTCTTATCCTGAAAAGTGGAACAGTACAGTTTGAGTTATGGGCGCTGATAAACGCGAAAGTAGCAGGCGGTCTGCTGCCGCTGTTCCCAGCACCACGTGCGACCGTGCAGCACCGCTGATGTCACGGTCGAATTATAAAACTTTTATTTATAAATGGCGCTCCACATACGGGCTCGGCTGTCAAAGCTTGGGCATCCTTAGGCCGCACTGGAGCCAAATGGATAAACACGTGTACGAGGTCTTCGTTTGTATTACAAAGAGTTTGTTAGGATAACAAGTAGCGTGTCTCTCCTCGCACAGGCGTGCGTGCTGCTGTCGCACTGTCGCCTGGGAAATCACTGTTCCTGGACCACTGTTCTGTTAGCATACCAGGCAAGTCTACAGGGAAAAATGTCACTTTGCGTCGCAGCTGACCTGTGACACCTTCCTTTCATAAAGGAGGTATTCTAATCAATTATTCACTTTAAAATATGAAGTAAAATCATCAACGATGAAATGAAAGAGCCTTATGTTGAAACTTCCGAAAAATTAATTAAACCTTTATTTGGCAATGTTGCTTTCAAGCAACATCAAAATTGCGGGTGGTTTTCTGAAACATCCTTGAAACTAACATTTAAGCTCTCCAATAAGCCGGCCGCTGTGGCCGAGGGGACTGAGGCGCTCCAGTCACGATCTGAACGGCCACTACGGTCGGGGGTTCGAATCCCCCCTCGGGCATGGATATTTGTGCCGTCCTAGTTCGTAAATAGTTCATAAGTAGTTTGTAAGTTTTAGGGACTGATGACCCCGTAGTTAAGTCCCATAAGTTCTACAAACATTTGAACATTCTCTCCAATAAATTAATGTTTCGTTGTCTTTTTCAAAATGTTTAACAATAAACTGAATCTTCAGCGGACACTCCAAGCATAAGTTACCGAGGTAAATGTTTGTTTCAATTCTGTGACGATATTTTTCGTGATACACGGAAAAATGCTTATAAAAGCGAAAGAGGAAGCCTTGAAGTTGATTTATGATGGAAAATTGTTGACGAGTTCTTATATGGTAGACTGAAAATGGATTTATATTTAATGGTAAGAGGAGGCCTAGCAGACCACAACAAACTGGACAATAAGTCCAAAAGAAGAACGAAACAGCATTTCATGTACCACTCACAGATGTACGGTATGACAGATATGGCAATACGTTATCATTTGACAGATTACGTGCCAATAGGAATTTGCAAGTTTTGTCTTCAGAGGTACTTGAATGTAAAAATGTAGAAATAATGAGACTGTTCTGAACTTTGCACCAAAAAAACGACCTGTTTTCATACGTTTCACATGAAATAGTCCAATATACAATAATTTCTGCAGCCATAAAGAACAACACTGTAGTATTGATACTGTACCACCATGCGAAGTTTTTGGGCAATGTTACTTACAAACCAGAGACTATATTTTGAAAAAAAAAAAAAAAAGAAAAAAAAACGTACAGATCTGTTCACATGGCCCTAGACATTCAATTGAAGTAACATAATACTTTTTTCTTCTCGTGATTTCTGTGTGTGCCAAATGAAGGCTTAACTTAAAAAAAATTGTTGGATACTGATTGCTTAGTAATATTGTTTCTGTGTTCTGTTCTCTATTTTAAAATATAGCCCATTCTCTAAGTTGCCTATTTTATTAACGTCTCATTGACACCTCCGATCGAAAACCATTAATTGCTTGGAAATTAATCTATAAAATAGAGTATGCAATTTGTACTTCTATTGCTGTTGAATACATTATGCACTTCTTTATCCGTTTTAATGTTCAGGGTAGAGTCGAGGAAATGCATGATTTCTGAACCGCTAGTACGTGGCGACGAGAGGTGGTAGTGACCTTGAATTAATGTTGGCTGACTGCCCATACAATGCAGTTTGTCGCTATGGAGCGTTGGAGCGCAGATCATCGTGTGTTAGTTGTCGAGCAGTACTTTAGAAACAGTGTGTCCTGCCCCCCTTGCTCATCTGATTTGTCGGAATGCGACTTCTTTTTGGGGGATATTTAAAATCAAAAGTCTACATGAACAAGCCTTGCACACTCGATGACCAGAAGAATAACAAGAATAATAAATTTGTTACAAAGCGTCAAAGTACTTAGTATTTGTAGCTGAGCTAGTATCTTTGATGACAACATGAAAGATCATACACTGAAGATTTTTCCTTATTCCGCTTTGATCTCAAAATTATGAGGGTCTGCTGATATTAATTCTATATTAAGATATACAAAAAATACAAATTTTTGAAATTTAGCAAGAGTTACCATTTGTTTTTATCTAGGAAATTCAGCCAAAAACTCCCTAGATATACAGTTTGTACGGGCTAGGTTGCCGTCTTTTGCAACTGTAAATTAATTTAATTGAGACCAGACGCGATTCACTTTATTTTTAAGCATCATCAGTGATTAACTGTACAGCAAATATTTTTTGTTTTACATTTTTGTGTGTTTTTTTACTAAATTCGATCTTAAACAGTTTTCAAGCTATGAGTTTAATTGATATTATGAATAGAATAGACTATGAAGTTTACTCACGTTTTTATGTTGCCCCCTTCATGTCTTTTTGTAGCAATCTCATTGCCACTTGCTCTCACTGTTGTCAATTATACATTTTTATAAAAGTTTCCGAAAACTCTCCATTTTTGTAGCGTAGCGATCTGCGATTGTATATTGTTTTGTCTCTCTTTATCGTCTGTATGTGTGTTACTTGCTTATAAGTTCTTTGGTTCTCATTGTGAGATGTGTTCTTGTCTTGTTTCTGTCAAAATATTTAATTTTTTATTTTTGTATTGCTTATTTATCCTGACCAGATTAGGGCCTTGAGGCCATCTCTTTCATATGCAAGGAATGCAAGGAGAAATTCGGAGAGGAATTAAAGTCCAGGAAGAGGGAATAAAAACCTTGCCGACTGTTGACGACATACTAATTCTGTCAGAGACAATAAAGAACATGGAAGAGCATTTAATCGGAATGAACAGTGACTTGAAGGTATAATATGAACATTAAAAAAGTAAAACGAGAGTAATGGAATCAGGTGATGCTGAAGGAATTAGACTGGGCAATGAGACATTGAAAGTCGTCGATGAGTTTTGTTATTTGGTTAGCAAAATAACATCTCATGGCCGAGTAAAGAAGACGTAACATTCAGAATCGCTAGAGGAAGAAAAGCGTTGCTGAAGAAGCGCAATTTGTTGACATCCAATATTCTTTTAAATGTTAGGAAGTCCTTTCACAAAGCAATGGTCTGGAGTGTAACGTTTTATGGGAGTGAAACGTGGACGATAAGGAGTTCAGACAAAAAGATTATAGAAGCTTTCCAAATATGGTGTTACAGACGAATGATGAAGATTAGATGGGTAGACCACGTAACTAATAAGGAGGTGCTCAAACGAATTGGGGAGAAAAGACATTTCTGGCATATCCTGACTAGGAGAAGGGGTAGAATGGTTGGACATATTCTGAGACATCAATGAATCGTCAACTTAGCATTAGAAGGAAGTTTGTGGGGTAAAACTCGTAGAGGAATACAGTAAGCAGATTGAAAAGGATGTAGGTTGCCGTACGTATTCTTAGATGAAGAAGATTGCACAGGTTAGGGGAGCATGATGGAGAGCTGCATCAAACCAGACTGCGCACTGAAGACGACAACAACCACTTTAAGCTCATTATATAAAAGCTCATTATATAAAAGCTCATTATATAAAAGATGTTATTAAAACTTTTGGTAGTGTGAATGTTGCAGTCAGCTTCATTAAAAGAAAAAATGCAGAACTACGTTTTGATACAATGTAACGCGACGTCATACGCAGCTACATCACCTACCCGCGAACTTCATTGAGTTTCCTGCACCATATATACAGGCAGTCTGTAGGAAAGGACAAGAAGTTAATAGGGCCGACTAAAGCACACCGAGAAAGTACGTCAACCAAATCAATAACCCATTGTGCGCTGCTGTGGCTTTGTGAAATTGAGAGAAGTTAAATTTATGTCGGAAAATAATTATTAACTGTAAAGCCAACTGTGGAATATCTTTGTCTATTAGTTTCCTGCGTAAATACGGCCACTTATAATTTTTCTGTCCATTTTCTCTTCTGTCTCTCCATACCCTACCTCTGTCTCTCTACTTCCTCGGTAAGTGTCCGTAGCTATTCAAGATGAGGAAATAAGCTATATATATGTGTGTGGCGTCTGTTCTTTCGGACCCGAAAAAAAAACACCACATATATTTATAAAAAATGTTCCAATATTTGTCAAGCTTATGGGACTAAACTGCGGGCTCATCATTCCCTAAACTTACAAACATGAACTAACTTATTCTAAAGACAGTACAAACATTCCTGCCGAGGGAAGATTCGAACCTCCGACGCGGGAGGCCTCTCGATCCTTAACGTGGCGCTCCAGGCCGCTCGACTAATCCCGTGCAGCTATATTCATAAATTATACAATAGGCGACGACGGACAATGATCCTTTCTTCATTGCTGAAGCACTTAGGGAAATTACTTGAAAAAAAAAAAAAGAACAACAACAACAACACAAATTTGAGTACTAGTGGACAGGGAAAAGTTCAGATTTTTTATCTGATGGGAGGCATGCTTGAGTATTCCGTGCAGTTGTAGTCATCGCTTTCACCCGAATGGTGTAGGGATCAGAGCAACCGCCTAGCAAACGGGTGACCCTGGTTGGAATCCCGGCTGGGTACACATTGTAATACGCCGAAGCTTAAGTTTTATTATGACATCCGTAGAGTTTAATGTGTGGTCGAGAAAGTAACACGTCGGCAATAGGTATAGAAAAATCTATGGCTTCTACCACTTTTAACGGGTATGTACGAACATGAATTTTGTTTTGAGCACATACACTGCATAGCACGTTTCGAATTACATAAGCTTCATTGGCCTTAGTGTGTAATTAATATTAAACCACGATACTTCCATTTTCGTTTTCACGTTATTTTATGGTGTTGGTATATGCTACTTTAAACAGCTGACAAACGTTTATTACTAATCAGCTTTTCTGTTCCGTTCGTGGAACAGTTACCCTAGTGCGGTATGTTAATTATCATAGTAATTCAATTGTGTAATCACCGGTATGCTTTTCTGTGAGAATGATAGCGAAAAGCAAGTTATCAGCCGCCCAGACAACTTTGCACAGGATATTTTAGATTGCGTAGGCCTATGTGATATTTAAAATTAAGAGTTGCATTATGTCGCTATTTGGACGCTTTCGTTATAGTGTACGAAAGGTATACAGGAATTTTAGCGCATTCAGACGGGATCTTCCGAAAAAAAATGCCATACGATCATTTCATTAATTCTCTTTGTCATCGCAGACAGGAAACACGAACTACAAAGTGCTTCGACACGTAGGGGTAGCACGTAACAAATCAATTTTTAATCGCCAAACCCACAAGCCCTATTTTCGTAATGTGTAGTTTATCGGAGACCTACTTAATTTGGTGCAATATTCACCTCCCTATATTTTTAATGCCAGGTTTTTCTATGGCAGAAAATACTTTATTCCATAGCGGTTCACTGGGAAGAGTTAACTTATCTCATCTCTTACTGCTAAGCGAATGGACCTCAGTACGGTCATTATGAAAGTCTAACACTGTTGGCTCAGGAGATGAATAAATACGTTTGCATCGCAGTGACACAGACGCATTGCTGCTATGTAATGCAGGGGCATCGCAACGTCTGTGTGAACAGACATTTCCAAACAATCTGGGTCATGGGATGTTCACGTCTGTGTACAGAACGTTGCATAAGGCCGTAACATTGGCAGTGAACTGATGGCTAAGCAGCGACGTGCAAACGTTACAGTCTGCATATAGGAGGTCGTGCTGAAACGCATAGTCATCAAGCAATGCACGTAGACACACTTGCTTTATTCATGCTGTTCGCTAAAGTTACTTGAAGTTTTCTCACCTTCAACAGTAACACACATATCTTCTTAAAAGTTCTATAAAACTTACAATCAGCTAATGTCCAAGAACTAGCTGATACAACGCCCTGCTTGCTTCACCAAATTTAGAATAACCTGTCTTTCCTTGCCATAGTCTGTCTACAAAACGAGTTGCATGAAAGTGACGTAAACATGCATCCATTCATTTGTTGGCTTCAAACACAGTCGACTATTTCTTTTAATTGCGATTTAAATATTTGTCGTCATCGTGAATTTCTTAGGATTGTGTGTAGTAAAACTTTTACATTACGTTTGTGTGTGTGTGTGTGTGTGTGTGTGTGTGTGTGTGTGTGTGTTTGTGTTTGGAAAGAAGGTGGAATTTTGGAGAGAATCTGAGGTCACATAAGGGTGGTGGTTATAAGGGTGTACAATTAGTCGCCAAGCTTCCAGTTTTTTAAATGTAGTCATTACAATAAGATATACGAGATTTGATAAATCAAGGCTCTTAACGTTTGCACCTGCATTACTCTGTCATGTATGAAAACCTCAGTTACTATGTACAACATCATATACCTCACAGTGCGTATTGGTCACATTGAACAGATACTGTACATATGATTTATCGCGTGAGAGCTCTCCATCTTAGACACTATCTGTATTCCCTGACGCGTAACGTAATTATTCACAGCTTTAAAAACGTTTTGAATTTCCGCTTGACAGGGTCGCTTCTCTTACAGGTTAACGTGTAACAGCGTTTGGAGAGAGCTAACCATCCTACTTGCACAAGTCATCGCCTCACAATATTTTTACCCATCAGGTATGTTGAAAATCGATGCACAGTTAAAAAAAAAAAAAAAAATAAACCGACAGTTGACATCCACTAAGGCATGTAAACATTCAGCTCAAAATTAAGTAATATCGTAGAATATTTCTGAACCACGTTCTATGGTAATATACCCTTATTATTTCCGCAAACATTTAGTTACCCAACTGTATACAGGTATTCAATAATTACAAAGTTAAGAAATCCCATAATAGGGACTCCTACTTTCGTTCGTAAAGAAGTACAGAAGGTAACTACATCACTGCCATACTGAGGTTACCATCTGTGTACCTCTTCCATATGCGTCACATGTCGTGACTATTCACCGTTTATAAGCTTAAAGGAGTTAGGTGTGAGAGTGCGTTTTATGTTGCAGCAAAGCTCTGGAAGACCAGGAACAATTTCAGCGAAACCTGTTTCAAATACGATCATGCAGTGGAGTTTACACACCCTTATCATGCAGGTAAGATAAAAATGTTATTTTGTTTTCTAGCACAGAGTGTCCAACTATTCCTTTCCTTGAACACCAGTGCCCTATAAAATGTAATAAAATATAGTTGTTTACTACTGAAATTCTTACGGGTTGGGGAGTGATGAGATGCTGGGTTAGATTATACTAACTTAAAAGCAGAAGTGCCACTACATTATCTAATGGGTGGCTACAAAAACAAAAGCGATTTCGAGGAAGACCTTCAACAATGGTAAAACGTATTTAAAATCAAGCAGAAGGAAGAAAGCCCACTGTTAACTTGAGTGGCGATCAAGAAAATGACTGTTGAGTCCGAGAATCTTATCAACATCCAAATGCTTTAGTATTCTTACAGTGGCAAAAGTTTCAAAACTTAGTCCATTTGCAGTTATGTTTTAACTGTTAAACGCAAGACAAAAGGAATAAAGTGCAAACATGAATGAATGAATGAATGTTAACGTCTCTCGATATAGGTTCCTGGACCTACATGTTACCCAGTGCACTTCAGATTACGCATTATCAGAATTTACAATTTAATCACTATTAGAAAAAAAAATTATACAGCTACCGCATTAAACACGATGATATCCAACACGACATCTTTGTATCAATTGATCCAGTCTGAAGGCAAAGTTTTAACGCTATGAAGCACCGCTGGCGGAATTAAAGAAAATGTTCAGGAAAATAAGCCCCAAGAAAGGCCAAAAATATGCACAAGATGAAAATAGTTTCAATCGACATGACGCATCGATAGTAATAGTTAAAAGAATTTGTGGCAGTATTTGAGTTCTGTGAAAATTCAGGAAATATTTCAACATGTTTACACTTTCTCGATTATAAAAGGAAAACGATATACTCCACAGAGAATTTACACGTCACTGAAATGAAAAAATCGGTTGAGCCACAACTGAACGTAAAAAACAGAATAAATAAATAAATACACTATTTAACCATCTCGACGGAAAAAGGGATTTCGTGCAGGTAGGGTAGTGCTTAGTTCCCCTTAGATATTTTTGTGAATTCAGTTTATATTTGAATGCCAAATCATCCACATCAGTTCAAATTTTCAGATTTATGGACAATTTTCTATGTAGTTATCTCTATGTACTAAAATTAATCAATTACCATGTATCGGTTTCAAGATATGGGCTAGAAACTGAAAACAGTCAAAATATTTACAGGTTTTTCCGTACACGAAAGTTAAGGAAAGCTATAAACCGAAGCATATTCATTTTAATCTTATTTGGGATGTCTAACATCGATGAAAGCTCTTTCCAAGTTTCTATATTCCATGATGGTAAGTAAAGCAAAGTGGAGAAACCATTAGAATAGAAAGCAGTCTCCGTTGCAAAACTGTAATTCCTTTATTCAAATTTAGCGTTTCGAGCGGTTAGTACAAAGATTTGTTGACCGATGATGGCATAAACGCGGGGGCGTTTTCTAAGACATGTCAATCATCGGTAAAAGCAGCATGAGAGTTAATAAATTTAAGGTAACAGTCACAATGGCAGAAGAAGATCCGGTGCCCGATAGGTCCACGATTACAAGATATTACTGTAAAACTGACTAGTGTTTCTTAACTGTTAACGCCAAAGTGTTAAAACTGACACAATCTTCAGGCCTACAGCAAAGATCAAGCAAATTATGAACAATGTGGAAGACAATGCAGGGATTAGAACACCAGGCATATAAAAAAATTCCGTTTTCTAACGATTAAGTGACTGGAGCCCTGTCGAAATAGCTCACGAAACAGGACCACTTGGGTGTAGCCTGGTTTCATTGTCATTCATGTTCAGTCAACTAAAGATGATAATTCCCATTACACATATGCAGGGTACCCATAAAGAAAGTCCCACTTTCAAAATGCTGTATAAAAAGAACCAAGGAGCAAATGGGTGCACATTTGAACTTACTTGACGAAAGAGCTAACGCAATGGCATACACACGAAATACGGGTCCTTAGTTTATCAATAGATGGCGCTGTAAGCAGCATACGCTGCAAATCATGGGAAATGCCCACGATACTTTTGCATTTGGCATAAACAAGCAGGTTTCGTGTCCCTCGTCTCCTATTGTATATTGTCATGGGTCTGTAACTTCAGGATAGAATGCTGCTTGTGAAGCTATTTTACAAGAATGACTCTGCAGTTGCAGCTTTTATGAAAATTACGGTGATTAAAGAACACGAGGAAAGGTTGCAGTCCGATGACAGTGAAGGCTCTGAAGAACACGTTGAAGATGTTCGAAGAAACAGGATCGTTTCAAGTGCAATGTAGCAGAGGGAGTAAATCAATCTCTTCGACCTCTGTGGAAGGTGTGGCCATAGCGTTAGAGAAAGAGACGCAAGGCTTCAGTGCACGTGGAAATTCCCCGATTATTAGATTTGCCTCCGAGCACGGTACGTAATATTCTAAGAAAAATTCTGCTTTGTATCCGTATAAAGTTACGCATCTGCTACGGTTGCTTCCTGCTGACCTGCCAGCGAGACACACGTTCGTTCAACAATGTCTTGAGGGTATGATAGTGGATAGCGATTGGTCATGGAAGGTTTTGGGGACAGATAAAGTCTATTTCCACTTTAAAAGCAGTGTCAGTACCGAAAATTGCGTGATATGGGCAACGCAAAATCCCCCTTCATTCTACTAAAGCATCTATGTGGTAAGGGCTCACACCATCCTTTATTATAAGGCACATCTTTTTCGAAGAGGTGAGACCTGCATGTACTGGTACCTGTACCGTCACTACGGTATAGTATCAATTTCATGGGCGATAGCAACGCCAGTGCAGGAATTCCTCAGGTCCATCTCCCAAATGACAGTTTTCTCAGCCGTCATATTTCTATAACCAATCCGTAAGGATCATCGAATATGAATCCTCGTGACTTATGAGTATGGGCTTATTCCAAAAATATTGTGTTGAGTGCCAATTCAGTGAGCTTGGCTGAAAGCATGTATTACGCAACATAATCACACTTTAACCTCTGACACGTTGCTGTATGTTGTGGAAAATGCTGTTCATCGGTTTCAACTTCGAGTGGGAAATTGTGGACATCATAGTAGACATGACTTGCGCAAGTCACGTGACAATTAACAGAATTTGGATTACGTGCTTTTTCTGCAGTTTTGGCCCGAAGAAACCGAACCGTTTTTGTATTTTCTGCAAATTTTGGTCAAAGGACAATTAAAGATGAACCGACGAATTACGGCCTTGGCGAAGTGTATGGGCTTTTCACTAAAAAAACAAAAGGTCGATCACATTTGTTGGGATCCACTTTCATAACGCCGCTTACAACGTCCCCTATTCATAAAGCTAGGAACAACCTTTTTTGTATTTTTGTGTATGCCACTGAGTCTTCCCCTTCGTCAAGAATTTTCAGTTCAAATGTGAAGTCATTCTGCCTCTTGCTTCTTTTTGTACAGCGCTTTGAAAGCGGGACTTTAATTAGGATCACCCTGTGTATACATATATAGCGTTTATTTATGACTTCATGTCAAAGATAAGAGTTCAAGCAGCTTCTTGTGTAAGTTAGTCGTTGACAGAGGCTCTACCAAGCTACTATTATCTCTCACTTTCCATCGTTTAGCACCTCTTCCCATTGCAGACCTCTTTGGTTCACATCTTCTTTCAACTGATTTCTCCATCTTGTCCGTGGCCTTCGAAACGGTCTTTGTCAGCATTCTGTCAGATCTATGGCTTTTCGGTGAAGTCTTTCGAGTCTCTTTCTTATAATGTGGCTACGCGATTTAAATGTTACTACGCATAATTTCTTCCCGTAATTGATTTGCAACATGTTTCGTAATGTTTCGTTTCTTATACTATCCCTTCCATTCTGACCAAGGATGCTACATAGAAAACACATTTTTGTTGGTTGTAACCTGCTTAAATATTTCTTTTTCCAAATTCACAACTCTGACGTGTATGTCAAAACCGGGAAGTTAATATGACTTGTATACCACCTTTTTATTTCTTGCTCCTATTTCTGATCTCCTAATTCAGTTATCACAGACAATCTGAAATTTTGAAAAAAGCCTTTAGGTGTGAAAAAATATGGAACAGCAATTCGTGCAACACGGCTCTGCCACAACCACGATACGCCCTTGAAACTGTGGTTCTACCAGAGAGCATTACACAATAAAATAATACACCAAGATGAAGAGAAACAGATGGAACACAAGAAAGAAGAGACATAATTAATTTCCTCCCATTTAATAGATTCTCGTTTACAAAACTACAGTCAATAGAGGAGATAAAATGTACGACAGCAACGACTTCAATAACTATACGATTTCAAGGATACCACAAAAACGTATAACTTTCACATGAGATTAATTATGCTGCTGCAGAGAAACTAATTGTATTGCTTATTGTATGTCAATGAACATGCATACAGTAAAAATATCAAACTGTGGTGAATAGTGTTGACGTCACGATGCCGCCTCGACAAAACGTTGTTGAACACACACACACACACACACACACACGTATATATATACAGGGTGTCCCACTCAACTTTTTCACCCCAGATGTTTCTGAATCTACAAGAGATATTGAAAAACTAGTTTCATGCTCATGAACGTAGGCAGGGGCGTATGAAAGTAGGTAACATCAGAGTATAAAAAGTAAAGAAGTAATATTTTCAACGCAAAATCATGTTTTTTTTTAATGGATACCCTATATTATTTCTTAAGCAATCAACAGAATGAAAAATCAAAAAAGAATGGCGTTCGCTACATGGCAATCCATCAATTAGATCCGGAGAAACTGCGAAGCGAAGTTTACGTTTGAAATACATCAGGAGCGGTGCTAGCGCGTGTCCGATATTCACCCGCGAGTCTCGCTTGAGTCTCGGGACGCGTTATCTGTGCGCTTCATTTGTTTCAAACGTCAACTTCGATTGGCAGTTTTGGCGAATGTAATTGACGGATTGCAATGCAACCAACGCCATTATTTTGTGATTTTTCATTCTATTGATTGCTTAAGCGATAATATAGAGTAACTATTAAAAAAACAATAAGTGTGTTTAAAATAATATTTCTTTACGTTTTCGGCTGTCTCATAGTACCTACTTTCATAAGCCCCTGCCGTACGTTCACGACTCTGAAGGTCGTTTTCCAATATCTCTTGTTGTTTCAGAGATATCTGGGGTGAAAAATTTGGGTGGGACACCATATATATATATATATATATATATATATATATATATATATATATATATATATATATATATATATATATTGTTGTTTTTCAACTGTTTATTAAGCTTAAATAATACACAGAAAGATGCAACAATTAAATTTTCGATTCCTCAAAATAGCCACCCTTTGCTTTCATCACTGCCTTGCACACTCCCGGCATGCGTTGCGTCAAGCGTCAGTTTAGCCAAGGTTTCATTTGGAATTAATCTTCATTCTTGCTTCAGGACCTCCCACAATTGTGTCCCACTCATGATATCCCGTTTTCGCATCATTCTGTCAAATTCATTCCATAGCAACTCGATCGGGTTACAATCAGGGAATTGGGGCGGCCATTCTATGTTTCTCAATATTTTACGAACATATAGAGACTTCATATAGTTCTGACACAAGCTGTTTCAGGTCGTTGTCTTGCTGCAAGACACTCCCTTTCTCAATCAGATGCAAATGAGATGTCTTAGCATGTCGCTGGATAATTGCACGACAATCCTTTTGGTTCATTTTTCCATTTATATTCATCAAATCGAATTTATTCCCTCCAAAGGATCCCCATACCATTACAGAACACCCTTCATGCTTTACAGTTGGAATGTCACAATGCCGCTTCGGAGATGCCGAGCGCATTGAGGCGCTATGCTACGAAGCGCAAGGCCGTTCCCCGACGGGGGTTCGAATCGCTCCTCGGGCATGAATGTTTGTGCCGTCTTTAGTTCATAAGTAGTTTGTATGTTTAGGGACAGATTTCCCCGTAGTTAAGTCCCATAAGCTCTACAAACTTTTAAATTAAACACTGAAGATTCAATAAATATTTCAAACTTGGATTCATCAGTGAATAAGACTCTTTGCCAATTCCACGCTGTCCAAATGTTGGTGTGTCTTAGACCACTGAAGCCTCTTCTTCTCGTTAACAGGGCCCAACATAAGCTCGGAGGTTGTTGTCTGCCATGCACCCTCTCACTGTTGACTCACTCACCGGTGAATCACTCGATGCCTTTAGTTCAGCATTCAATTCACGGACAGTTTTTAACCTGTTTCGTTTACTGGTCAATACCAAATACTTTTCCTGCATTCTGATATTTTTCTGGGTGCTCCTGATCGAGGACAATCTTCATAGTAGCCTGTTTCTGGATGCCGATATGTGGTTTTGAGACTCCACTGATGGAAGTCTTCAGTTTGTTTAGTATTATCGGCCACTATTGCCTTCTTTGTGCAAATTGGTTATCATTACCCGTGATTCATAAGTAATCTGGCACTTTGGGGCCATTTTCAATTATTTTCGCAGTGTGTTATACCTTTATGCAAACGCAACTGCAAACGAACAGCACTGTAAACAACATACCTCTACATAGCCATGTGGTCTACTCGCGCCACTTGGCGTGTTTAGTAGAACGGTGTACAATATTGCGTCATTATTAACCGTTATTTGAGCTTGCTATTCCTTATTCTAAAAATAACACACAGATCACTCCCCTCTTGCCCCGTTGTAATACACAGCATGGTGTTTCCAAACTTATGCACGATTTTTACATTTAATATAGGAAACACCGAGTGTGGTAGACACTTTTTTCTTCAATTTCTTATGTGGTCAACAAAATAAATGTTCGCACTTATATCTAACTCGCCGCGGCGGAGCGGCCGAACGCATTGAGGCGCTATGCTACGATGGGCGAGACCGTTCTCCGTAATGGATTCGAATTCCCCCTCGGGTATGGATGTTTGTGCCGTCTTTAGAATAAGGTAGTTCATAAGTTTAGGGACTGATGACCCCGCAGTTAAGTCCCATAAGCTTTAAAAACATTTGCACAATTTATCTAACTCGTAGTCTTAATTTTAAGAATATATATATATAAACTTATGGCTTCTTTTCTGTTATGCGATGTTTATGACTACCGACCCTGGGACTGTGACAGAGGGATCGGGGTTGGTTTTCACGTGTGTATTTAATTTTATTGTTTTACTTTGTGAAAAACACAATTTTTTACATCATCCAGTCTGCTCGTAATGTATAATTCTGATGTTATGTTCGTCATGTAGGCACCACCCATTTCCCCTCGTGTAAAACATGTCTATGTGAGATATTTATTGTGTCATTATCATTATAGTTTAACTGTTTCTTACATTATTACATACGTTTAAAATTGAAAATTAATTAAGCATATTATTTCCTAGAAGTTGTTCAAATGAGCGTTCTGATTCATATAATTCTTACACGAAAAAATAGCCAAGATCGGTAATTGTGTTTCCTTTTTGTTTAGATTACCAGTTTTGATACAATATACTGTCATTATCCGAAATGTCTTTAACATTATATATTTTTTACGTTGCTAAGGATTCATCATATAGTGTCAAGGTGTGGGAAACAATTCTTTTTAATATGACACGCTGTTGATGAAAACATCATTTCTGTTAAGTATTCTACTTGATGAGAATTATTTTAAAGACAGATCCGATGATAGCAAAATGTTCAAATGTTTGTTAAGCTTATGGGACTTAACTACGGGGTCATCAGTCCCTAAACTTACAAACTACGTATCAACTAACTTATACTAAAGACGGCACAAATATCCATGCCCGAGGGGGGATTCGAAACCCCGACCGTAGTGGCCGTGCAGACCGTGACTGGAGAGCCTCAGTCTCCTCGGCCACCGCGACCTGCCGATGATAGCAGTACAATAAAAAAACCGGTAGTCTGAATAATAAATAAATAAATTGCGATCTTGAGTGTTGAGAAAAATTATATGGATAATGTATCACATCTGACAAACTTAAAAAATTAATATACATGTGGCGTCTATTACGAAAGAACAGACGTCACTTCTGATACTGCAGCTGTTATTCTTTCATATTCACTAAATATGCCCATGCGCAATTGATGTATATTCCATGGATATTTTCAAAAAATATTTTGCTAAATTGATTTTCATAAATCTGAAAAAGATCAATGATGGTGATTAAGAAATAAGTAAAGGAATACATAATAGTAGAAACTTAAAAATATATCAGAACAAATATCATTTTGAAATTATAGAAATCTGTGAATTTTTAATAAACCTCTATGAGAAAAATTATTTTTGAGAAACATCTTACGATATCTTTGTATATAAAGGAGAGTGTCCTTGTGTTTAGTTGTACGTATTACGCACAAAGTTACAGTTTTGTTCCAATCTTTACGAAATGTTGCACATGTAAGGATCAGTCCATGAGGACGGTCGCCTTCAGTATAAGGATCAAGTACATCACATTGCTCACGCCGGCCGCGGTGGCCGAGGGGACTGAGGCGCTCCAGTCACGGTCCGCACAGCCACTACGGTCGGGGGTTCAAATCCGCCGTCGGGCATGGATATATTTGCCGTCCTTAGTTGTAAGTAGTTCATAAGTAGTTTGTAAGTTTAGGGACTGATGACCCCGTAGTTAAGTCCCATAGACTCTACAAACATTTGAACATTGTGAACATTGCTCACGAGATATGACGTCATAAACATTGAGGTGCGCGAAAAACTGCTGCATCAAACGACATTGTAGCACATTTCGTCCTAAACCACTGGACCGATTTCAACAAACTTTGGTACACAAATTCCTTACCGTGACATGTTCAAATGTTTGTAGAGTCTATGGGACTTAACTACGGGGTCATCAGTCCCTAAACTTACAAACTACTTATGAACTACTTACAACTAAGGACGGCACAAATATCCATGCCCGAGGGGGGATTCGAACCCCCGACCGTAGTTGCCGTGCGGACCGTGACTGGAGCGCCTCAATCCCCTCGGCCACCGCGGCCGGCTTTACCGTGACATGACAACGCTGTCGGGGTAAGAACCACATAAGACACATGGTTCAGGAGGTATAACTTAACAAACAATAGGAGGTGCAAGAAGCTGCCACATAATGCGATGAGGCTTCACTCACACACTGTATGAGAATTACAGTACTTAACGACTTTCAACTAACTTTAAAAATAATTTCGAACCTTTATTAAACTTTTTCAATAAATATGAGATCATATATACTACGATGGGTAGAAACCTGTCGTCTTCACACACACACCCTCCAGAAAAAAAAAAAAAATTGAAAGAAAGAAATTGTATAACAGCAATCTGGTAAAGGTAAAGATTGGAAACTCGGGGTGTTTTACCATAAGCTTTCATTGGATGGGAGTGAATTAATCTTCGACGGGAGTGGTAGATGGTAGTCTGTCTGGAAACTGACTAAAATTTAGTTCGTCAAGCAGATCTATCCCCCCCCCCCCAAAGCCAAGTCCTAGTTACGCCACTGCATTCACTAAAACACTGCTCAGAGGCGGACTAAAGGGGAGAGGGGCAGATCTGCCTGGTTCTCTCGTCTTGGGGGGCCCCCAAATACCTGGAAAATTTGCTTTTTTATTTTATTTATTTATTATATATATACGACAATCGTTATGGGGCCTCCAAATCACTAAAATTATTTTTTTAGACTGTCCCGTGCTCCCTCGTCCTGGAGAGGCCACCAAATCTCAGAAGTTACTTTTTTAGCGTCGCCCCAGGTTTCCTACAGCCTTAGTCCGCCACTGACACTCCTGTATTCCAGTCAGATTAAGGAAATTCATTAAACCTGACTGCTCTTGACAACTTTGAACGAACTTTGAACTGTCAAGCGCACACGGCTGCAGGCGAAAGCAATAAACTTCTATAGAGCTACAGGAAAATGATTAGAAAGAAACAGTGTACATCCAACGAATACCTATTTTTTCCGACAGATCTAGCTTTTAACTTCCAACGACTGCAGTTTCCAGTGAGACTCGCATTTTCTATTACGATTAATAAAACACACGGCAACCGACTCAATACTGTGAAGTGGATTTGATATGTCAATGTTTCTCAAACCGACGACTTTATGTCACTTTCTCAGGGGCGGGCTTACCAAAGAAATTATTCTTATTAGATCGTTGGGAAGGCACAAGTAATATGTTCAAAGTTGTGAATTAAATGATGAATGTCATATCCCGTGTGGAGTTGCTAGTCTCCCATCGGGAGCCTCCCTATTAATGAACAGAAAACAAAATATATGGCAGATGGACAAGCATATAGAGAACATATGCCAAATGCAATAACAATGGACACCTGTGCATTTGAGAGAGTTGGACATTTTAAGTACCTGGGCTAGACAGTTACCCATCTAAATGATCTACGAAATTACACAGAGATTAATACTAGCCAATTGAGCCTATTTTGCGCTATCAAGACTTCTATCCTCAAGGCTCCTGATTCGTGACACTAAATTAACTATCTATAAATCACTTATACGACCAGCGCTTACATATGCCTGTTAAACGTGAACATTAACGACTTAAAGACGCTGAAATACTGGAAGAATTTGAAAGAATCATCGACCCAATTTGTGAAAGAGGAAGAAGTGCCAAAAATAATGTTTGAAAGAAATTCGGGAATGTGGTGAATTGAATGAAAATATCTTCAGTGTCTTATATCTCCGTGGCGTTGTTTTCGAGAACTTTATTACCACCTCCCTTCAGAACATAGCGCGGGAACAAGATAAGGATGAGATTTTGAGAGATGTGAAGGCCAAATGGCGTGATCAGACTCATCCGTCGATCCGACATTACTATCTAATTAGGCGAAATACCTTGTTCCGACGTAGCGACCCCGGGAGATCGAACTGGGTTATGTGCACTGCAGATGAGTGGGTCAACAAACTCATCTGGTTTACTCACCTAAGCTACGCGCACTATGGCCCCGCAAGTGCTACTAGAAACTCCGTGACGCGTGTCAATTCCTAAATATGGAAAAAAGGATCCGGAAAGTGCTGGCCACTTGTAAGCTTTGTCAAAAATCTAAACCTCCCACGGTTACACACCAAGCTCCCCTCTTTTCTATAATCCCTTCTCGGCTTCGTGAGTTAGCTGCGGTCGATCTCTTCGGGCCGCTACCATGCACAATGAATGACTATTCTTACATCTTTGTGGCAGAAGAGCTAACGTCAAAATTTCTTACCTTGACTACTTTAAGGAGAGCGACCGGACGGTACGTTGCTCAGGCCTTTATCAAAGACATCTTACGACAAGTTGGGCCTGTAGAGACAGTCATTGCGGACAACGGTACTCAGTTCCGTTCCCCCTTCTGGAAAGAAATGCTGCGGACGAGTCGCAAGATGCCGATTTTCATATCTGTTTATCACCCTGCGGTAAATCCTTGTGAGCGGGTGATGAAAGAACTGGGGAATCTGTGCCGCCTGTACTGCTAGCGTCGTCATAGGGCCTGGGACCGGTATATACAAGGGTCTCAGCACGTCCAGAACGACCTCCTAAACATCTCCACATATATGCCCCCGGTGCTGGTACTTAAAAACCAGCACACGGAGGACAAGGTGCGTGAAACTGTGCCTCTCGATCCGCCGGTTCGTCTGAGACACCGTGGCGTTATCGAACGCGCCCTGGCAAGTATTTGAGATGCCGCAGAGAGGAGACGACGGCAAGACAGAGTCAGTCGCGTGGTGAGAGTGTTCAAAGTGGGCCAGAAGGTCCTAGCACGCTCGCGAAGACTCTCGAGCAAGCGTCATTCGCTTACCAAGAAGTTTTCACCCTTTTTGTCGGACCCTACCGTGTCAGAAGTATAGTCCACGAGAACGCCGTGGAGCTAGAAACTCTTCGCACTAGGAAATCCAGAGGACTCCACCATGTCTCAAGGTCATACGTTTTGTGTAATTTTCTGTTTGCTAAGGTAAAGTTAAGTGATATTCTTACCATCCATGTCATTTGTGTTTGAGGATTTATGCTGTATTTTGTATGTGTTGCCGGCTGCCGAGGGGACTGAGGCGCTTCAGTCACGGTCTGCACGGCCGCTACGATCGGGGGTTCGAATCCCCCCTCGGGCATGGATATTTGTACCGTCCTTAGTTGTAGGTAGTTTAGGGACTGATGACCCCGTAGGTAAGTCCTTTAAGATTAACAAACATTTGAACATTTTTTTTGTATGTGTTTTGTACTGTTTTCTTTAAATGGTTTGTTTTAATACTGTATATGTATGTGTTTGTAGTGCGATTTCACTTCGCCATGTCGCATCTTTATGTTGTATGCGTGTTTTTTGTACTATAAGGAATACGCCGCTATTGGGGTGGATAACAGCAACTTGCCAGTTCCATCTGGTCGGCTGTTCGACATACGTTACCTTGACGCTCCGTTTTAAGCATAAAAAAATTATTAGTATGACATGTTGTAAAATAATAATATATATTAAATATTTGTATTCATTACGTCTGACATAATTATTTTGATTTAAATGTCTCTTTGAGCCATCTAAAGCGTCTCGCTGCGGAGCGCGCAGTTGCTCACCGTGGAGGTTCGAGTCCTCCCTGGGGCATGGGTGTGTGTGTTGTCCTTAGGTTAGTTTACCTAAGTTTAATTAGTTTGTAAGCTACGGACTGATGACCACGCAGTTTGGTCCGATAGATTTACAAACATTTGAACATTTTTAAATGTCTCTTTAAAAGTCTCTGGTCAGTTTCTGATAAGATGCTGCGAAATTCCTGAAAAGGAACAATTATATTTATTTCTTACCACTACAGGCTAGACTTTGTGGTGTCGATGCAGCTGGTAGTTTCTTGCTTCATGGTCTGCAATGATGTGTGAACCTGTAAAGTTTTTAATTTAATTTCTTTGATAACAGAAGGTCTCTATGTCCCGAATGGAAAATTCACTACCCAATTGCCAGGAGTATCTGTATCTAATATAACTGTCAATTTTATAATTAGCTTCAAATAAAGTCCCGTGTGTAAAATCTGCAGGTTCGTAATTCCAGGTGAGGTAGCTTCCGTAGACTGTCTTTCTACTACACCAAAATTACATGTTGAGGAGATGAAATAATTGTAGACGAAAGCAGAACTTACTTTAAGTTGAAATATATATATATTGAGCGGTCGTAATACATCGATTCACTTTCCATAACATCCCAATAATAATAACATACTCCCATAGAATACTCTAAACTCTATCAGCAAAGAACAACCACTTTTTCTCTTCCTAGCAATTATATGGAGATTCTATATGTTCTGCAAAATACTTTACGGTAGATTTTGATACATATTAAATACAGCAAACATTCTAATTAGCCTTGAAATTAAATTATAGCACAACAAAAAGTTTTATCTACAATGACATCGTTAACAAATATGTGACACCTAATACTAACAGGTATGTTACAATGTTCAAGTGTCTACATCTACATCTACATAGATACTCTGCAAATCACATTCAAGTGCCTGCAGAGGGTTCATTAACCACTTTCATAACGTATCTCTACCGTTCCATTCTCTAATAGCGCGCGGGAAGAAAGAGCACCTAAATCGTTCCGTTTTCGATCTGATTTCTCTTATTTTATTGGGATGGTCATGGCTCCCTAAGTAGGTGGGTGCTAGCAAAATATTTTCACTTTCAGAACTAAAAGTCGGCGATTGAAACTTCGCAAACAGATCACGCCGCAATGAATAACGGCTTTCTTTTAATGATTTCCACCCCAATTCTTGCAACATTTCCGTGACGCTTGCCCCCCCCCCCCGTAACGTGATAAAACAAAACGAGCTGTCCTTCTCTGAACCTTCTCAATGTCTTCCGTCGGTTCCACCAGGTGAGGGTCCCACAAGGGGAACAGTACTCCAGAAGAGGGCGCACAAGTGTGATGTAGGCAGTCTCTTTGGTGGAGCTGGTGCATCTTCGAAGCGTTCTGCCGATGAAACGTAACCTTTGGTTCGCCTTCCCCACAATATTTTCTATGTGTTCTCTCCAATCAAAGTTGTTCGTAATTGTCACTCCTAGGTATTTGGTAGAATCTACGACCTTAAGGTTTGACTGATTTATCGCGTAATTAAAGTTCAGCGGATTTCTTTTAGTGGTCATGTGTATTACTTCACACTTTTCTTTATTTAGTGTCAATTGCCAATTTTCGCACCATCCAGAAATTTTGTCTAAATCGCTTTGCAGTTGCTTTTGATCCTCTGTTGACTTCACTAACCGATAAACGACAGCATCATCCGCGAACAGCCTAAGGGAGCTATTCAGATTGTCTCCTAAATCGTTTATAAACACGAGGAAGAGTAGGGGACCTATAACGCTTCCCTGTGGAACGCCAGATATCACTTCTGTTTTACTCGATGACTTACCGTCAATTACAACGAACTGTTCTTTCTGATAGGAAATCGTGAATCCAATCGTACAATTGGGGAGATATTCCATAAGCACGCAATTTCATAAGAAGCCGCTTGTGGGGTACAGTGTCAGAAGCCTTACATAAATATGGAATCTATTTGAGATCCCTTGTCGATGGCACTTAACACTTCATGTGAATAAAGGGCGCAAGAGTGATACTTTCTGAATCCGTGTTGACTACTGGTTAATAGGTCGTTCTCTTCGAGGTAGTTCATAATATTCGAACAAAGTATATGTTCCAAAATCCTACTGCAAATCGACGTCAACGAGATAGGCCTGTAATTTTGGGGATCACTCTTATTGCCTTTCTTGAATATTGGAGTGACTTGGGAAACTTCCCAGTCTTTGGGTACGGATCTTTCGCTAAGTGATCGGATGTAAATTATAGCTAAGTACGGAGCTATTGAATCAGCATACTCTGAGAGGAATCTAGTTGGTATAAAATCTGGTCTGGAAGATTTATTTTTGTTTAGTGACTTAAGTTGTTTTACTACTCCAGGAACATCTACTTCTAAGTTTAACATCCTGGTAGCTGTTCTTGGATTGAATACTTGAGTGTTCACTTCGTCTACTTTGGTGAGAGAATTTCGGAAAGCTGTGTTTAGTAATTCTGCCTTAGCAGTACTGTCATCGGTAGTATTACCATTGCTATCACGTAGTGAAGGCACTGTTTGTGTTTTGCCGCTAGTGTACTTCACATATGACCAGAATTTCTTTGGATTTTATGCAAGATTATGAGACAGGATTTCGTTGTGGTAACTACTAAAGGCTTCTCGCATTAATGTCCGCGCTAGGGTGCGAGTTTCAGTAAAAGTTTTCCAGTTTTGTGGATTCTGTGTCTTTTTTAAATTTTGCATGCGTTTTTCTCTTTTTCTGCAACAGTGATCTGACCTGTTTTGTGTACCACGGGGGGTTATCTGTAAGACTGCATACTTCACATACTCCTTTTTTTCTTGGCCCATGCTTTTATATCTTTTTGTTTCCATCGTTTTGTCTCCATCGGGAGGATTGATAGTGCATAATGTCGGGCCCGGTGGTTAGCCGGGCGCCGTGGCTCAGCGCGCCCGGTCAGAGGGCTGAACGCCCCCTGTAATAAAAAAGCTGAGCCAAGAACACAACGAATGAAAACGAACAAACAGGATCAACGTCCGCAATGCACTGAACAACCCATAGAACAAACAAACAAACAAAAACAAAAAAACAAAAAAAAACAACAAAAAAAGTGGTCTTGGGGTAAAGTGCTCGACTGGAAACCGAAGGGTCGCGGTTTCGAAACCCGCTCGGACCTACGATTTTTTTCAGTCTGCACTTTAACCCATCCTTCACCTCTCAATGATGTGAGGAGTCGCCAGAAACGACACGTGGTTCGGATTCCACGTTAAGCTGTATGTCCCCTTTCCCCGGTTGGATAACTGGGGTAGGCTAAGGACACGCAAGTCGCCAAAGCGGCGTCCAATTGAAAGACTTGCACCAGGCCAATGAGCCACACGAAATTATTATTATTATGGTGCATAATCTAAGTTATTTAGGCCATGTTAAGTATTTTATTTTGTATATTTTGTGTATGTATTGTTTATGGTAATTTGTGTCCCTGTATGCCGGCCGCGGTGGCCGAGGGGACTAAGGCGCTCCAGTCACGGTCTGCACGGCCACTACGGTCGGGGGTTCGAATCCCCCCTCGGGCATGGATATTTGTGCCGTCCTAGTTCGTAAGTAGTTCATAAGTAGTTTGTAAGTTTAGGGACTGGTGACCCCGTAATTAAGTCCCATAGACTATACGAACATTTGAAGATTTTTGTGTCCCTGTATATCGTTTTAAGTGTTTGTGCTCTGCTTCACTGTGCGTGAAAGTAGCCTTGTTTCGCAAGTGCTTTAGTTGCCACCTTTACTGTAAATTTTATATCGGCAAACTCCCCGTTAGGTAGCATGTTTATAAGACGCCGTAGTAGGCGCCAACGCCGTAATTTTACTTGCACATAAATGCACTGAGGTGTTGATGTTCAGGGGTCTAGATAATTTTGTCTAGGGGTAGTCCGTTTGAATAACAGGAGGTGCGCGATTCGACCGGAAGACGGTCGCGGCAGAGCACTAACGAAGGGTTCATCAAAATTTCATTGACAGTATGCACCCTGGCTTATTAACAGAACCAAATTTGTCAGACAAGTTTTGCAGGGCAATTTTGTAAATTAAAGGACGGAGGGTGATCGGTAGAAGAGGCCAGACTCACATTCAAAAGAGGACAGAATCACAGATGTGAGAAAATACAAACAAAAATAAAGGAGCTGAACAAAGGCAAGCTCCTCGTCAAGGAACTGTCCGCCCTATATGTGCCATGAGAACACCTGAATTTCTAACATCGATATGACGATAAAACTATAATCTCCAGTTTTTGTTTTGCAGGTTACATTGTAAGACAATTTTGCCTTAGATTATTTTATTAACTTAGGGTTATTTAACTGGTGTGGATTTCTACTGTTTATTTTATGTGTTGGTACATTTGATCATTTGTTTCTTTTTGTCTAGGATTGCTTGACATGTATAAATTTGTAGTGTTTATTTTATGTGCTTGCACACTTGATCATGTTTTGTCTTTTTTTTATTTCCAAGATGTATTTTTATGTTTGTTAATATGTGTCATAGTTTTATCTCGCCTCTGCGTGAGCGATTTGCTTAAGACTGTTTCCAGGAAATAACCACGAATTTGCGGCGTTGGAACCAGACCGACGGGCTCAAGAAAACTGCCTCCCCTTTCGCGGCTGTAATCGGCTGTAATTAGTTAGTTATGCAGTAGTTAGTTTGCTTATCGTTGCATAGAGCTTAGTAGTTTTCTTTGCATTGCGCTACATGCTGCATGAGTAAAAGTAGCTTTGCTTCACTAACACTAACCTTGAGAGCCCTGACTTAAAGTTTAAGTTATTTATTATAAATACATTATGCTCAATGTGATATTAAGTTAGAGGATAAACTATTATTCTTCTATTATTATGTGTTATTTCAATGTAATATGTCAATGTTAAATTTTTGTGTTTTGACCTTCAGTTGATGGGAAGTAGAATTGTATCCTTAATGTTAAAATATTTATTAAGGGCTAAAGGGCTAGGCGTTCTGGTCGCCACGTTGTTATGTACTAATGAGTGTTTTAATTTTAAAACCTCTGTCGAGGTTTTTTTTTTATTTTTGTCAAATGTTTTGTTTACATAAGAAGGCACTCCACGTTTGTAACATGATGGAGTTCCTCATAAGTTTAATATGTCCTGTGATAACATGGAGTACCAAAGTGTTGGCAGATATCGGTGTATGAGGCCAAGACGGAGGCATGTGTACGTCGGACTTCACGCCAGCTTCGCGCAAGGCAGCAGTGCGAGACCGACCTGGGAGTTGGCAGGGTCCACGGGGAGACGGAATACGAGTGGCCGCCCTGCCAAATATGGTAACTGGGTCCGGTCGAGCGGTTCGAGCAGGTACACAATGCTACCGGCACTCCGCGCTGTGGTATAGGAAAGAGACAGCGTGGCGAATGGAGATTTGTGTGTGGTGTCGCACAAGTCTAGCCCTCTCATGCGTCGCGTCCTCAAATGGGGACACTTAAATTTTGTCTCATTTCTGTCATCTTTTACATCTCAGGTGACCGCAAAAGCACACGTGCCTCATATGAAGAATAATAATGAAGGCTGGACTGTCTCCCAGACGGCAGTGTTAGTCGTTGGGCTAACAAAGAAACGAAAAGTAGAGATTACAAGAAAGAGTAGAGGCAGGCCTTCAGATGAAAGTCCACTGTTGTCTGTACATCGAAATACAAGAAAGCCTATCATTCGGTACCCAACGATGTATGCTTCATTGGGGTATGAAACAGGCCATCCAAGTCAGCTGATCCCAATGCCAAGAGGTGTCATGATCGGGACTGCCGACGGAAAACATGCTACATTTGAGAAAAGTGTAAACTTGCTGTTCACCCTGACTGCCTGAAACAATGTCATTGTACGAAAAATACAAAATAGTGGACACTCTTCGTGTATTGCTTGACATTATTCATGGATGTACCATGTAAAATGCAGCAGTTTTCGTACTCATTGTTCTGTTTTGAGGACACCTGCCTACTCTTCTATGAAACTATTTTTTTAGATAAAGCCGGCCGCGGTGGCCGAGGTGACTGAGGCGCTCCAGTCACGGTCAGCACGGCCACTACGGTCGGGGGTTCGAATCCCCCCTCGGGCATGGATATTTGTGCCGTCCTAGTTCGTAAGTAGTTCATAAGTAGTTTGTAAGTTTAGGGACTGATGACCCCGTAGTTAAGTCCCATAAGCTTAACAAACATTTGAACATTTTTTTTAGATAAATTATGATGAATTCAGTACAAGATAGGTCTTAAGTTACCAAATAATGTATCAGAAATTTTCTTCATTATCGGGTTGATAATTCGTGCATCAGAGGGCTAAAGTGCGCGCCACGTACTTTCGCCGCGCGCCGCCATGCACGCACATCGCGGCGTTCTTACGAAGTCAGCCACGAGCGACCTCTGCTGCAACTCCGCTCGTAGCCACCACTGGACTGCATCGTTCACTTCGGAAGGAAACAGATAGGCACCAGTTAAGACTTGGCTATCTGATAGGCACTAGGAATCATCAGTAGGCAGGCCTCTATCTAATCTATGTATCACCATTCTGCATCAAGAACTATGTAAAAGTTAAGTATTACTAAGTCTCTGTGAAATATATATCTCGTTCTAATTTACTCTAGTGTTTCTAGTTTCTGCTGTCCCACTGGCTGGTCTCCTCCATACCGCACAAGCGTGCATACTTTATTCCTGCGTCGGTTTGTTTCTACTCGGCCACCGACACCCAGGTCTACCGGCGGAAACGAGACACAAAATTGTGTATGGCGGGAGACGTGCAGGGAGGAGTCCTCTGCAGTCGGGCTGGTCACTGTGTCCTCGGTGGCGGGGTGGTCAACGCGTCTGCCTAGTAAGCAGGAGATCCCGGGTTCGAATCCCGGCCGGGCACAGTTTGGTATTCCATCTAAACCTAATACAGTGATGCTATAACATCGCAAATTGCGATTTATTTCATGCACACAAAAGAGTTGGGTGATTAGCAGCAACACAAGCCGCGCGGCCGCCGCTGGCGCGCAGCTGTCCTTATCCCGGCCGCTGGTCCATTAGTCTCTTCCGGTGGCGAGCTCTCGCCGACACACCGCACTTGTCAGGCTGCCTGTCACGGGCACAAGGGACACCACGCCTTGCATACAGGTGCACTAGCCACACCCTCCTACTCAGGTCGGATGCAGTTGAATAGCTGAGGAAGAGACACAAAAGTAAAAGTATCTTCTTATGTGTGCGGGTTTTAGCTTCCTCCCAGTACCTTCTAGAAGATTGTCTCCCTCCCTCTTCAAAGACCCTAGTCGACGGTTCGAACTAATGAAAATAGTGTTTATTGACTTAAAAACCAGTGTTGAGTGGACGACAATGTGAAGAACAGCATCAGGTTGAAAAGTGGTGTGAGTAGTACAAACAGTGAACGCTCTGGCCCTTTGCCTGTAGCGACCCTGGTCGTCATCAGCAACTTTAAAAATCTGTCATGAACTTACTATGATGCTTACTGCACATTTTTCCTAAATTGGAGTGATGTTAAAAATATTTTATCCATATTTTATTGAGTAACTGTTTTAACATAACAGGCTACATTCAAAATTGTGATCTTATGTTTATCTTTTTATTTTTATTTATTTATTTATTTTATTTTTGTGTTCGAACCTCATCTATACTTTATATTTAAGATTTATCTATCTATGTTTCCTTGTAATTTATGCATTGTTATACAGGTTGTCCCAATCCCGTGGTCTCACTAGCCACATCTGCATCTCCATTGTTTCAGTTTTTATGGCAATTATTGTTTTTCACTGTGTATTTTTTGTTGTTATTGTTGTATTTGCTGTTTTGTGTGAATTGCCCCAGCTGTCTATGTCGCCACATGGTAGAGAGGACGTAGTCGGCCAAGTGCCAGACGGGAAGATGGAGAAATCAAAGACCTTAGGAGGATGGACTATAGAAACTGGAGAGTAATGGCAAAGGACCGAGAGAAATGGAATTAAATTGTAGAAGAGACCAACGCTCATCATGAGCTGTAGAGTCAATAAAGAAAGAGATGAATGTTACATATCATTTGTATTTTGATTACTATCTTTCTTTGTTTGGATACTTCACATATAATTTTGCACATTATGCAAGACAGCCTTCTTTATTGCGTATTCTCTGATAAATATAACATGTTGTTAGAAGAGAAAAGGAGATGGATAGAGAGAGAAGGGATAGGATAAGTATTAACGCTTGAATAAAAAATGATTAACCGGGGAATGCTGGGTTTTCAGCTTGCATTTACATAAAAACAAAACACATTTCCACTGGAAAACAGCTGCTGCTAAGAACTACGCAAGGGGTTGGCGGCTATCGTGTTTCTACCCTCTGCATCAATTGGCAGCACTGCAAAACAAACGCGATTGCCCTCGACGCATCGCCACTCCACCACCAGAGAGAGAGAGAGAGAGCACCGGGACTCGGGGGCCAATTTCGTTTGGGCCGCTCGTCTTTTTAGTGCGCCGAGGGGAGGGTACAGCACTCTGAGGACTAAATGTTTATAATGCGGCATATTTCACGAGGCGGCGCGCGCTATCTCTCCTCCTGGATAACGGCTCCTCGGGAGGCAGCTAAGAAGCACAACCCCCTCCCCCATCTCCCTCACTGCCCGGTTGTGCTGCGGTTGCCGGCTGGTAGGAGGCCGGTGTTATTACGCCTCTGAGGGCAGTTGGGGATTGTCAGGGGGTGACGGACGGTGCGTGGCGCCCCGCCAGCCCCCGCCCGGCGCCTTTGTTTCTTGATTTGCTTTCTAACGAGCGCCTGAGTCGAGGCACTTTCCGTTTAATCTCGTCGTCTCTACTTCTCATTTTTCCCCGCCCACTTCTTACAAACAGGGAAAAAAATGTAGGAGCAAATATAAACTTGGAGAGGGACAGTGGAAGTTGCATGTTATCTCTCGGAAGTTTTACTCAGTACATTCGGTTTATTTCATTTATTTTTATTAGAGTATCTGTAAAGAGGCGGAAGGAAGTATTCCTTGGGTGGAAATCCTGCCTTGGGTACTCATTTCCGGGTGCAATGACGTGTTGTGCGAGAGTCTTGTAACCCGGTATCAAAATGGGTTCCCAACATTTTGTGTACATTCCTAGGTAGTATAGTGGTTATCAGTGCTCTTTTTCTGGGGGAACGCAGGGGGACGCGTACCACTAAACTTCTTCGTCCACATAGTAACTTTTTTTCGATGTTGAGAACTTGGGGAAGAAAGCCAAAATTTATATCATATTTTATATTTCGTTTGCTAGTGTTGGTATTTGCAATACGAACGAAACCAGTGCAGTTTTTGGTGGGGAAAAGCAATATCATTGACTGTTTCAAGCATTTTGAAGCTCCAGTAACCATTTTCAACAACTGCATCGCTGGCAGCCAGCTCGACAAGCATGTACTGCCCTCGCCCTCTGCTAGTGGGCGACGGTAGTGCTAAACGAATTTGCGTACGCTCCAACGAGCTTAAATTTCATAGAGTGGCTAACACACGGACTTTGTGGTGAGTACTTCAAGTGAATTGCAGGATAGGTGATCTGAAGCTTCCCTCTTGGGGCGGCTAAGTGCCATTATTCACGAATTTTGTTTGAGTATAGACAGATTGAGATCAAACGCGACAAAATATTTGGTGCTCTTGCACAAAGTACTTGTCGTTTTATCACTTCAATTTGTGTATTTAAATGATGAACACACACAGAGGAATATTTCAGCAGAGAAATGCTTAGTTTTCTAACTAGTGTTGGTGTATTTTTGAGATATTTCTTCTTCCGTCACTCCTTTGGTTGATGAAACCACACTTTTGGTGTCTACACCTTCTTTAAAAATATTTTCATTTGTTGTTGACAATACCTGATCTAGCATGGTTGACTTGCAACCAGTGCAAAGTGTAGAAGCAGTAGAAACAGCCAGATGTATGTGTCCTTTGCAGCTAACCCAAGCACATTTTTATTGCAATATTCTGTTGTCCTTATACTGAAATTGCAAGTACTAAACGTTACTTGTTTCAGCATAGCAACAAGGAAAGTTCTTAACGACACCTAAAGCTTTTGTGGCAGATAACGTAGGCGCATTTTAACTGCAGTGTTTTTTTGTCACATTCGTCTGCACGGCCTCCCGCGTCGGAGGTTCGAATCCTCCCTCGGCCATGGATGTGTGTGTTGTCCTTAGGTTGTTTTAACTTAGTTTAAGTAGTTCGTAAGACTAGGGACTGATGACTAACGTAGTTTGGTCGCATATAATTACAAAAAAAAATTGTTTTATATTTCACATTCGTCTCTGTACTCAAATTTCGTCCACCAAAGTTTACGACCAAACACTTTAACAACAATTTTACAAGTTTGTAGACTTAATAGGTTCAGTAAACACAAGATAAGTATATATTAGGTTTTATGAAAGCAGTTGTTACACCACATTAACAGCAGATGAAGATCCAAGGTCATGATTGTTTAGCAGTTCGTTTAGACCATGTACTTGTATTAGAATCAACACAGAAATTTTCGCAGCGGCACTTCCGTTTTTATTGCAAACCTCAGCTAACTGTTATACTTCGAAATGGAATTGTAATATTGACAGGTTGGTAATATTTCATTATCGCATTTTTAGGAAATTTACTACCAGGCTCGTCAAATCGGAGCTTCGTAAAAGTCTGACGGAACTTGAAGAACATTCGTAGTCCATAGTCAATCTTTATTTAAAAGTAGGTAAAATTCCCGAGTGGGTATGGCATACCAGCTGTCAGCCGATACCCCAAATAACATGGCGGACGCCAGTTCAATTTGCCTCAAACATGGCGGACCTATCGCCTCTCTATGAAATTTTAGCTCGTTGGTACGCTCAAAAAGCGAACTACCGATAGATGTCTCTGTGGTCCCGCTACCATGATCCATCGTGATTCATTGCCATCTTTGTTTTGTTGTTCTTCATTCGTTTATGTTTGTTGTTCTGTTCTTGTCGGTTGTGCGAAGTTTTACAGTGTGTCTTGTCTTTGGTTGAAACTTGTAAGTTAGGTTGGAGGTGAAAGATCAGCAGAAAACTAACGAACTGTTGTACTTATAAAGAAGGCGTTAAGCCTACAGCAGACATGAACTCAAGTCAGTTTGTAAACTGTTGTAATGCTGTTAATGTTAGCTACACTGTAGTTTATTAGTTAAATAAATTTTCAGATGCATTAAAAATTGGTTCAGTTGAAGCACGGGAGACCACCCATCAACTTTGCCATTTCGCGGGCAAAACAAGGGTACGAAAGATTTTTATAGTGTACTTTTTATTGTTGTTTATGATGGGTGTGGTTTTTTTGTTGTTGTATTGTTTCTTTTAGTGGTGTTTTATAGGTGAAACTATATGTTCGGTAATACTTCTTTGTATTGTTTCGTATGTCTGATGGTTGACTGAAATCACCTGTTTCACTTGAGGTGTACTATAGGTCAATTGAAGTGTACGATACCGTTTTCATTTCTTGTTCGGGGGTTGATGTAAATTGCATGCTTCATTTGAGGCGATGTAAACTGAACTGTTCGACACCACATTCTCTTGTACGTTTTGGTGTTTCTTGGTATCACTGGCTTCATTTGAGCTGTAGTAAAGTCAACTGAAGAGTGGGAGCCGCGGTGGAGTAGCCGAGCGGTCTAAGGCGCCTCGCTGCGGAGCACGCGGTTGCTCGCCGTCGGAGGTTCGAGTGCTTCCTAAGGCATGGGTGTCTGTGTTTGTCCGTAGGTTAGTTTACCTTAGTTTTAGTTCGTAAGCTACGGGCTGATGAACACGCAGTTTGGTCCGATAAACATTTGAACATTTTTGAAGAGTGCGATACCATTTTTGTAGTTCGACATGATGACGTCATGAGTAAAAGCTGACGGGTGATATGCTTCAGTTATAAGTAATTTACACACTACATTACCTTCAAACTATTTTTAAAAAAAGTCACTGGTGGTTAGTATCCCTACCTCTCACGGGGCTCGATTCCCGGCAGGAGACTAGTAAAAGCCCGGCTCAGTCGGTGAGCATGAGACCGTAATTCTCAGGAGTGTGTGTTCGAGCACCAAGTTGATCACCAAATTAAAACGGTTCATCCAATTTGCTAAAATTTTAGAGATGCTCTTTATTGAAATAATATATGTATGCAAATATCCTTGAAATGGAAAGCACATGTAAATGAAACTGTTCCGCGATTTTAATAAAGAAAAAGAAAATGAAAGAAATATTAATTTGATGAAATCGCTGAAAAAACCAGATTACATATTTGAAATCTAGCACTGACGATGCTGTAAAGACTTAACAGGAGAAATATTTCAAATTGGTGTCGAAGCATTTATGTGAGTCATGAAAGACGCCTAAATATCTCTGTTTTCAAAAGAATGGAAAAATGCGGCACTGTTAAAGGAAACGCACACTACGCTTTAAGAAATTAATTTTTAATGATTTATTTTATTTTATTTTTTTATTTTTTATCTGAATGAAGATGGAAAATCGCCTTAAACCTAACTGTTGGAGTTATCATTTAGTATCACCGATTTATAAACAGTCCACGGCTAGCTCAAATTGTTAAAAATGAAATTTAATAAGTCGACACAAAATCTAAAGATCTTATTCAGAAGAATTGTTTAGAAAAAGAATTGAATGAAAATGATCACTATTCTGATAACATCTCGAACACTTAGTCTCGTAATTAAATGTCATGCTGAATCCGTTGTTCTGAAAAATAAGTTACATCGCTGTTAATAAAATGTGAGAAGAAAAAATAAAGGATTCAGCTCTCTACTGAGAACACATTCGAAATACCGTTAAACTACAGAGTGTATAATTGAATTACGAAACAACATATCTACATAAAACGTACGTCACTTACACAGTTCATTCTCGAACATCTGCAAAATATTCTAAAAAGAAGAAGAAAGGGAGACATATCTCCTATCTTTTTAGACGAGAAAAATTCAAAATTATGACTGTATTCATTGCACAGAGATTTAAATACATTAATTGTATACATTAAATGTATTAATATTTACGAAAAATTTCTACAAAACATGCAAATATGAAAATAAATTAATTTTCAAATATCGGAAAATAAGAAACCTTTGGTTTGCAGAGGCACTTGTAACATTACAGGATGAAATTTCTGAATTCATTTCCAATATCAGCGAATAAATGGAGTTTACATTTACTGGTACCACTCATTATGTACGAGTATATTTCACACCGCCTTTTTACAGCGCCGGATTGATCGCGCACTTTGGAGCGCCACGTTCCGTTTCGCGTCGGAGGTTCGAGTCCTCCCCTCGGGCGTTGATGCGTGTCTTGTTCGTAGTATAAGTTAGTTTAAGTAGTTTCTAAGTGTAGGGATCGATGACCAGGTAAGTTTTTCCTTACAAACATTGGCACATTTTTGAACACCACTTCTTGACGAAATTTATCACAGTGCAGTTGATGGAGTAAGTTATAATGGAACTGCGTTGATGGTTAAGGTTCATGAAAAAGTTTAATTTACAGTTCAGAATTAATTTCGTAAATCCTTCGTAAGTCAAGCTTGGGTTAAAAATGATGAAAATTTCGTAACTAATACTTTCACAAGTCGGAATTTCTAGTTAAATGGTGGAAATAACCGTGATTTTTAAATAATTTGGAAAATAGAGTGGTAGATGTTGGCGGCAGTTACACTATACAAAGAGAGGTAGTTTAACTTTGTACCTTTTATAAACATACGTCAGCTTATTCTGTTGGTGGCTGTAATAAGAATTCATGTTCATTGAGATAAAACACCGTCGTGATTGGGGTTGGACTAGTTACGTGTCTTGTACTAGCAGTGGACCGTGCATTAAATTTCAGTGTCCAGTCGGAGATTTACAAAATGAAACACGATTCCAGTTTGCTCTAAAAGACGGTCAATATTGGGAGGGTATGATATGGTTTGAAAATTAATAAAATTTGCAACAACTTTCCACGATTGGCAAGAAATACTGGTAGCTACCTGTAACTAGTTGATTACGACACTAAACAATCCGCCTCCTTATTAGGAATACGATAATGTTTTTCTGTATGCCCTCTAAGTGTTCATAAACCATTCATTCGATTGCAATGAAATTTTGGTGAACTGTTCGCCGTACACCCACCAAGGTTCCTGACCCAAAAACAAAAGAGCACGACCCATAGCTCAGGAGTTATGACGTCATAAATAATAAGAGGTCATGGCGTGAGCATACCCAGATTTATGCGTCAATTTTTGGAAAATGGGAGTACTAATTTCAGACGCTTATGAAGTGATTTGTAACCGACCCCCCAACCCCCCTAATACTCCGACCCCACAAAATGATGAAACGAAAAGAAGTCTACCGCTCACAACAGATTCGCCGTAAAACTGTCGCATCAGGCATGACCTTATAAAACAATATAATTGCAAGAAACTGCCACATAATGCGACGAGACTTTATTCACACACACTGTGTTTGAATGATAGTACTTAGCGACTTACAACCAACTTTAAACATAATTTCATACCTTTATTAAACTTTTTCTCGCTGAAAATCAGAGCAAAATTATGAAAGGAAAAAGATTTCTCGCTTACTACTTTTCCGCTGTTCATGGTCTAAAACTACGGCATTCGGTATGACGTTACAATTTATAATTTCTACATTACAAATTGTAGCCGCAGGAAATTTTACAGGCAGAATACGCACATATAGCTGAATGTACCTTCGAAATTGTATCACAGTACGACACGTAGTTCATGAGATATGAGCACATAAACAGTAAAGTTCATCGAAAACCACCCTATCGCACACCAAGTTTTAATCTATTACTCCTTTACTACTAATTATATTCGACACCGATTTTACAGACCTACAGCACTGATACGAATATATACCTGAGAAATTATTCAATTTTACAACGTACAACTCGAAACATATGATATCGTGCGAATTCCATATGCCATTTGTATTTTGATTGCTGTCTTTCTTTGTTTGGATACTGCACTTATAATTTTATACATCATGCAAGACAGCGTTATTTCTTATATATTCTCCGATAAATATAACATGTTTTTATAAAAAAAGAAATGGACAGAGAGAAGGCATAGGAGAAGTAGTAACTCAAGGCAGGAATAAATTAATTAATAAGTACTCGGGAAACGCCGGGATTTTAGCTAGTCATAAATAAAAATTAATTTCACTCACCTTAAGCTGCCGACCGCAACCACTCTTCATGTATCGCATGTTATCATGAATTATACTTATTAAAGTCAAAACTCGTATCTACTCTACCACTACTGTTAAAGCTCACAGTCTGTGATTGCTTGCTAATAATGCAATTAAGATGTTTCAGAGCTGTTATCTAGAATAAATACATTATACCGAAAATTCCGTAATCTCCACCTCAGTACAATACGTGTTCCACATCTTTCTTCAGCGAACCGTACCAAACAGCCCCGTACTACTACTCGCTTCAGACACTAGCAGCTGACTGCTTCACTTGCTCCCCACCAGCTGCTGCAACGGACATCGGCCACCGCCCTCTCACAGTCCGCGCCAACCAAAATCTCTGACCAGTGAGCGACATCAACATAATGCAGTGCTGCCACCTTTAAAAAAGACCTACGAAGTAGCAATGAGGTGGTGATTTTTCCGTGCAGCCATTTCACTAGTGGACCATGAATATTGGGAATCCGGTAAAATATCAAATCAGCGACGTCGTTGCTGTCGGAAAAAGATCCTACAACTAAGAGAAATACACAACGAAAGCGGGTAGTTTAATGTAACAAAAGTGTAAACCTTCCGCAGATTCGTGCAGACTTCAATGCTGAGGTGACAAGTTGCAACGTGGTAACGATTCATGTAAATATTAACTGCACTCCTGGCCATTAAAATTGCTACACGACGAAGATGACGTGCTACAGACGCGAAATTTAACCGAAAGGAAGAAGATGCTGTGACATGCAAATGATTAGCTTTTCAGAGCATTCAAAAAATGTTTGCGACTTTGGCGACACCTACAACGTTCTGAACGAGAAAAATTTACAACCAATTTCTCGTACATAAACGGCAGATCACGGGCGTTGCCTGGTGAAACGTTGTTGTGATGCCTCGTGTAAGGAGGAGAAATGCGTACCATCACGTTTCCGATTTTGATAAAGGTCGGATTGTACCCTATCACGATTGCGGTTTATCGGATCGCGACATTGCTGCTCGCGTTGGTCGCAATCCAATGAGTGTTAACAGAATACGGAATTGGTGTGTTCAGGAGGGTAACACGGAACGCCGTGCTGGATCCCAACGGTCTGGCATCAGTAGCGGTCGAGATGACAGGCATCTTATCCGCATGGCTGTAACGGATCGTGTAGCCGCGTCTCGATTCCTGGAACAACAGTTGGGGACGTTCGCAAGACAACAACCATCTGAACGAACAGTTCGACGACGTATGCAGCAGCATGGAGTATCTGAGACCATGACTGCAGTTACCCTTGACGTTGCATCTCAGACACGTGCGCCTGCGATGGTGTACGCAACGACGAACTTGTTTACAGTATCATGACGGTAGCATCCGTTATTGGCGACATCAAGGTGAACGCACATTGGAAGTGCGTATTCGTCATCGCCATACTGGCGTATGACGCGGCGGGATGGTATATGGTACCATTGTTTACAGGTCTCTGTCACGTCTTGTTCGCATCGACAGCATTTTAAAAAGTGGCCGTTACATTTCATGTGTGTTACAATCCTACATTTCAGCAGGATAATGCACGACCGCATGTTGCGGGTCCTGTACGGGCCTTTCTGGATACGGAAAATGTTCGACTGCTGCCCTGCCCTGGACATTCTCCAGATCTCTCACCAACTGAAGACGCCTCGTCAATGGTGGCCCAGCAACTGGCTCGTCACAATACTCCCGTCACTTCTCTTGATGAACTGTGGTATCGTGTTGAAGCTGCATGGGCATCTGTACCTGTACACGCCATCCAAGCTCTATTTGACTGAATGTCCAGGCGTATCAAGGCCGTTATTACGGCCAGAGGTAGTTGTTCTGTGTACTGATTTCTCAGGATCTATGCACCCAAATTGCTTGAAAATGTAATCCATAGTCAGTTCTAGTATATGTCCAACGAATACCCGTTTACCATCTGCATTTATTATTGGTGTAGCAATTTTAATGGCCAGTAGTGTATATGGGCTTTCCGATCCGCAGATGAACTCGTATAGCCTTAATGACTGCACAACACAAAGATTATCGGTTTGCCTGGGAGCGGCAACATCGAATTGAACTGTTAACATCTGGAAACAATATTTCCTGGTTTTAGAGTCTCTTTACCAAATTTATCGATAGGATAAAATTGTAAGAATATTTAGACAACCTCATTACTCCATGGACCCAGCATGTTATAGGGAACTGTTCAAGCTGGTGTCTGCACTGGAGTGTATCGTGTGCAGTTAGAGTGATACGGGACCCATGATACGTCTAGATACAACATTGTACATTCAGACAATCTTGGGCAATCTCGGCAGGACAGTGCGACAACCTGCACACCCAGAATTGCTACAGAGTGTCTCCAGGAAACGTCTTCTGATTTTAAACACCTTCGCTGGCCACCTAACTCTCCAGACATGAACATTATTGAGCGTACCTGGGATGTTTTGAATGGGCTGTTCAGAAGAGATCGCCACACATCACACTCACTCTTATGGATTTATGGATGCCCCGCAGGATGTATGGTGTCTGTTAGCTACTGTACTACATCATCATTAGTCGTGACTGTGACACGTAATTTTGCGGCTCTTCTTCGTCCTCATGGAGGCCCTACACGAAATTAGGCAGGTGAACCAGTTACGTTGTCAATTCAGTGTATATTCATCTTACAATCTCTTTTGAAATTAATACTCTTTCCGATTAGCTGATGATTCAAAATTGCAATTTTCAGCCTTTTATGGGACAAATACAATACTGTTAACAAAACTTTTTTTCTTGTACCATAATTTCTCTTAATTTTTTGTTTTAGCTTGTTTAGTATACGAATTTCATAATATGTGAGATTGTAGGATGGGTGGCTCATGCCCATAGTTATTGAGTTGCTAATACACTTTCATAGCTAGCAGGTTACATCGTAGGTGTAATGGATGAGAAAAGATATATGGTGTAACATATCGCATTTCCGTGAGAAATAGCACCAATACAGCCTAGACGTAAACTGATTGACTGGTCCCACCTCTGCGTCAGACCCCCCTATTTTTTTTAAATAATAAATATTACATAAACCCTTGTATAGAACTTAATGGGATTTTATGTAATTAATGTGATTACATGAAACTTTATTTGGATTAGTTTCATTTATGTAATTATGCTGTAGTTAACAAAAACAGTTGATTGTAGAAGTTCTAGAAAGTGCGCTTCGCGCCAAAACTGAAGGTGCGCGGAACCAGCACTGCGAAGTTGTAGGCAGTCCAGCACAGACGGCTCTTGCGTGAACAGCTTTGACAATCGCGCTCTTAGAATTGTCTGTCAGGCAACTTTATATTTTCAACTATTCACTGCAATTAGGATTCAAGTGTACGAAGATAATGGACAGTGTTATATAGGTCGCTTGTGGTTTCACGACATATAAATAAATAAGGCAACTGGCATCCGTTCTTATTTGAAAATTAGCTACAGTTTTGAAAGTTCCACAGCGCATCACTTCAAGATACAAGGATCAACGACCTGTGCGCTGCTTCTGCATGGGTTCAACATCGGAAAAGAAGAATGCAGGTTAGTGAACGGAAACTTTAGCTGCACGCACTGACGATGCATTTAGTTCTACGAAAATAGAAACATATGCAGTGCTACGTGCAGTGCTACGTAATAAAATCTTGCAACATAGGCACGAGTGTGGTGTTAACACTGAAACGCGTCCACTGAATTTGTGTCCGTGTTCCATATGTTATTTCACACATACAGGGTGTTTCACGAAATGTGTTTGCCTCTGTAACTTATAATAGGTGACGGGAAATTTTAATGCGGTAGGTCAACACAAGAAACGTTACACTTTCTGCAGAGCTATGAACATAGTTTATTGTATCATTTTCCAAAGAGTTACAGCACAAAGATATAATTTTTTAAATAGAACAATAGTTTTTTCTATCGTGCATTGGATTCGTTGAAACCAGCTGCGTCCAAATCAATTCAAACTACATTCCTATCACTGTTAGTTTGGGAGCCACAACCCTTCAAAGTTTAGGGGGCGGAGGCTACGGCAGCGTAACTGACTGGCTGGTGGTCATGAGACAGTGGGCCGTGCTCCAGGGGATAGCCACTCGGCCAGTAAGCTACGCTATCGCAGCCTCCGCCCCCGGAATTTCGAAGGGTTGTGGCTCCCAAACTAACAGTGATAGGAATGTAGTTTGAATTGATTTGGACGCAGCTGGTTTAAACGAATCCAATGCACACGATAGAAAAAACTATTGTTCCATTTAAAAATTATACATTTGTGGCCGTGCAGACCGTGACTGGAGTGCCTCAGTCCTCTCGGCCACCGCGGCCGTCAGACGTAAATGTTTTTATACATTTTACTAATATTCTGTTTTGAACTTGCTGACAGCACTGAAGATGGTTTCTTGGAAAACCGAAATCGATTTGCCTAAATAAAGCAAAAGATATTACGGCTAATGCTGCTCCTTTCATTATTGATAAAAGTGATTTTGTGGTCGTTGAGCACACCCATCCAGATAATGGAATCCAATTTCTGATACATGTTACTTCACCATATATAATTCATACGAGATAATTGGTTTGTATGTAAAAGGTGCACCTTAGCATGGAGACATTTGAAAGAATGTATGACCACCTGAAGATGGGCAAAAGCACGAAACATATGGTGGAATAAATTAAGTTATGACAGCGGAAATTATTCCATACCCGAGAAAATTAGAATGTATGGCTACGAATCATATGAAAAACGTGACAGGCGTTGCTGTCGGTATCAGAGAAGAGAGTGATTCTTGTGGTATTTTTCTGTCTTACTTTTAGTTTGATGAAAAATCATTATTGGTTTCAAGATGGAGTGGTGCTGGATGCAGGTAGCCTTCGGCTATAGAAACGGATCATAAATAAGGGCCGGGCGTGGGATGTGGATCGAACCGAGCTGCGACTCCTGGCCGGGAGATTAATGGCGGCCACTATACGCCTCCAGTGGGGGACGTGGGACGCGGGCAACGGATTACGCCTACGTGCGGCTCCTGTTAACGAGGCCGCTGCCGCTGCCGGAGCTAACCTGCCATAGCCTGCAGCCTTGTTCAAGACATACTAAAGATCGACAACCAAAAACACTGATTAGGTATGCACTTTGGCAAAACGCTTTCCAACAATCCGTTTTCCAAATTTTAATTTTCTTCTTTTTTATTCAGCTCTTCCTAGATACACGTGAACCCCTAAAACCACATCGAACAGCTTGCATGCTGTACAGGAAACCTCAAGGACGATCATTATCACCCGTTTTCTGCTATCCATTTTCTGCGATCCTTGCTTCCTGCTTATGGCTGCTGTATGTTGAACTTTCCATCAAATCATCCAGTATCTGAAATCTCCTCCGTCCTCGCTTCCTTTTCCCTTCTACATAACCTTCTAGAACTGTTTTTAACAGTCCGTCATTCTTTCTTAATATATGCCCAATTAAATTTCTTTATCTTCTTTTTATTACATGTAGTGACTGTCTTTCCTCTTCCACCTCTTTATTTCAAATCAAATGTTCAAACTGTTGTTAAGCTTAAGGGACTTAATTTCGGGGTCATCAGTCCCTAAACTTACGAACTACTTATGAACTATCTTACACTAAAGACGACAAGCCGGCCGCGGTGGCCAAGGGGACTGCGGCGAGCCAGTCACGGTCTGCACGGTCACTACGGTGATGACCCCATAAGCTCTACAAACATTTGAATTTTTGATAGACGACACAAACATCAATGCCCGCGGGGGGATTCGAACCCTCGACCGTAGTGGCCGTGCAGACTGTGACTGGCGCGCTGCGGACCGCTCGGTCACTGCGGCCGGCCCTCTTTATTTTTTAATCTGTCCATCGAACATATTCATTCCATCCTCCACCATTTCAAAAGACTCCAGCTTTTCCCTGTCTTTCTTCCTCAAAATTCATGCTTCAGCACCATACAGATGAACACTCCTACAAAACATTTTACGGGTTTTTTCCTCAGTTCTCTGTCCAGACTGCAGAAGACAGTTCTCATTTGTTTGAAAAAAAAAAAAAAAAAAAAGCCTCTTTTGCCCCTTCTATACTTGTTTTAATTTCTGTACTGCACTTGCAATCGGTGTCTATCTGCTCCCAAGATACTTAAAATTTTGCACCTGTTTCAATATTTCTCCATTCAGCACAATTTTAATTTCTTTATTTTCTCCTACTGCCAAAACTTATGTTTCTTTGTGTTCATTTTCATTCCATAATTTTTTTCAAAATGTTCAAATGTTTGTTAAGCTTATGGGACTTAACTACGGGGTCATCAGTCCATAAACTTACAAACTACTTATGAACTACTTACGAACTAGGACTGCACAAATATCCATGCCCGAGGGGGGATTCGAATCCCCGACCGTAGTAGCCATGCAGACCGTGACTGGAGCGCCTCAGTCCCCTCGGCCACCGCGGCCGGCTAATTTTTTTTTTTTTTTTTTCTTTAGCTTCAGTGGTGTCCACTAACTCCAGTAATTCTTTTTTCGCTGTGGCTTGAAGGACCATGTCTTCAGCAAATCACAAACACCCTACTCATTCTCCTCCAATTTCCATTCATATAATGAGAATTTGTCAGTCGTATTTTCTAAGTAGAGGTTGAAAAGAGTAGGTGACAGACAGCATCCTTGCCTTACTTCTCTTCCTAGTCGGATCCAGTTTGTACTTTCTCCTCTTTAATTCAACTATTATGAGTTTATAAGGATGACTACCAGTCCATAAACTGGAAGCCCGGCACCCCGAAATCGACTGACAAGAGGTGTTGACAGATGCCTTTCATCCTCTACTGCCGTCAGAGGTCCATAGCCTGTGGTACAGGATAGTTTACAAAATACTACGGACCAGTCAGAGCGGTCCGCGGCGCGCCAGACACAGTCTGCACGGCAGCTACGGTCGGGGTTCGAATCCCCCCTCGGGCATGGATGTTTGTGTCGTCTTTAGTATAAGGTAGTTCATAAGTAGTTTGTAAATTTAGGGACTGATGATCCCGCAGTTAAGTCCCTTAAGCTTAACAAACATTTGAACATTTTTAAAGACACTTTACTTATAAAAAATATCCCAATAGACATAATAGTACCCTGCTTAAACTATCATAAACTCCATGTTTCAGGAACCTGAAGAAAGATTTCGGAGCTGTTACAGCCGTATGTAGCTCATGCAGTCCCTCTTCCAACCACTTCCTTCTCTTATGAAGTACGCCAACGAACGATGTAAGTCTTCTAAGTTTCACAGTGTTAATCGGCCGTTAACTCCCAAAGTTTTAGATCACAACTCACGTCCTAGGAGGTGCTCGGAGCGCTGTAGCACGTTTCAGCGAAGAGTTTCCGCTTCATCTTTATATATATAAATGTGAATGTCTGTTCGGTGTACGCTTATCACGCCTGCACTACAAAACATAAAGAGCTAAAAATTTGTACAGTTACTAATGTGTACCCGGGGAAGGCTTTAGGCACGGTTTTATGGCGATCGGATAGCTATTTATCTATATATATTACTGTGAATGTGTGTTCGGTGTACGCTTATCTCGCCCGAACGACAAGACTCAGAGACTTAAATATTTGTACAGTCAATAATTTATGTCTGAGGAAGGCTTTAGGCATGGTTTTATAGCGATCTGGTAGATATTTAGTAATTTGAAGAATATAACGCGAAATGTGGAAGAATAATTACACTTTGAAAATTATATTTACTCTTTCTATATCTACATCTACATCTACATGGGATACTCTGCAAATCACATTTAAGTGCCTGGCAGAGGGTTCATAGAACCACAATTATACTATTTATCTCCCATTCCATTCTCGAATAGCGCGCGGGAAGAAAGAACACCTGAATCTCTCTGTTAGAGCTCTGATTTCTCTTATTTTATTCTGATGATCATTTCTACCTATGTAAGTGGGAGGCAACAATATATTTTCGCAATCGGAGGAGAATGTTGGCGATTGGAGTTTCGCAAGTAGCCCACGCCGCAGCGATAAGCGCCGTTTTTGTAATGATTCCCATCCCAGATCCTGGATCATTTTCGTAACGCTGTCTCCCCTGTATCGTGACAATAAGAAACGAGCTGCCCTTCTTTGGACTCTTTCGATGTCCTCCGTCAAACCCACCTGATAAGGATCCCACACTGGGCTGCAATACTCCAAAAATGGACGGACAAGCGCAGTGTATGCAGTTTCTTTAGTAGTTCTGTTGCATCTTTTAAGGGTTCTGCCAATAAAACGCAGTCTCTGGTTTTATTGGTACATTGTTGCTTGAGGGTTTATAATGATAAAAGGGTGGAGTATATTGGGATGGAAAGTTATCGGTGCATATTAAATTATATGCGCGCGCGCGCGCGCGCGCGCGTGTGTATATGTATGTGTGTGTGTGTGTGTGTGTGTGTGTGTGTGTAATATTTCGCTCTGCAGCGAAAACTACATAACACAAACGATTGCTCTGTGTTTAGTTGTTGTCCGAAGTCTCCCGTTGTACACCATAGCAGTTCCATGCCGATAGCTGTAAGGGGGTGGAAGATATGGTGGTTGAAAGTCGTCAAATTATATTTAAAAAAAAATTCGGACTGAAGGCCAGCGATGACTTTTCCGACTCTATAGCAAGGAGGTTACATACAGCGAAACGTGATGCCACAGACTATATCTTTGGTCTACGGGTGCTACAATGTCTTCAGCTCTTTCTCTGTAAGGATAAGCATAGTAATAAGGAAATGTAAGAATAAATAAATAAAGCAGTAAAAAATTCCTTTAATACATCTCTTTAAAAAAAATCGATTTGACGTTTCGAGCATTACTATCATAATCAACCATCACGCGAGCGGAGCCGCGGTTTTAAGCTAGTAAGCTATATGATGTGAATTAAGGTATGTGCTGTGAAGTTGCAAAGTGAACATGAAAACGGCGCTGTAGGAACTAGGCATGTGACCGGAAACCAATATTTACAGTCTGTAGATGGAAATGGAGGAGGCCATCGGACGCAGATAGTGTTTCTTGAGGTACGGCGGACGCCGGGCTGAGTGATCCTAGGGGTACGGTAGTCGGCGACCGATTTATAGCGCGGCCGGCGAGTGAGATGGCCCGGGGAACAGGCTGGAGAGATTTAACGCCTGTAATACGGCACGGGCCCGATCGGTGGCGCTGCCGGCGTCCCCGGGGCGTCACTCGTGGCGCGGCGTCGGCTGGCCGCTACCTGCTACTACCTGCCACTACCTGCCCGCTCGCCTCCCACGCCGCGCTATTATACGGCGCAGCGCTCTTTCGCTGGCCAACACGGTTACAGGCCACGCGCCAACTCCGCTTGTCGTGTGCCTAACAACCGGCCGGTGAACACGTCGACCGTACACAATCTCTGACGTAGGCGAGCGTTCGTGATGGAGTAAGCTACAGGTTATAATGAAGGCAGACTTTCTATCCAGGAAAGTTACGTAGTGTACATCCACATCAACATGGTTGCTCTGCAAGTCACATTGAAGTGCGTGGTAGAGGGTTCATTGAACCACTTTTATGATGCAGGGTGTCCGGAAAAGGACTCCCTGATTTCAGAATTAAATATCTAGAAAACAAAGTTCCATAGAGGAATGCAGTAAACGGTATGTTTATTGTGAAAGCTGTAAGACATTTATACAGCAGTTTGAAATAATAGACACAAAAGCTGCTAACAGATGGCGCTGTAATCACCATACGTAATGTCTAGTATAAATAGTGATCCGAAGCCCAGAGCGATCGGTTCCACAATTGAAACGTGAAAGGAGGTTACCATACCGAAGGAAGAGATTAAAACCAGTGGCGTAACTATGGGTGGGTTGAGGGGGATACAACCCCCACCCACAGAACCCGAAAAACAAAATAAAAAAATAAAGAAAGAAAGAGAAAGAAAAGAAATCGTATAACAACAATCTGGTAGAGGTAAGGTTTGAAAACTTTGGGTGTTTTACCATAATCTTTCATTGGATTGGAGTGAATTAGTTTCTTCAACGGCAGTGGTAGATAGTAGTCTGTCTGGAAATTGACTAAAATTTTGCTCGTCAAGCAGATCTATCCCCCCCCCTCCCCAAAGCCAAGTCCTAGTTACGCCACTGATTAAAACCATGTACTCCATTGAACAACGCGTTTTTCTGGTGCTACAGTACCACAGGCTAGATGAGAGTCCTACGGCAACAAGGCGAAGTTTTCAGGCACGATTTAATGTTCCAAAAGGACCCGATGCGAAAACCATTCGTAGGCTCTTCGCAAAATTTCAAAGCACAGGCAGCGTAACTGATGATCTAGTGGGGCATGTTGGCCGCAAGCAAACCGCATTTACGCCTGCAAATATCGCTACAGTTTCTGGGATTAATCTGCGAAATCCAATGTCATCCGTCCGTAGAATTGCATCTGAGACTGGTTTGAAGCGTTCCAGCACGCGGAAAATACTGAGAAAGAGCCTACACATGTTTCAATTCAAAATTTCAAACGCACCAGGCCATACCCGTACGAGATGTGCAACAAAGGGTTGCCTTTGCTAATCAGATGCTCACAATGATTGATAGTGAAGAATTTGATGTTGGCTGCATCTGGTTTACAGATGAAGAACACTTCCACCTGAATGAATACGTGAATAAGCAGAACTGGCGATTTTGGGGTTCCGAAAAGTCATATTGGTGTGAAGGGAAACCCCTGTATTCTCCTAAAGTTACTGCAGTATGCAGCAGAGGCATTATCGTCCCATTTTCATTGGAGAAACGGTCACTGGTGCACGTTATGTTGCAATTTTGGAACAATTTGTCGCCACACAGCAAGCGTTAGAGGATCGACCAGGTACTGAATGGTTTATGCAAGATGGAGCCCGACCGCATCGGACCGAACAAGTGTTTCGCTTTCTTGAGGAATACATCGGGAATAGAGTCATTGCTTTGGAATATCCCAAATTTACTGGTGCAGGCATGTATTAGCCTCCATATTCGCCGGATTTGACTCCCTGTGACTTTTTTTTGTGGGGCACAGTGGAAGACATGGTCTACCCAAAGCATCCCGCCACGCTGGACGAGCTTGAATCAGCGATCTCTGTGCCATGTGAATCCATTTCGGTAGAGACACTACGAAATGTCATGGCGAATTTCATTCTTCGTTTGCGCCACCTTATTGCCAATGGTGAACATTTTGAAAACATTGCGATGTGATTGTTTGCAGAGAATGTTGGCATACGATTATTTCACTTATGTATGCTGATATGAGCTGTACAGAGTACAGCGCCATCTGTTAGCAGCTTTTGTAACTATTATTTCAAACCGCCGTATAAACTTCTTACAGCTTTCACAATAAACATACCGTTTACTGCATTCCTCTATCGATCTTAGTTATCGAGATATTTAATTTTGAAATCAGGAAGCCCTTTCCTGGACACCATATATTTCTTTATAGTTCCAGTCTCTAATAGCTCGCGGGTAGAAGAAGCACCAAAATCATTCTTTTTTTGATCTGATTTCTCTTATTTTATTATGAAGATCATGTTGCCTTTGGAGGTGGGTGCTAACAATATATGTTCGCATTCTGAAGAGAAAGTTGGTGAAAGAGATTTCTCAAATAGATCTCGCCGCAACAAATAAGTATTTTTTTACGATTTCCATCCCAGCTCGTGCATCATTTCCGTGACACTCCCTCCCCTATATCGCGTTAGTACAACACAAGATGCTCTTCTCCGAATTTTCTCTATATCGTCCGTCAGTCATCAGGTGTGGATCCCACAATGCGCAGCACTACTCCAAAACTGGACGCATAAGTGTAGTGTAGGCAGTTTCTTTAGTAGAACTGATGCATCTTCTAAGTGTTCTGCCAATGAAACGTAAGTCTTTGTTTCGCCTTCCCCACAATATTTTCTGAGTGTTCTTTACAGTTTAAGTTGTTTGTAATTGTCACTCCATGCAAAAAGAATTGACGGCTTGTATGTTTCACTGATTTATCAAGTAACTGATGTTTAACGGATTTATTTTAGTGGTCATATGGATGACCTCGCACGTATCATTATTAAGGCTCAAAAATGTTCAAATGTTTGTACAACTTATGGGACTTAACTACAGGGTTATCAGTCCCTAAGCTTACAAAGTACGTATGAACTAAATAATACTAAGGACGGAACAAATATCCGTGCCCAAGGGGGATTCGAACCCCCGACCGTAGTGGCCGTGCAGACCGTGACTGGCGCGCCGCAGACCACTTGGCCACCGCGGCCGGCTATTAAGGCTCAATTGGCAATTTTTGCACATTGCAGATATCTTATCTAAATAATTTGCAATAGATTTTGATTTTCTGGTGACTTCACTAACCAATAATTGACACTATCGTCCGCGGACAGTCTAAGAGAGCTAATCAGATTGTCTCTTCAGTCTGTAGCAGTCAGCAACTGTGGTAATATCAATGATTTAGTGCAATGACAACAAATACTTATGTTACAATTTTGAATTTTTGTGTTACGACATGTTAAGCTATTAGCTAATCTCTGCAAACGAAAATTTTCAAATGTTTGTAAATCTATTAGACCAAACTGCGTGGTCATCAGTCCGTAGCTTACAAACTACTTAAACCTAGGTAAACTAACCTAAGGACGACTCACACACCCATGCCCCAGGGAGGACTCGAACCTCCACGGCGAGCAACCACGCGCTCCACAGCCAGATGCTTTAGACCGCTCGGCTACTCCACCGCGGCTCTCTGCTAACGCTTTATAATGGTAAATTGATCGAAAACAGTAACATTGAGAAAAAAATAGCTATGGTCAATATGTCGTTCTGTAATGGTAGAGAGAAGAAACGAACTAATTCGTCGTCAGTGGAACAAGTGGCCACAGCAGTGCAAACGTGTAGTGTGTGGCGATTGCGACACAGTATTATCACAAAAATGGTTAACCTACTCCAAATCACCAAGCCCTAGACGCAACTCAACCATAGAATGAAGGAGAAAACAACTGTTACATTAACTGACAAGCAAGTCTTTAAGCTTAATATAAACTGAAAACAACAATTCTACACATCTCAAATCTGAACCTACCATCACCTTGCATAAGACACTGAAAAGTATAACGATTACAGGAAATAGAGTGAAAGAAGTACAAAGCACTGGAAAATGAGCAAAGAATGGCATTGGCAATGTTATTAACGCTACTAAGAAACTAAACAATACAGCTGGAGAAGATCTCTTTTCATCACCAGGAAAAATTAGCATTACTGGGGGTTCAGCAATATTTTTAGTCAGTCACGGTTAGTCTACTTTTATTACAAAAGGGACAATTGAACTGTTAAACATATGTTACGCTATTGGTTTTTCCAACAGAATGTGAAAAGAAGCAGTTCCTTTTGAAAATAGAGCGAGCAGTGTGGCTTATCTGTTCCGATGCAGAACGGCGCGATGTCGAATTGGGCTCCTTTAGTGCAAGTGATATTCCGAATAGCATCCTCGTTGTTTTATCTGTAGGGAAAGATGCCAGTCTGTCCTCTCGTCCATGCAGTCTTGTATCAATTCCTCAAACTCGTTGTTGGTGGCATAAATCCGTTCACCGTCAAATTGCCTGTAAATATTGTTGTGATTAAGTTCAGATTTACATACATGCATTAGCAACGTCCCTCACATCTATGTCGGCGCAATCACTGTCCACATAATACTTTTATGAAAGTTTTTTGTCACCATATTCAAAACATTGTCTTTTAAATAACAAGAGAAAGTTAGGAGCGTAATCACTGTTGGCGGACTTCAACAACAATCAGTTCTTTTTGTACCTCTACCAAATCCTTGCAATTACTTTAGACAGTAGTCCGCCACTTACGGATGTACACTGAAGATATGAATTTTAAAAAAGTCACAACATGATACAGTCACTCATATAAATGGTGTAAGTCTCACTAATACAGCTACAATTCAGTCCGTATATACCTGTATCGTCACCACCACAAAGCACAGTTTAACAAACGATTTTACATATTTCTGCTTCCCTGTTTGGAACAAGTCCTCCATAGTTCATCATACACGAAAAAAGCACAAAATCCAATATCCATAGCTTGATTGAACAAACTCGTTCACATCAGGCTAAAACATATGATAACCTGCATACATTAGCCACAGCATGTTTTCAGTTCATATGCCCGCTGCTCGACTGCCCCTATCGATAGTCTTTGCTCGCTCTTTCTCAGTTTACAATGTCACAGTATACATTTAATTCATACAAAACTTTCTTTACAAACAACACACAAAATATAAAACAAAGAAGCTCAAATATTCGACATATTCCAATGACAAGAAAATATTTTTTATATTACACAAAAGAAGAAAGAGAAAAGAAATAGTAATTCAGTTCATAAAAGAAACTACACATCACAGACCTTTACCATTATAACATGCTGCGAATACCTGCATCGTACATATGAAATACAGGATAAAGTGAAAGGAAGAAAAAAGACAAAAAAATTACACCCCAACAAAATGATTTAAACAACCGACACTAGTGATGTCTTCAGTAATGCACGGAGAATTACCTGCACTTCAGACAAACCTGTAAGCACTGTATAAAATCCTACGAAACGTCCTCTTTTGCTATCAATTCAAAATTACCCATGTGCACGAGTTGCTTCCTGTTGACCTGCCATCGAGAGAGACTTATGCCTTAGAATTTCTTGCCGCGTGAAAGTGGATTATGAATGAACGTGGAAGATTTTGTGGACATTCGAAGCACACTTCCATCTGACAGGACATGTCATTACACAGAATTATCCAAATTGGGCAACCATAAACCACCCTCAAATGAACCAGCACCTCTTCATCCTGAGAATGTCACTATGTGGTGCGGATTTTTGTCACCTTTCATCACAAGGCCAATTTCTCCGAAGTGACAGGTGCTAACTGTCCTGTTATCTGCAGCGATGTCGGTAAGCTCTATGAGTGTCTTTTGCGCAACTACGTCATTACAGCTCTCCAGCAGAGTAGATGTGTGGAAGGGATCATTTTTATATAAGTTAGTGAACCTCCCTACTTTGCGAATCCAGTTAAGTAGCTGGTGAAACACCATTTCGGAACTGCTGGGATTATCAGACCTAATTTCCCTACATCTTGGCCGTCTCGATCACCTGATCTTTTATCCAAGTAACTTCTGATTGTGCGGCTATCTGGAAGATGTGTTCAGTGTTCCGACTGTGAACTTAACTGCATTGAAGACTCGCACTGCGCAACACATGCTGAGCGTTACACCGGGATTAGTTGCGGGACATAGTGTTAGTCGATTTAAACTTTTTGCAGGTAACACTGGACGGCATACTGAACATGTATTGCAACAGTCACACGGTATTGCGATTTGATCTTGATTCATACATATAGAGTTTTTGGTCACAGAAGAATTAAAAACCGATGCGATTCACACTTTTATGGGGTTTCTGGCCTCAGAACAATTAAAAACTGATTTTCCCATCCAATGTTACATAGCCTTAAAATTAAAATTAAAAACTAGATAGCAGAAATTTGGTTTTTATTTCATGACCGATTTCATTTAATGAAGCAACATAGCAGTTCGTGGGACATACACAATAGCATAAAACATAGAGATACGTGAAACTTCCTGGCAGATTAAAATTGTGTGCCGGAACCGGGACTCGAACCTGGGACCTTTGCCTTTTGCGGGCAGGAGTGCTAGTCTTGCATGGTTCGCAGGAGAGCTTCTGTGAAGTTTGGAAAGTAGGGGCGAGGTACTGGCGGAAGTAAAGTTGTGAGGCGGCATCGTGAGTCATGTCGGGATAGCACAGTCGGTAGTGCGCTTACCCACGAAAAGCAAAGGTCCCAGGTTCGAGTCCAGGTTCCGGCACACAATTTTAATCTGCCAGGAAGTTTCATATCAGCGCACACTCCGCTGCAGAGTGAAAGTTTCGTTCTGGATAGAGAGACGTACTTGTAGAGTTCTGAGTCCTTTCTTTATTATGTATTCAATTTGAAAATAAACTTCCTGAACGAAGTTGTTGTAATCTAAAGTATTTAAACAACTGATCCAATTAATAAAGTAACTACTTGTTAACGAGGTTGTTGTAATTCAAGAAATTTTCATCTATATCTACATACATACTCCGCAATCCACCGTAAGGTGCGTGGCGGATGCTACACTGTACCACTGCTAGGCATTTCCTTTCCTATTCCATTCCCAAAGAGAACGAGGAAAAAAAGAATGCCTATATGCCTCCGTACGAACCCTAATTTCTCTTATCTTGTCATTGTGATCACTATCCGAAATGTAAGTAGGTGGTAGCAAAATCGTACTACACAAAGTTTCAAATTCCGGCCCTCTACATTTTCTCAACAGAAATTTACGAGAAGAAGGTCGTCTTTCCACCAGCGATCCCCATTTGAGTTTGCCGGAGCATTTCCATGACACTCGCGCATTGGTCGAACCTACCAATAATAAACATAGCTGCTCGCCTCTGAACTGCTTCTATGTCTTTCTTTAAACTGATCCGCTGCGTGTCCTACATACTTGAGCAATACTCAAGATGTGGTCGTACAAGCGTTTTATACGCGGTCTCCTTTACAGATGAAGTACATCTTCCCAAAACTCTCCCAATAAACCGAAGTCGGCTGTCCGCCTTACTAACAACTGTCCTTACGTGTTCGTTCCACTCCATATCGCTCTGCAATGTTACGCCTAGATATTTGAACAACGCGACTGCATCAGAAAGCTCATTACTAATGCTGTATTCAAATATTATGGGATTGTTTTTCCTACTCATGCGCATCACCATACATTTTTCTACATTGAGGGCTATCTGCCATTCTTCGCACCAACTAGAAATTTTGTCTAAGTCATCCTGTATGCTGTTACCGTCAGTTAAAGACGAGACCCTTCCATATACCACAGCATCATCAGCAACAGCCGCAAATTATAAGTTAGCTTGTCCATCAGATCATTTATAAAGATATAAAATAATAGCGGTACTATCACACAACCCTGGGGCACGCCTGGCGATACACGCGTCTGTGATGAACACTCGCCGTCGAGAACAACGTACTGCGTTCTATTAGTCACAAATCTGTCAACTTATTCCATAAGCTCGTATCTTCGTTAGCAGTCTGCAGTGTGGCACCGCGTCAAACGTCGTTTTGTAGTTGAAAAATTGACCTTTTAAAAATAAAATGTGATAATGTAAATTTCGATATGACAAAGATGTTTGGTATCATCTCCGAGCCTTTCCATATTGAGACATATTTATTTATCCTGCGTAGTAGCTTTCAGTAACATTGTGAACTGTTTGCCCGGGCATTAGCGCGTCTGTTCTCTTTCTATAGTTTCATCGATGGTTATGCTACACATTGGTTGTAGAATGTGAGTCATATGGTAAGAATGTAATTACCATCGCAAAAAATGACTAGTGAAAGCAAGGGAGTTGCTTTATATACTTGTCACAGAAAGGAAAACACATAAACTGTTTGCGAACTATGTTGCAAGGAAAGAATGCAAGATTTAGAAATGTACAAATATAGTTCAGCTCCTTACACCTTGCTGTTGTCAACGGATATTACACCAAGACGCAGACACAAAACTGAATACAACCAAAATCACTGAAAGGACGGGCAGAAAAAATAAATGCAAACAAATAAGCGTTGAACCTAGAGCTCCAGTAACTCTCGCTTTGCAGTGTAATACCATGACCACGTACCCATGCCGCCGTGACATTTGACGTAACCTTGACGATGCAAATCTTCAGTCTCGATATTTCACTGATTCTGTAGTGTTTCTTTTTTCTCAGTTCAGTACATCCTCTCCCTGTTTTCATGATTAATCTGTGTTCAGTGTTTGAAGCGCTTAGCATTAAATCTGAGGATGGTGTATGGGGAGTTTACCTTGAAAGCAGGTAAAGTATCCCTACCTTGATCTTATTAGACATTGGTGACACCAAACGAACATAGACCCAAAACGAATAAAAAGATCACTATATTCACAATATTAGCCAGTCCAACCTAGCAATACTAATAAAAAATTTCCTGAAATAAATGTATTTCCTTGCTTACAAATGATGGCGTTGAGACGTTGGTTTCATGTGTTGGTGAAGGCATGTTAATATAAATTTAGAGGAAAAATTTTTGGAACGTCTTAATATGGAACTATGCAGCAGATCAGTTGGACAGGTAAAACATTAAGATCTACTGCATCTAACTGAGAACATTGTGTCCAAACGTCCCTACTGTGAAATGTTACAAGCAGCCTGGCTTGAAGGTTACAAGTTGCCTGGCATGTAACCTCGCATGAATACTCACACAATGTCAAAATCCTAACACAATTTAAATTATATGGGAGACTTCATTTACTTTATTGTACTTCGATTTTAATTTAACGATCTGGACCCAGCCAACTTCCCTTAATGTAGAATCCACACGGGACGAATCGTGCGGGTTTGCAGGACTTCTGGTTTCCAAGGGTTTTAGGGAGCGCTCACGGGAAGGCAACTTGCTGTAATATCTCTGCGTGAAACGGTTAAGTACGCTGCCCGGTCACACAAAATCAGATCTCACTAATCTTGGAGATATCTCTGCTGCTTTTGTGGAGACGTGGCATGAGTGGAGAAACGGACGTTTTTAAACAGTGTTCCGATTATTCTGTCCCTGGGATGGTTTTCTAGAAGATTATAGACAAATCGATGGTCAGGGCAGCCGCAGCATCGGTAGAACATATTTCTGTAAAATGTAAAGTTTTCGATCCAGAAATGTTAAAAACCATTAAAATATTCCGAGATATTCTTCCGTGCTCGGATGGAGTTATTATTGAAACCCTACGTTCCGTCCTCGTCTTCAGAGAACATTTTCAAGGGAAAAAGTGGTTTCTTTGGCTGTCCGAATCACTCACAGCCTGGCTCGCCACTGACTGCAGCTAAATTCTGTTTTCGCGTGCTCCCGCGCACAGGCGTGATGTCACGTTTTGAAAACTGGAGAGTCACTCGCTTTTGTCTTTTGCCGTCGTCCGCTTTTTCTATCGCCCCCTGATGGAAGACTGGCACACTGCTTTAGCACCACAATCCATATGTCTTTGTTTCAGGACCTCCGCCTCCATTTTGAAATTCTTGAGGTTTTTAACAGTTTCTGTGGAAGCTCTGTAAAGCCTTTCATGGTACCCACTTGTGGCTGCGAATCCCTGGGTTTCATCAACTTGAACGGGATGGTCTCCTGGCTCCAAGTCACGTTATTCAACACCTGTCTTTCATACACGCCCTTCTACAGTTACCTTTGCGGTTGGTAACGCCCTTAGTAAAAGGCAGGATTTGACCAATTTTGCGTGGCGGTCTATCCATTTGTGAGCAATGATTAGCAAGGTGTTTAGCTCCGCGTCAAGTTGTACGGTTTGCAAATGTTCCTTGCTCTAGAGATGTTCAAATTCCCCCAAAAATTTCAGTATCGAGGAGGAGAGTTGGAAAAAGAATGATATTTCTATTCCGGTACTATAGAAAATGAGTAACGGTCTTCTACCATGGAGTGACAGCAACAGCGGGCGACGGCAACAGACAACGGTGAATGGCACTCCAATATTCAAAACAGGTAACATCACGACTCTGCACGGAGGCACGCGAAAACAGAATGAAACTGCTGTCAGTGGCAAAAAAGGGTGTAATTCGGCCATCAATAGAAGTTTCGATACTCGTTGAAAATATCATGTCCAGATGGGAACGAAGTTAAATACATCCGACCACGGCAGAGTGCCCAGAAAATTGTACTAAGTATACTTTTGACAATAACTTCGCATACAGATGTCACTTATACCAAATTTACTGAGGAACTATCTTTTTCGTAGACTAGAGCAACATAATAACGTACACATAATAATTGAAAAATGGTAAGCACCATAACAAAGAAAATACGCTCAACCGTGATAGTTAAGATCACAATATCCGTGGAACGGATTGTCAGTCGTCAAATCTTAATTTACTGATGATTCGTGCAAAGGATGATATGGTTCTGACTGTGATAGTAGGACGTATTTTCCCTGGTGATTACGAAGTTTTAATTTTTATCTGCACCTGATGACGTGGTCGAAGACAAAGAAATTGGAAGTGTATCAAAATTTGGCCCAACTGACAGTTGTTTCCCCGGTCGTAGACAAAACAACATTAAACGACTTCCATAGGGGAAAATATTTCAGATCGTGGAGGGAATACAGTACTAATTTATGTAAATAGTACTTATTACCCACTTTGCTAACTGGTTCTGATATCTCTGGCCGAGGGGACTGAGGCGCTTCAGTCACGGTCTGCACGGCCACTACGGTCGGGGGTTCGAATCCCCCCTCGGGCATGGATATTTGTGCCGTCCTACTTCGTAAGTAGTTCATAAGTAGCTTGTAAGTTTAGGGACTGATAACCCCGTAGTTAAGTCCCATAGACTATACAAACATTTGAACATTTTTTTCTGATATCTCGTCAGGTAGACCTTCTTGTTTTTCTTGACGTATTCATCTCCCGTTTTAATTTGTATTTGTCTTTTTATATATTCGTTTTCTTCTCCTCTTGCATTACTTGATAGGCAAATACCTTCTCAACATAAGTTTTGATGGACGTAAACTGGTTGTTCACAAAGAACTTGGCATAATCTTGTCGCTCATTCTCCTCTCGCTGGCGATGATGAAAACGTTTAGTACGTTCACTGGTCGAAGTTAATAGAGATTCGTGCGTCTATAAAAAGATCGAGGCGCGAAGCATACAATAATTATCTCAGTCATACCTTAGCAAAAGATCTTTCCGTGAACCCGAAAAAATTCTGATCTTATGTAAAATCGATAAGCGGATCAAAGCCCACTATCCATTCACTCGTTGATCATGCCGGGGCAGTAATAGAAGCAAACAGAAAGCTTAAGTTCTAAATTTAACCTTTAAAACATCTTTCACGCAGGAGGACCGTACATTTCATGCGCGTACTAACTCCGAAATTGAGGACATAGTAATAGGTATTTCCGGTCGAGAGAGCTAAGTACACAATAGTCCCCTGGTCCAGATGGAATATCATTTCAGTTTTACGGATAGTATTCTGCTGCATTGGCCCCTAACTTAGCTTGCATTTATCACGAAACTTTAATTAAGCACAAAGTTCCTTGTGATTGTAAAAAAAAAAAAAAAAAAAAAAAAAAAAAAAAAAAAAAAAAAAAAAAATCCTTGACATCAGTTTCCTGTAGAATTTTGGAGCATATTCTCAGTTCAAATAAATTCCCTTGAGACGGAAAAGGTTCTTTCGGTGAATCAGCACGGGTTTAGGAAACAGAGTTCATGTGAAACTCACATGACTTCTTGCAAGCCATGGATGAAGGGCAACAAGCAGATTGTGTTTATCTCGATTTCAGGAGGGCATTTGACGCGGTGCTACACTGCAGACTGCTAACGAGGATACGAGCTTATGGAATAGGTTCACGGATTTGTGGCTGGAAGACTTCCTACGTAATAGAACACAGTACGTTGTTCTCGACGGCGAGTGTTCATCAGAGACGAGTGAATCGTCTTGCGTGCCCCAAGGGAGTGTGTTACGTTTTCAGTCCTTTGACTGGTTTGATGCAGCTCTCCACGCTACCCGGTCCTGTGCAAGTCTCTTCATCTGAGAATACGTTCAGCAACCTACATCCTTTTGAATCTGCTTACTATATTCATCCCTCGGTCCTCCCTCTACGATTTTTACCCCACACACACTTCCTTCTAATGCTAAGTTGACAATTCCTTGATTTCTCAGAATGTGTCCAACCGATCTATCCCTTCTGTTAGTCAGGATATGCCAGAAACTCCTTTTCTCCCCGATACGGTTAAGCACCTCCTCATTAGTTACGTGATCTACCCATCTAATTTTCATCATTCGTCTGTAGCACCACATTTCAAAAGCTTCTATCATCTTTTTATCTGAATTCCTTATCGAGACGTTTCACTTTGATACAATGCTACACTCCAGACAAATGATTTCAGAAAGGACTTCCTAACATTTAAATTAATATTGAATGTTAACAAGTTTCGCTTCTTTAGAAACGCTTTTCTTCCCATAGCCATTCTGCATTTTATATCTTCTTTACTTCGGCCATCAGAAGTAATCCTGCTACCCAAATAACAAAATTCATCTACTACATTTATTGCCTCATTACCTAATCTAATTCCTTCAGCATCGCCTGATTTTCTTAGATTACATTCCATTACCTTCGTTTTACTCTTGTTAATGTTCATCTTATATCTTCCTTTCAAGACTCTGTCCTTCCCATTCAATTGCTCCCTGACATGATTACTATGTCATCGACAAACCGCAAAGTTTTTATTTCTTCTCCCTGAACTTTAATTCCCTCTCCGAATTTCTCCTTGCATTCTTTCACTGCTTGCTCAATGTACAGATTGAACAAAAATGGCGAAAGGCTACAACCCTGTCTTACTTCCTTACCAACCTTTGCGTCCCTTTCTTGCCCTTCGACTCTAATAACCGCTGTCTGGCTACCCCTGCTACCTTCAGAATTTGGAAGAGTGTATTCCAGTCGACATTGTCAAAAGCTTTCTCAAAATCTGTGAAGCTTAAAATGTAGGTTTGCCTTTTCTGAGCCTATCTTCTAAGATAAGTCGTAATGTGAGTATTGCCTCCCGTGTTCCTACATTTCTCCTAAATCCAAACTGATCTTCCCCGAGGTCAGATTCCAGAAGTTATTCTATTCGACTGTAAATAATTCGTGTTAGTATTTTGAAACCATGACTTATTAAATTGTTAGTTCTGTAATTTTCACACTTGTCCGCACTTGCTTTCTTTGTGATAGGACCTCTATTATTTTCTGTCTATATAAATAATCTGATGGACAGAGTAACTTGTAATATGCTGCTGTTGGTGTATGATGCCCACTTTTTTAACCACAATTAGGTTACATACATAAATTAGTGTAGTATAATAAAACCAAAACATATCGGATATATATATATATATATATATATATATATATATATATATATATATATATATATATATATATATATATATATATATATATAGCGAAGCTACTCTTGGGATTAAGTCCCTCCAAATAGAATAAACTATTTGCCCCCCCCCCTTTTACAAGTCAAAAATGGTCAAAGGCTTGTTAAGCTTATGGGACTTAACTACGGGGTCATCAGTCCCTAAACTTACAAACTGCTTATCTACTACCTTATACTAAGGACGGCACAAATATCCATGCCCGAGGGGGAATTCGAACCCCCGACCGTAGTGGCCGTGCAGACCGTGACTGGAGCGCCTCAGTCCCCTCGGCCACCGTGGCCGGCCGGCCCTTTACAAGTGTGATCCGTGTTTTGCTAGTGAATTAGTGACTGGATGACTTGGGATGGGTCACTACCCGTGACCCAATTAAGGTTTCTTTTTTGCTGTCATAGTGAGCATGAGGTAGAGAGAGATCCCAGAGAGCGTCACAGAGTGCCCCAGAGGAAGCTACAACACTAAAAAGAATATATGCCAGCAAAACACTCCAGAGCAGTTGCGTAGTCTTTAGAGGACTGTAATGGCAAATAGGGTGCCTTAAACACAATTTCTTGTTGGAGCGAAAAATGGCAGCTAGCTCTCAATGTAGAAAAACGTAAAGTGATGCACATGAGTGGGAAAAACAATCCCATAGTCTTCGAATACAGCTTTAGTAGTGATCTTCTTGATGCAGTCGCGTCGTTCAAATACCTAGGCGTAAAAATGCAGAGCGATATGAAATGGAACAAACATGTAAGAGCAGTTGTGTGTAAGACGAACACCCGCCTTGGGTTTAATGGAAGAATTTTGGGAAGATGTACTTCATCTGTAAAGGAAACTACGTATAAAACGCCTGTACGACCAGGTCTTGAGTATTGCTGAAGTGTTTGGGACCCGCAGAAGATTATTTTAAAGGAAGACATATAAGCAGTTCAAAGGCGAGCAGCTAGATTCGCTACTGGTAGGTTTTTCTTTATGTTTGTTAAGCTTATGGGAATTAACAGCGGAGTCATCAGTCCCTAAACTTACAAACTACTTATGAATCAGCTTAACTAAAGACAACACAAACATTCCTGTCCGAGGGGGATTCGAATTTCCGACGGGGAACGGCCTCTTGCATAGCTACATGGCGCCTTAATGCGCTCGGCCACTCCGCCGCGCTACTGGTAATTCGACCAATGCGCAAGCAATACGGAAATGCTCCAGGAACTTAAATGATCGCTGGAGAACACACAACGCTCTTTTCAAGAAATTCTGTTGAGGAACTTTAGAGGACCGGATTTTGAAACTGAGTGTAGAACGATCTTCCTGGCGACATACATTTCGCGTAATAACTACAAAGATAAAAATGAGAGAAATTGCGGCTTGTACGGTGGCATATAGACATTCTTTTTTTCCTCGTTCTATTTGGGAGTGGAATAAGAAAAGAAATGCCTAGTAATGGTACAGTGTACCCTCCGCCACGCACCTTATGGAGGATTGCGGAGTATGTGTATAGATGTGTAGATGTCCCGGTTACTTTCTCAGAGTGACTTTACTTACAAAAAAGTAATAAAGCCGCAAACTCCAAAGAACGAAATTTTACTGATAAATATATACATTTTACGGTCATGTAATCGATGACGTAGATCATTTTCAAACTGTAAGTGCTCGCATACAGAACAAGAAATCAGAGTGACACTGTAGCAAACAGAAGTAGTTTCCATTATGCAACAACCCCGAATCACTTCACAACTTCAGCTGCCAGGAGATTTTATGAACTAAAGCTAACTGTTAAGCAAATGCAGCAGTAGCAGCAAGGACTGATGACAGTGGATAACAGAGAGATAGCAGTTCGGTCTTTACGAGTGACGTTAAAAACAAACGGCCGCACCAGCCGTAATAAATACCTTCGGGTCTGAAGGTAATCGTTCGGAAGAATCAATGACGTACACTAGTTTGCACTCGACTCCCTGGCTAACGTATGGTAGCAGCCGTGTTGCGATTGTTTCAGTCTTCCCGATTACCTCCGCTGCGCTGTTTGGTGGAGATAACTGCATCCGCGTGAACTGACGCCGTAATTAATGTAGTACTGGGGGTACTGACTTGTCAGGATACAGTTACTAACACAGATTGCGAATAAACGAGACCTATTTTACGTTGATGTCAGTTCTCAAAAAAGGCATCCAACACGTCAACAAAGGAAAAAATGGAATGTAGTATACAATTACGTTGTTTCAATGAAATGACATGAGAACATGGAAGCCCAACTTTAAAGTATCTGGTGTACAAGCACACCTAGCACACGGAGCACTGGATTATTTACATCATATCAAAATTTCTGTTGGCATTTAGTAATTACACACACCCTTAATACGTCAGGACACAGTTAATACAGAAAATCACAAATAAACGAGAACTAATTCATAGCCGGCCGCGGTGGCCGAGGGGACTGAGGCGCTCCAGTCACGGTCTGCACGGCCACTACGGTAGGGGGTTCGAATCCCCTCCTCGGGCATGAATGTTTGTGCCGTCCTTAGTATTATCTAGTTTGTAAGGAGTTTGTAAGTTTAGGGACTGATGACCCCGTAGTTAGGTTCCATACGCTTAACAAACATTTGAAAATTTTTGAACCAATTCATATTGTAGCCAACACAGATATGCCACATGCTCTACTAAAGTATGCGTTACCAGCTACAAAACGATCTAAGTATCACTGGGTAGTCTCAGAGATATACTCATCATGCACCAACAGCCCAAACATTCAACGACCTAGCACACCAAAAGGTTCACAAGTTCACGACTGCATCTAGCGGTATTACTGATACACAAGTAATACGTATTATTATTTCAGACCTGTGTATGATTTCTTGCATTCCATCCATAGACTTGCTCCTAGTACCTTCAGCACGTCCAAACGAACCATTCCTTTTCCTTCCACCTTGTGATGCCCCCCCCCCCCCCATTTCACAAACATACTCTCGATAATTCATATGCAAGTAAAAAAGGCTATCACATTCAGGCATATCATGTTGTAAGGAGTCAAGTAGAACTGACATCCTTACATATCATTTTCATATACTCAAATGGTATGTCCACGTTTTTCTAAGCAATTCGATACTCCACACGTGATATTTCTGATGGTAATTACTGACAGTAAGTACTGTATTTGCAGAAATAATTACACTTACTACACTAAATATGTTAAGAGGTTGCCGCTGGTCAGACACTTTATACTGCATGACATAGCATGGTAGTAATGTTTGAAGGAGGAGCTGACTTAGAGGGAAAATCCCAGCAACTCACACCACAGAATTTAGGCCTGAGGGACACTTGTAGGAGACGATAGGGTTTCGTTTTGCAAGATGACACACCTCACTGCCCGCCAGTAGCTGTTGTAAACACCTGAGTGTCATCCTGGAGCCAAAACTTTTGGATCAGATTTAACACATACCATACAGGTATAAAACTCACCTCACATTGTCGGTACATGATGTGAATAGGTTGCTATGGCGCTTCTCATTGGATGCACCTTTGCTACAAACTAGGGGAGAATATCTAAAGATATATACGATTGACCAAGCTCAGAAAGGTGGTGTCTGCCACTGGTGAACAGGACCGCTTTCTACCTCTGCCGAAAACACTTTCTGTTGGTGTGCCATCTTGGGTGATCAGACGGTGTGCTCCTCTGAATAGCGATATGCTGTAGTTTTGCCTAGTGGCTTCACTTGTAATTAAGGCACTTTCACAGAGCGAGCTATGAACATATTTGCCCATGCACAATAATTAGTTCATATCTGCAGATGATAGCAAGAAGGACATAGGTGGGCTGGTTTGCTGAATCAGCGTACCCTGTAATATTAGTTTTTACTAGATAAATTAGTTAGTCTTGACTTACAATGAGACCACATGGGTATCGGATTTTAGAATTTCTTTATATTAATGGCACATGAAGTTCAGAACTTGAATAAGTATCCGCCAAAGCTATTCGACGCAACTTTCGAAACTTCTCCAGAAAACCGACTTTGAAGTTTTGCCATGTACACGTAAATACTAATAATGAAAAGAGTTGTCGTTATAGCACAGGTGGTAGCGTTCTGATCTCACAATCATAGTCACTGGTTCGAATCCCACTACAACAAGTATTTTCTTCGTTTTCTAATTCAGTTACCTAAAACGTTTTGGGATCTGTTGTGTCAGTTTTTGTTTATGTTTACGAAGACAAGCTGAAAACGTTGTTGTCACGTAAACGATGGTTTAGGTTAGCTGCTTGGAAAGCCCTTAGTAGGGCTATGGACTTCACTTTCCATAAAGAGTTTCGTAGCTCTGCACAAATTGAGCAATCAAAGACTGTCGTGTCAACTAGTAGTGAAGCCAATACTGGGAAAAAAATAGTTACTTATGTTTTTTTTCATTGAAACGGTTATTATTTACAACCATCTATAAAATATAGAAAATTACAAATAAACAAAAATACGTGCATTTTTCGAAAATACTATAATTAGATATTAAAATTGTGTAAATATTAGAATACAACGAAAAGCAAAATTAAAAATCTATCAGGACAGGATTTGAACCACCGACCCTATAGTTGTAAGGCCAGAACGCTACCACCTGAGTTGACAGATGCCGCAATTACTTTAAGGATTGGTATTTACATTTACTTGGAAAACTTCAAAGTGGATTTTCTCGAGATTTCTTAAGAGTTGGGTCAAATGGCATTGGCTGATTGTTAGTTGAGTTCTGAACTTCACGTACCATACTTACCAAAAAATTCTAAAATCCGGAATTCGACAGAAATGTGGTCTTCTTAAAAAAAAGATTGATGGGAAGTTATGGCTGATTTAGTTAGCCTAAAAGTTACAGCAGTTAATTTTTGATAAGAAGTCAGTCTTGGATCCACTGCCACTGACGCAGAAAAACGGTAAATGTGCACTGATGCAAAGGTATATTTTGTTTCTACAAGGTTGCTTCCATACAATGACATAGACACCAGTACAACATTACATTGCATTTATCAAGACACTCCCTTCTACTTAATTTTTAATTGTAAAATAAGTGACCTTAGCAACCACTGATAGATATTTTTCTGTTGATAGCTGATTTCGTTTTTATTTGTAGTTTCAGTTATCAAAATAATAACATTAATAAACGAAAGCTATCCTTTATTGTTACATTTAATTTTTTAATTTATTCCATTGTTATTGGACTTTGTTTTCCTGATTTTTAAATATAATGAACTAAATTTTACTGAGCCACTGCTTAGTAATACATTCATACACATGTTGAGGTTATTTAGCAGTAATTATTTATTTTCTACTTACAACAGTGGTCGTTTGGTTTATTCTGAGCACAGTAGAGGACCTCATACATATATTGGATTGCACGGTGCACTGGTTTCTCATTTGTTTTACCTGCAGAGCTAACTACTTTAGGGTACAAAACATTGCAAAACATTCCTTGCACGTGCACGTAATTCAAGATGGAAAAATCGTCTGACACGATTTTTAGACAAGCAAGTGACACATAAACGCGAATAACTTAGACCATCTTATCTGCCAGTTTTAGGCTCTCATCCAACATCAAGTATTACCGTAACTAGCTGCTGTAGGACATCAACTTTCAGCTGTCTATTGAGTTCACAATCTAATGTTAGGCTAACTGCGCTGCTAAACTTTGCTGCCAATACATACAGCCGAACTAACTTGCTTAAAGCCCTGTCTAAAATACACATTTTTTTGTCAGCATTAATATTTTACAGTGTGTGCTGACAATGAAAAGAAGAAACATGGAAACATGCTGCTCCCGCTGCAACCTGTGATTACGATAAGCAATTCTATAACACGCACCCTTTTCTCTCATATCTATAGTTGGGCAATGATTCTCTGGACAACAGATGTTCCATATGTATCATCAGATAGTTCAAACGGATAACACTTAGCTTGTGTAGCACATGAAAACTCTTCTCCCTTCTCTTATACTTGTTCAAGCACGAATGAGCAAGTTTTAGATGTGATCGCTAAATATCTTTGGAAGTGAACACAGTAGTGAACCAATTGATCCCATTAGTGAATAAGCCATCTAACATTCACATTCATCTGACCAACCATCAACAACAAAATTCAAATGTTTCACCCACTGTGTCATGTTACTACAAAAAATGCAGTGAGTTTGTGTACACAGTTTCAGATACCTTACATAACGTTTCTGCTTCTCACAAAGCTTGAGCTATCCTGTGAAAGTGTCAGCTACCTTACATAAAGTTTCAGATACCTTAAATAATGCTGTACTAAGATACATAAATTTTCAGCTGTATTTCATAAAGTTTCAGCTACCTGACATAACTTTTTAGCAATCCTTCATCAAGATTCGTCTATTTTAAATAAAATACTAGCTACCGTACATATAGTTTCAGCTACCTTACGTAAATTTTCAGGTGCCATACATAGTGTTTCAGAAAACTTACTTAAAATTTCACCTACCACATATAAGATTTCAGTTATAATATTTCAGGTTGTTGTTATGGTCTTCAGTCCGGAGACTGGTTTGATGCAGCTCTCCACCCTACTCTATCCTGAGCAAGCCTTTTCATCTCCTCATAAGAACGGCAACCCAAATCCACTTGAATCTGCTTACTATACGCGTCTCTTGGTCTCCCTCTGCGATTTTTACCCCACACACTTCCCTCAAATGCTAAATTTACGATTCCTCGATGTCTAAGAATGTGTCCTATAAAGCGATCCCTTCTTTTAGTCAGGGTATGCCAAAAATTCCTTTTCTCACCAATTCTGTTCAGTACCTCTTCATTAGTTATGCGATCTACCCACCTAATCTTCAGCATTCTTCTGCAGCACCACATTTCAAAAGCCTCTATTCTCTTTCTGTCCGCACTGCTTATCGTCCATGTTTCACTCCCGTACAAGGCAACACTCCTTCAGAAAAGACTTCCTTACACTTAAATTAATATTCGATGTTAGCAAATTTCTCTTTTTCAAAAATGCCATTCTGCTTTTTATATCCTCTGTACTGCGACCATCCTTCAGAAAAGACTTCCTTACACTTAAATTAATATTCGATGTTAGCAAATTTCTCTTTTTCAAAAATGCCATTCTGCTTTTTATATCCTCTGTACTGCGACCATCGCATGTTATTTTACTACCCAAATAACTAAACTCATCTACCACCTTCATTGTTTCGTTACCTAATCTAATTCCTTCGCCTAATTTTCTAAGACCGCATTCCATTATTTTTGTTTTGCTCTTGTTAATGTTCATTTTATACGCTTTCTTCAACACACTGTCCATTCCATTTAACTGCTCTTCCAGGTCCTTTGCTGTCTCTGACAGAATTACAATGTCATCAGCAAAACGCAATGTTTTTATTTCTTCCCCCTGAACTTTAATCCCTATTCCAAATTTGTCCTTGCTTTCCTTCACCGCCTGCTCGATGTACAAATTGAATTACATCGGAGAAAGGCTACAACCCTGTCTTACTTCCTTCCCAACTGATGCTTCCCTTTCATGCCCTTCGAGTCTAATAACTGCGGTCTGGCTTTTGTACAAGTTGTAAATAACTGTCCTTTCCCTATATTTTACCCCTGCTGACTTCAGAATTTGAAAGAGTGTATTCCAGTCAACATTGTCAAATGCTTTCTCCAAATCTACAAAAGCTAAAAATGTAGGTTTGCCTTTCCTTAATCTATCTTCTAATATAAGACGTAAAGTGAATATTGCCTCCCGGGTTCCTACGTTCCTCCTGAATCCAAACTGATCTTCCCGAAGGTCAGCTTCTACCAGCTTTTCCATTCTCCTATAGATAACTCGTGTTAAAACTTTGCAACCATGACTTATCAAGCTGATGGTTCTGTAATTTTCACACCTGTCTGCGCCTGATTTCTTTGGAATGGGGATTATTACATTTTTCTTAAAGTCTGAGGGTATTTCGCCTGTCTCATACATCCTACACACCAGTTCAAATAGTTTTGTCATGGCTGGCTCTCCCAGAGACTTTAGTAGCTCTGAGGGTATGTCATCTACTCCTGGGACCTTGTTCCGACCTAGGTCTTTCAGGGCTCTGTTAAATTCATCTCTCAGTATAGTATCTCCTATTTCATCTTGCTCTACTTCCTCTTCCCTTCCTACAACATCGTCTCTAAGTTCATTTCCTTTGTAGAGCTGCTCTATGTACTCTTTCCACCTTTCAGCTTTCCCTTCTTTGCTGAGAACTGGTTTCCCATCTGAGTTCTTGGTATTCGTAGAGTTGCTTTTCTTGTCCCCAAATGTCTCTCTTATTTTCCTGTAGGCGGTGTCTACTTTTCCACTTCTTATGCATTCTTCTACAGATTTGCATTTGGCTTCTAGCCACTCCTGCTTAGCCATTTTGCACTTCCTGTCAATCTCATTTTTTAGTCGTCTGTACTCCATTTTGCCTGTTTCATTTGCTGCATTTTTATATTTTCTCCTTTCATCAATTAAATTTAGTATTTCCTGTGATATCCTAGGATTTTTTGTACTCTTGCCTTTCTACCTATTTTGTCCTCTGCTGCCTTCACTATTTCATCTCTCAATGCTACCCATTCCTCTTCTACTGTTTTATTTCTCGCTGTTTCTGTCAATTGTTGCCTAAATCTCCCTCTGAAATTCTCCAGAACTTCCCTTTCCTTCAATTTATCTAAGTCCCATCTCCTTATTTTCCTACCTTTCTGCAGTTTTTTCAGTTTCAGCCTACAGTTCATGACTAACAAGTTATGGTCAGAGTCTATATCTGCCCCTGGGTACGTCTTACAGTTTACAACCTGGTTCCGGAATCTATGTCTTACCATTATAAAATCTGATACCTTCCGGTGTCTCCTGGTCTCTTCCACGTATACAACCCTCTTTTGTGATTTTTAAACCACGTGTTTGTTACGATTAAATCATGTTCCGTGCAAAATTCTACCAGGCGGCTTCCTCTTTCATTCCTCCTGCCCAGTCCATATTCACCTACTATATTTCCTTCTCTTCTTTTTCCTACTACCGAATTCCAGTCTCCCATCACAATTAAGTTTTCCTCTCCCTTAACTGTCTGAATAATTTCCTTTAGCTCCTCATATATTTCTTCGATCTCCTCATCATCGGCAGAGCTAGTTGGCATATAAACCTGTACTACTGTTGTCGGTGTTGGCTTCGTATGACAATGATAATGCGATCACTGTGCTGCTCATAGTAGTTTACCCGCATTCCTATTTTCTTATTCATTATCAGTCCTACTCCTGAGAACCCCCAACTGACCAGAAATCCTGTTCATCCTGCCACCGGACTTCACTAATCTCCACTATATCTAACTTCAACCTATCCATCTCCCTTTTTAAATTTTCTAATTTTCCTACCCGATTAAGGGATCTGACATTCCACGCTCCGATCCGTAGAATGCCAGTATTGTCTTTCCTGATGACAACATCCTTCTGAGTAGTCCCCGCCTGGAGATCCGAATGGGGGACTATTTTACCTCCGGAATATTTTACCCGAGAGGATGCCATCATCATATTTCCATACAGTAGAGCTGCATGTCCTCGGGAAATGTAACGGCTGTAGTTTCCCCTTGCTTTCAGCCGTTCGCAGTAACTGTGTGACAAAGCCACATTAGCTGATGTTACAAGGCCAGCTCAGTCAATCATCCAGACTGTTGCCCCTGTAACTACTGAAAAGGCTGCTGCCCCTCTTCAGGAACCACACCACATATTTCAGGTACCATACATAAAGTTTCACTTACCACTTATAAGGTTTCAGCTACTCAAGCCACAGATCTGTGGAAACCAAAACACATTCACCAGATCCTCCACTAGTAAGGCACCCAGATGGTCTTCGAATTATGCTTACCACTGGTTTTTCTAAGTGAAGAACAATATAATGCCTAGTACATCATTACGATGTACCAGTCTTCTCACACCACAACACCAACAGTAACTCTTTTTGCATAATTGTAATCACAGAATAGAGAAAATCATTTAGAATATTCCTCCCGTAAGACAACACGGAATTCATCGAATTTTACTTACATGTGTTTGTTTTAAGTGTAGAACTGTTTTACAACCACATACATCACTCTTCCGTATGGTTCTTTCGACACTAGCCACAGTCCGTGTATTTTCAGTTACCATAACTGAAAAACTTAAGCACCTTTATTGAAACGTCCTTAGTCTTTACATCATATAACTGTTGCATCTAGAACTTTTAAACTGTGCCGGTCTCAGTGGCCGAGCGGTCTGCGGCGCGCCAGTACAAGTCTGCACTGCTGCTACGGTCGGGAGTTCGAGTCCCCCCTTGGGCATGGATGCTTGTGTCGCCTTTAGTGTAAGATAGTTCACAAGTAGTTTGTACGTTAAGTCCCTTAATCTTAACAAATACCTGATTTTTTTTTTCAAACTGACATACTCTCTTGAGTAAAGTACAGCATGCATACAGAATGTTTACCCAGTCAGTCTATCACTGCACTATTACGACGGTAGAAGGTTTCGAGGCAGATTCATTGTTTGGCAGTCACGTTTACATTGTCATGCTTTGTCAACCATTTAATCTACCGGTATATGTTGCACCCTCCATTGATATTTTGACCACGTAAATAGGTATATATTCTATGAGTGTGTTGCATTTGACTCAAGATACAGCAAGGACAGTTTAAAAGTTCTATATGCAAGATTTAAATGCTGGATAAACTTAGAACGTTGCGAGTAAGATGCTTCACTTTTTCGGCGCTATTTGGGTAGCGAAAAATACAGGGACATCGTGACTAATGTTCAAATATTTGTATAGCTTATGGGACTTAACTACGGGGTCATCAGTCTCTAAACTTACAAACTACTTATGAACTAACTAACACTAAGGACGGCACAAATATCCATGCCCGAGGGGGGATTCGAACCCCCGACCGTAGTGGCCGTGCAGACCGTGACTGGAGCGCCTCAGTCCCCTCGGCCACCGCGGCCGGCGTGAGTGTCAAAAGAATTGTATGGAAAAGCAATTTACATGACTTCACATTTCTTCACTTAGACGACATTCATTCAGTGTGTGTGTTGCTAAAACCCAGATAAATAACACAAACAGGACGTTTCGTTCTCATGCACTGTATCGGTACTGTCTACCATATAAGGATATGATAATGACGTTTCTGTTGTCTGTGTGGTGATGTGGTGTAAATGGTACATGGAAATTCTTTATTCCATCCAACTGAATGGCTCTAAATCAATGGTTTTCTGTATCTAACCTCCAACTGTCTGAGCTTGTGCATCTATTTTCCGGATATGTTTAGTGCACACAGTTACTTTATTTATGTTTGAGTGGTTAGCGTGAAAATGTTTTACATTCGTAAACGAACATAACCGTCTGGAGATTTGTGCATGTGTGTTCTTGGTGTGCAATTATTAATGGTACCATTTATCGGAAAGATGGCGGGAGTAAGCAGTAGTGTTCGAAATTCACACCTTCCATGTGCACATTGTTCTGGAATCAAAAGAAATAGACTCATGATTTCCCTCTTGATTTTCTCGATTTCCGCCAGGAGATTGGAACCTGTGGACTTATACAATAGGACATCGAAAGAGTGATTATTAAGATGGCAGTGTTCGAAATCCACATCCTCTGCTCTGACACTGCACCAAATAGATTAGATTAGATTAGTTATTTGTTCCGTAGATCCATGCTGAGGGGATCCTCGTGGATGTGGAACATGTCAAGAAACAAAATTTACAAGTGGAATAATAGATAATACGAATACAAATACATACACTTATAATATAAATACAGATACATAAACTTTTAGGTTTTTTTTCTGATAATATAATAATAATACTAATACAGTATTAGTATGAGTGCATGCATAATTTGGTACAATTTAGAAATTCACTAATGGAGTAGAAGGAGTTGGCCACTAGAAGGTCTTTTAGGTTCCTCTTAAACTGCTCTTTATTTGTAGCTAAATTTTTTATACTTGATTGTAAATTATTGAAAATGTGTGTTCCTGAGTAATGGACCCCTTTTTGAACTAAAGTAAGTGCGTTTAAGTCCTTGTGTAGATCATTTTTATTTCTAGTATTGTATGTATGAACTGAGCTGTTTGTTGGGAAAAGGGATATATTATTTATGACAAATTTCATTAAGGAATAAATATACTGAGAGGCAGTAGTTAATATACCCAGTTCTTTGAAGAGGCTTCTACAGGACGTCCGTGAATTTACTCCACAAATAATACGTATTACACGTTTTTGGACTCTGAAGACTATTGACTAACTTGAAGAGTTACCCCAAAATATTATACCATATGATATTAAGGAATGAAAGTAAGCAAAGTATGCAAGCTTTATTATTTCTATGTCTCCTATGTCTGATAACACTCGTATTGAAAATACAGACTTGTTGAGTCGTTTCTGCAGTTCTGTGGTGTGTTCCTCCCAACTAAATTTATTATCAAGCTGTAATCCTAGGAATTTGATACTGTCAACCTCTTCTATCTGCTTTTCTTCATACTTAATGCATATGCTGTCAGGAAATCTCTTACATGTTCTGAACTGCATGTAGTGCGTGTTTTCAAAGTTTAATGACAATGAGTTGGCTTTAACCATTTATTAATGTTCATGAAAATGTCATTAGCAGACCTTTCTATCACTATGCTTGACGTACGTTTTATTGCAATACTTGTATCATCTGCAAACAAAACGAACTCTGCTTCTGGAAGTGTAACTGATGAGAGATCATTAATGTACACAAGAGAAAGCAATGGCCCTAAGATGGACCCAAGATTCCTCCCCCCCCCCCCTCCCCGGGATTCCTACCAGTAAATTCGAAAATTTGTATAAACAAGATGTCATATGCTGATGTGTGTGGAATTGCACGATAGATCGAAAAAAATGATTTTTTGACAGAATGAAGTTCGCAGACTTATAGAGGTTTGTGAGTCAAGGTGAAATGGTGAAAATTTTCTCTTCTTCAAAATATTTTTGGATGATAGCCAGTAACAAGCGAGTAAATTTCAAAGTATATTCTTGAATCTCCGACCAAATGGGGGGAGGGGGGCAATTGGCTGAATCTCCCACCAAAGTGTGTGTGGCAGCTGAGACGGTGGTCCTAAAAGTGAGTGGATGAGGCGTCAGTGGCTGTCAATTACCGTGAAGTGGGTGTGGATAATTTTTATGTATTATTTTGTGAGACTGCAATATCATGTAAGATGTCAATGGTCTTTAACTGGGGATCCGAGAAGTGCAATTTTATGTTTGACGTCAATCGTCGTCAGCAGTGTCATTCTTTTGGGGGAAATGCGCAATTGTCTGGGGGAAGAGAAGTGGGGGTGGGTCTTCCCAGACGGCCATATTGAGGACGGTGGTTGATGTGGCAATGAGTAGGTGGCGTCGTACATTAAGGGGTGGTGGCGTCAATTTCTAAGATAGTGTTCCAGTGGCCCCACTATTATATTACTGTCATGCAGTTCGACAATACACTGCCCCGGAGATGAGCTGTCACAAAGATCCACCACAAGTTGAATCTAGCAGGGCTTACAAGAAGGGAAGTTACGATCTGCGAGCTACATAACTACATAGCGTTGTGGTATGCAAGATGTGCGATAGCAGCGATTTACACGGCTGTGGACAACGTGACACTATACTGAATCTTGTAATACTTGAATGAAGGCTGACACATAAGTTCATAATTTAGTGCAATAAGAGCACACGGCAGTGGCGGGACACGGAGCCGACCGCGGTGGCCGAGGAGACTGAGGCGCTCCAGTCACGGTCTGCACAGCCACTACGGTCGGGAGTTCGGATCCCCCCTCGGGCGTGGATATTTGTGCCGTCCTAGTTCGTAAGTAGTTCATAAGTAGTTTGTAAGTTTAGGGACTGATGACCCCGTAGTTAAGTCCCGTAGACTACACAAACATTTGAACATTTTTTTCGGGACTCGGAGGCTGTTGGCAGCCACCATATAAGGGCATGAGTTGGACTCAGGGTTATGTCATTGGTAACGCCAGACATCTAGCAGCATCATGGAACAAAGACGCGGGAAGAAACAAATTCTTCCATTCTACAGCGAGTTAATAATTTAAGAATACACAGCATCATTTATTGGCAGTTCACTATCAGAATCCATCGAAGGTGATCATATAAAGTTAGAAGTCGGCGGCTATCAAAGGTGGTCACATTAAACAAGTAGCACTTATGATGTTTTTTTAAATCAAGTTAGATGTTTCTAAATGACTAGTGAGATTAAGTGAAATAAACCAATAGAAATACAGAGGTGCGCTATTTACCAGAAAGAAATACTCAGTCGCCATTACAGCCTCATCCATCGATTCTAAACCGATGACCACCGCATTCAATGCAGCTATTGGGACAGCTGAAGACTTTAGTGGATTGAAGACTACACTGACGGATGTGAGGAACTTGCACATCTCCAACGGCAGCCCTCAAGCGTATAGTTGCCGTGTCACAAGTAGAGACTGGGACCTGCAAGGATAGTGTTGCAACATGCTCGGGCAACCGAGACTTCAAAATACCCCGAGACAAAAAGTCTGATTGAAAACGGTAAGCCGGCTGCGGTGGCCGAGGTGACTGAGGCGCTCCAGTCACGGTCAGCACGGCCACTACGGTCGGGGGTTCGAATCCCCCCTCGGGCATGGATATTTGTGCCGTCCTAGTTCGTAAGTAGTTCATAAGTAGTTTGTAAGTTTAGGGACTGATGACCCCGTAGTTAAGTCCCATAAGCTTAACAAACATTTGAACATTTGATTTTGAAAACGGTAGAGGCTGATAGAACACCTTCATTTACCGCATTGTGATTAGGAAACAAGGCCGCGGTGAAGAGGCCGAGCGCATTGAGGCGCTATGCTCCGATGAGCGAGGCCGTTCCCCGAGGGGGATTCGAGTCCACCCTCGGGCATGGATATTCGTGTTATTTGTAGTATAAGGTAGTCTATAAGTAGTGTGTTAGTTTAGGGACTGATGACCCCGCAGTTAAGTCCCATAAGCTTCACAAACATTTGAAAATGTTTCTTGAAACATGATCAAAAAAAAAAAAAAATGTTCAAATGTTTGTACAACTTATGGGACTTAACTACGGGGTCATCAGTCCCTAAGCTTACAAACTACTTATGAACTAGCTAAGACTAAAGACGGCACAAATATCCATGCCCGAGGGGGGATTCGAACCCCCGACCGTAGTGGCCGTGCTGACCGTGACTGGAGCGCCTCAGTCACCTCTTTTTTTTTTTTTTTTTTTTTTTTTTTTTTTAACAAATACTTTTTTTACTAAATGTGTTTACAAATAGTTATAATTTTGTGAAACAAGTTGTTTTCTTACAAAAAGTGAATGAACGGTGCAAATTTTTCTCTTTTCCATGGATCGTTGAGGATTTCTCTTCTTGCACGGAGGATGTATTGTCGAAAGTCGCTCACAGATCCACTTCCCGCAAGGGCGTAGTTGATGAACGAATATATGAACCAAGTTAGAGTTCTGGTCTTGGACACTGGGAAAGCCTTTACATCCATGTACACCAGTTTCTTCGTGTTGATGTCGTTGACACTCAGAGACAGCAATCCTGCCGATTTAAACTTGATCCATTTCCACAGATCCGCTATTTTGGAGCAGCCTACTACACGGTGGATGGCAGTATCGACCAATCCGCAGTGCTGGCAATACGGGTGACCGGTGAGCTTTATTCTGTGGCGACGGTCAGCAGTCGGGATTAAATCATTTATAAACATGTAAGCTGATGAGCGCAACGTTGAACATATCGATTTATCTGCAAAATTGGACCAGACATGTTTCCAATTTAAGTCTTTGTGTTTCTTTTGGATTGCTGGAGGATATGGAGCTTTTACACCAATGGTCTCGAGTATTTTCTTTGTCGTATAGAACGTTACGTTTAGAGATTTCTCTAAAACACATGTTGCTGTCTGCAATGTACGCAGTAGATTTGCCGGTAGCCTTCTGTCACCTGTATTGCCTGTTACGATACCCCACCCAGTCTTTAGCAAATCTGACTGACTAGCCGGTAATTTTAGGGTATGTATGAGATTTTTCACAATCAGGGCTGAAAATTTTGCCTCACAATCAGTTAAAGATAAGCCTCCTTCAGCAAATGGTTGTGTCAACTGATCCCTGGCCACCCGGAATAGTTTACCTTTCCACACAAACCAACCTATGTACTTCTTTATTTGTGCAATACATTGTCTGTCGATAGGGATGACTTGTGCAACATACCACATTTTAGAGAGAGCCAGTGTATTTACACATTCGATCCTCTGTATGATGTTCAGTTGCCTCGTACTATTTGCAATAAGAGCTCCCCGTACTTTGTCCACTATGCTTTTAGAATTATTGGAAAGGAGCTCATTTACATCCTTTCGGAGTTTTAGTCCTAGCACTTCCATTTCAACAGATTCAGTGAAAGTATGTGCGAAGGGTTGGGCACCTTCATTGAGCCACAGGAGATGTGTTTTCCTGTGGTTAATGGTTGCCCCTGCTGCATTTTTATAGTCGTTTAGTATTGCTGCCACTTTTAAAGTATCTTGGGGTTTTGTAATTATAATGGTAACATCATCAGCATAGGCATTCAAGGTAAACCGTTGGGCACCAACCTGCAACCCTGATAGGGAGGTGCTAACTGTGCGGATTAGTGGCTCCAAGGATATGACGAACAAAATCATAGCCAAAGGGCAACCCTGTCTAAAAGAACGTTGGATTGGGAACTTTTCCGTAAAGTTCCCGTTGATTTGAACTTTGGCAAACATTTGGTATCTTGTCGGTAACAGTAAGTCTATCGTTGCCTGCGGAAATTGGAAATGCCGTAGAACTGTCCTTAGGTATTGGTGACTGATGTTATCAAAGGCTCTCTCGAAATCGATGTTCAGAAGCCCAACCGTTTGTTGCTGATTCTTCCATGCGTAGAATGTTGTATCCCTTAACAGACAAAGTCCATCTATAATCCTTTTCTTAGGTACGCTACACGTCTGTTCCGGTCCTATGATCTCTGGAAGTGTGCGCTTTAGTCTGGCTGCCATGACACGAGAGATGATTTTCGAGTCGGCGCATAACAAAGTTATTGGTCGAAAATCCGTAATTCTATGTGACACCGTTTTCTTTGGAACGAGTACAATAATTCCAGGTTCAGTTTCGGAATAGAGACGTCCATACCTTTGTTTCTCTCTCGTCACCTCCATAAACTCTTCCTTGATAACCGACCAGAAGGATTTATAAAATTCATAGGGGATACCGTCTACTCCTGGACTTTTACGTTTCGGCAACCTTTTGATAACATCCTCAATTTCTTCCTCAGATATCGGATCCAACAGCATAGTGACACTTTCGTTGGTTAATTGCGACGCACAGTTTTGCAGCAGTGTGGCTGTTGTAAGAGCATCAGATGGTTGTGATCGGTACAAACTTTCGAAGTGTTCTTTAATGCCTTCCCGGTTAATATATTCAGAGCCATCTGCAGACAGTATGGAACTTACATATCTCTGTTGGCACCTTCTCCTTTCTCTTGCGAGATGATAAATACTCCACTTCTCGTCTGGCAAATGCCCGTGGTCTTTGCAAGTGATGATTTTCCCATCCAGTTCTCTTTCCTGCAGTTCTAAAATTTTATTTTTTATTTTTTTCAAATCACTTGCTCAATCTTCCCCATTGTCGATTTTAGTTTGCAGTTCACGGGCAATAAGATAATAGTACTCCATGTTTTTCCTCCTGGTTTCGTTTATCCTGTAGGCAGCATTGGTAAATAGTTTCCGAATACCGGGTTTTACAAGATTCTCCCACCACTCAATGGAATTCCGGAAGAAGCGTTTACGGCGAACCCACGATGTGTAACGGGCGTTGAACTCCATCTTTACCCATGGTTCGTGGAGCAGGTTGCAATTTAACTTCCAGTATCCCCTGCCAAATATTTTAGGACGAGGGAAACCCTTTATTCGGAGAATCACGCCGTGATGATCGGAAAAGGTCACAGGGATAACGTCGTAATCTTGCACGGCCATACCCGTTGTAATGTAGATTCTGTCAATCCGGGACGATGCGACAGTCGAAACATATGTGTAGTGTGGACGCGTGATGCCAAGTCGCTCAACCACATCTTTCAAGTTCAGTGCGTCAATCAGGTTTTGCAGAGGACCACAAAATGGTGTTGCTCCAGTAGAGTCTATCGCCCTTAATATGCAATTGAAGTCTCCTGCCATGATGAAGTTATCTTTCGCTTGCCGAAGAAAATATGGCTCATCTTCGGTAAAAAACGTTGCCCTTGCAGCCCTATTATGCGTTCCGGAGGGAGCGTAAAGATTTAAAACAGTCACCCCATTCAGAACACCTTTGACTATACGTCCTCCAGGTTCTTTTTCTACGTCCTGCAACTCCAGTCCGTGCCTGGTTAAAATACAGCAACCCCTCCCTGCCGAGCCAACATTGTTGTACGCGTTGTATGATGAAAAGGAACCCACCTCTTCACATACCACTTCCTGTAAAAAAGCAATATCAATATCATTAGTTCTAAGAAATTTCTCTAAAATTTTAATCTTTTTAGCATTACTTATCCCACAAATATTTAGAGTCAAAAACGTGAGTACCCTTCTATTGTCCATGTGGCGGGTAATTTATTGAGACCACCTAGTCACGAGGTTTGTGCTTTGGTCCAGGATCATGTTCTGTTGTCTCAGTTTGTGGGTCGTGCGTTCTGTTCACGTGCTGATCTTTTACGCCTTCACTCCTCATTTTATTGCGTGCCACATTCATGTTTGGTTTTGGTTTCACGCGTGTAGATTTTGTGGTACTTTGTGGTTTAAGAGATTTCTGACTGCCGGTAATTTTTTCGGGGTCCCGAACGCTGCCCTCGGCTGGGAGGTCAGCGAGAGCAACACGTGATGCCGAGGCGTGTTGCACTCCGCCTCCTGGTGTGAGCTCTGCATCGGCTACTGGGGCCGCGCGCTGTTGACGCTGCGCCGTGTCCCGCTGTGCCTCTGCCTCCGTAGCCGGCTGTTTACTTGCACTAGTGACGTCACTCAGGGGGACAGGTACATCTGCTGCCGGCGTCTGATATACCGTAGCTTCTTCCATGGGCACATCTGGGGGCGGTTCCATATTAAGTGTGACAGGCATCACGGGTAATACCGTTTCCGGTTTCTGTTTGCTCGGTGTTTGAATTGAATTACCACGTAGTCGCCTTCTTCCGAGTCCACGGTTTCCGGTTCCAGGGGTCGTTTTTTGGTTTTCTGAGGCTCACTGGTAGGCAGATGAACATCCACGCTCATTTCAGCGACGGATTCTTCTCGAAGAAGTGCAGTGTCATTTAATTTTATGCCGGTTTCTTGCAATAAACTTACGGGGTTAGCGTTGGTACGACTCGCACCGTTCTCGCCACCTGTCTTCGGAGCGAGTGATGCATTTATTTTTCCTATCTGCAACGGAGGGAAGTCATCAAAGGTTATAAGAGGTGGTTCGGTATCTTCCTTTGCGGCAACAGTAACGGGTCCGCGTAAAGTGGCTGTGGTGTTAAATCCTGTAACTGTAATCTGGAACGTTTTTGCAGGGTGTTCTTCAGAACAAATGTCCGCTGCGGACAATTTTCACGGAGATGTCCCGGCTCGTTACAAACATGACATGTTGCTTGCTGCCCAGAGTAGATAACATGAGCCTTGTATCCCGAAACCATAATGTGGGAGGGGATGTCAGATTTTACACACATCTGTACGGACCGTATGCCATTATAGCACTGTATTTTATATCTGCTGGACCATTTTTCAAACTCGATGCGTTTCACCTGGCCATACTTCGAAAGAACCTGTTCTAAGTCAGTATTCTCAAGTTCCGGGGGAAGATTCAGAATTCTAACAGTCTTCAGTTCACAGTTGGCATTGCTAACATCAACCAAACTAACAGAATCATCGCGGTGGAGAAACTGAACCTGTCCCTTAGTTTGCAGTAAAATCTTGTCACACAAAACCGAATTATAGAACTTGACAAAAACACAGTACTTTTCACTGTCAAGCTGAGTAAATTCAGCATTATCTCCTGAAATACCAAATGTTTCATACAACCAGTCATGTATTTCTAAAGCAGTAGGCTGAACATGACGAGTATTCTTGTCAAACGAGAATCTTAACGTGTTTTTCCTGAGAGAGTCCGACATGGTGAACAAGCGGAAAGCGGATGCACCGCCTCGCCACCAAAATCAACAATAAGCGGTACTTACAAGCCCTGGCGACGTAAACGACACTGAGACCGCCTGTTGCCGGTACTTCCAAGGTCTTCAAAACAACAAAAACACTGGTTAACTGCGACCGCACGTCCGTACCGTTCGCCCGCCGAAAGCGGAATGCCTCGGCCACCGCGGCCGGCGAAACATGTGCTGAGAAGGGAAGGTGAAGCCGCTTGGCATGTTGTAAGTTGTGGGAATGAAGATGTTTATTAAAAAATCTTCTTTCCTTTCTGCAACTGGCGTATTCAGGTCACGTCAGACACCCTGATAAGATATGGTGTAAGGGGGCAGTAGTACATATTTCGTTTTTCGTTTAATTATTTAATTATTGTCTTTGGGCAGATGGGGAAGTTCTGTGTCTTTTATATACTCTTTTATTGGATTTGTTACCAATACTGTTTCTATAGGAGCACTTCGCCTACGGAAAGGTACTTCAATTAAAGCAATTTCTTATTTAAGTTTTCTACGATTCTTGCCGCGGCGGATTAGCCGCGCGTGCTGGAGCGTCGTGTTGCGGTGCGCGCGGCCGTCCGCCGTCGGCGGTTCGAATCCCCCCTCGGGCATGGATGTTTGTGTCGTGTTTAGTATAAGGTAGTTCATAAGAAGTTTGTAAGTTTTCGGACTGATTACCCCGCAATTAAGCCTTACAAACATTTGAACATTTCTACGATTCTTTTTTATATTCTCTGTTTAGTGGAGAGTCTGGCGGTGGCTAGGGGACAGCTGGTGTGCTTTCTGTCATGTAGCCACTGCTGCTGTATGCTGGGGTCCATAAATTAGCGTTTTTGCGCTTTTGCCTTTGTAGAATTGATCTGTCGCAAAAGTTTGTCGACTCGGCTGTGGAAGAGGGGCACCCTGTCGTGCTCGGGTGCTCTTAAGGTCCTGTTTGATGGACTGTGGATAGAGAGAATGGCCACTCAGGCTACCTGTGAAGTTCGTTTGATATCAGAGGTAGAGCAGAACAATGCTCTGCGGGTGCTCTACAGGATGGCCACCAGACCGATTCCAAAACGAGACAATCGGCTGTTCCGCCTCAGGGCGAAATTTGCAGATATCTCGTTAGCACCATAGCCAGGGCAGCGTGTCATTTTTACGGTTACTAATGCCTGGGCGGTTTCTCTGGATTTGCCATGTGGGTGATGGCGGACGAATGTTCTGCATATTGCTGGGCGCATAATCGGTCGTCTGGGCCAGTGAGGGCCTGGCGCCAATGACAATAAAATTTATGAATTTTGCGGCCTGGGTCCGAAAGAGAGCATCAGAAAATTCCAGAGAGCTTGCGGACCTGTGTATGGCAATGTGTCTGTGAGAACTTTGCTCGCATGGGAGAGCTTGTAGGGGCGTCAGCAGAACGCTCTGTGATTCGCCAATGCTTAGGATTGTGACAGTTTTGTGATTTTTCGAGAGCTCCTCGTGATATCATTGAGCAGGGAATTAGCGGTATGTAGTAATTTGAGCGGTTTAGTAGCGTAGGTGGGATCACGTGTAACGGTCAGAAACTCTAGCGTGGAGAGAGAGTTCTTTGGGGATTCTCTGGCAGGACACCACACATGTGCAGATCCACTTAGGTCCCTTGTCGAGGCCTCCGAAGTGTACGGACCTCTTTATTTCCCGGTTGTGCTGTTGTCTGAACATTGATTCTTGTCATGTGAGTTCGCTTCCAGTGGCTACAGTTAACGTAGATTATTTTATAGGTTTCGCTTTGAGCATTCGCACTTTGCAGATCAAGAAAATCTTAAGATTATGAGTCGCAAATTTGCACTTGTGAACACTGTCTGTTTGTCTGCTCGTGATATAAAATTGTGGTGCAGCCATTGTCTGTCTAACAGCATTGACTCTGGAATTGAACTGTTAATTAAGTATCGTTTCTGCTTCAGAGAACAAATTGAGAAAACGGTCGCGTTTTATTTTCAGCTGTGATCGTTTATTTATTTATTTATTTATTTTTTTTTTTTAATTTCATATTCCCTTTGAGTTCGTATATCTGCTGTAGTAGTTTCGATAACTCTTCTTCCTGAATATACTTCCGTCTTCCTTGACTCAGCCAGCCATTTGTTGTTGTAAATGTCTAGCCAATATAACTTCGTATTGTTATTTGTCAATTATTTTTTTAACTGTTGCACACAGGATCTCATTTTATTTAAAACATTGCCTAAGTCTCGTTAGCTTTGTCATGTGACAGGATGAATTCTTTATGGTAATAAAATGGTATATCTTCTTCCAATTCAATGTTTCCCAGTCATTCATAATTTTGGAGATGCAAACAGGTAATACTTACAGAGAAAGTGTATAGAGTAAATTAGATCCTCATTGATGGTACCTCTCATTGTGTCATTGGTTGGGAAGTTTTGAAATGAATGTGCTTGACCAAATCATACCCCACCGAGCAAGTGAGGAAATAAAAATTGTTTTCCATGTTTTTATAAACATGGTGGCGACCCAAAATTAATTATCATAAATATTTTGATATCACTTCGTTATCTGTATCTAAATAATTAATTCAGACTATTGTGTGAAGTGGGGAATTTGCATACTGTGTACTGTCGCAGTCGGCAAAGCTCACACACATGGTAAAAATCCAGCCAAATTAAAAACAACAGCTTACAACTGTACCAGATGGAGAATTTTAAAAGTCATAAATGCAAGTAATAGCCAGGAATTAGTATCACGACTGACTTGATTGAAAAGCACTCATAGAATATGTTGTTGGGAAGGCTAACAGAACACATAAGTAGAACAACAGAACTACTAGAAGAGACTGAAAACTCAGTGCTGGTCTTTCTTCCTTACGTGTATCACTGCACGTTTTGAAGTCCCTACCAGGTAGGATTGACAGAAGAGCCCTGAAAGGAAGGAAGCTCCATTTGTACTATAATAATATAATTGCGCATGGTTCTACTTACAAACTTGCGATCACCAACTTGCTCCTGAGAATTGCTGGCCAGCACCTTACATTGATTGGCATCATCAAATTGTGAATTAAGAGAAATCACAGTTCCAATGGACAGCTGTATGTTTTCTTTCTTCCTGTGCGCTATTCCAAAGTGGAATTGTAGATAAATAGTGTGATTGTGGTTTGATGTACCTAACCCTCTGACAAGCTCTTAGATGTGATTTTCTGAGTATCCCATATAGATGTATACAGAATTAGAAAGGGATTATGTGAGACACTGACGGATTGTGTAGCACCATTTCCCTTTTATTTTTTATTGTTCCATTTGTGTGCTGTTTAATGTATCACGTATAATTGAACTATTTTATTTGTGGAGGTACTGTAAGAGATCATATGTTCATTTTTCATCTGAATCTCATATATATATATATATATATATATATATATATATATATGTGTGTGTGTGTGTGTGTGTGTGTGTGTGTGTGTGTGTGTATGTGTGTGTGTGTGTGTTTAATCGTAATGCCCCCTTAAGAATCAATATTTCCGCCATAATTTTAGACCATGTAGTTTCATTGTCCTAAGTAGCAGTTACCTTAACACCTTCTTTCATTTACGAAACTCGCTTTCCATACATTTCTGTATTTTGCACAGATCTGTTAATGACGCTGAGGTGTAGGACTTGAGGAGTGCCCTAGTCTATGTTTACGAAATGTTGTCACTGTTTCCTAACGGATACGTAGAGCCTTTAAGCAATTTAAACTACTGAAATCGTTAAACATCCAATCAATATGGTAAAGAGAACATGAGTGGTAGTGCTGCTCTCCGCGGCAGTCGAATTCCTCGTAAAAATAAGTAGATAAAAAAATAAAACGGGAAGAGTGGTCTAATACAGCGTAGGGTCCCTGCGAGGACGCAGAAGTGCCTCAACGCGTCGTGGCATTGGTTGGCCTAATGTCTGAAGTATTGCTAGTCGGAATTGACACCATGCCTCCTGCTGTGCTGTCTGTAAATGCATGATGGGGCGAGGGTTCATGATTTCTGAACATCACATTGCGAACATATCAGATTTGCTCAATAATGCCATATGTGGGTCGTTCGGTGTTCAGCAAATGTGTTTGAACTCAAAAGAGTGTTCCTGGAGCCACTCAGTAGGTATTGCGCACTTTTGGGTTTGCATTATCCTGCTACAGTAGCTGAAGTCATTCGGATTGCTCACTGGCCATGAACGGATGTAAGTCACAGCCAATATGAGTACGTATGTGTCTCCTGTCAGACTCGTGTCTAAACGTATCAGGGGGTCTCCATCACTGCAACCGCACAAGCCTCACTCCATAGCAGAGCCTCCTCCAGTTTGGAAGGTTCACTACGGACATGCAGGGTCAATGGATTCATCAGGTTCATACCAGTACATGTGTAAACGTTCGATACAATTGGAAACGCGACTTGTCAGACCAGGCGACATCTTCCAGTCATCAACAGTCCAGCGTTGGTGTTGTCGGACTCAGGCGGAGCTTTCTATCGTGGAGTCAGTAAGGTTGCACGATGGGCCTTCGGCTCCGAAAGGCCATGTCGATGACTCTTGTTAATGTCCCAGCACTGAAATCTGAATGCTAACGCATTCCTATGGCAGCTTCTTTGGCTCTTCAGTGTACACGGGGTAATTCAAAAGGTCGCGCACAAACTAAAGGAAATGATAGAGTGGTCGAAGTACAAATTTCGATTAGGAACTTATGGTCGGAAAGGAGTGCTTGGGTTAATACCTGAGTGGGACAATGGCAAAAGTACAGGACAACAACCGTTCATTAGGAACTTATGGATGTAAGCTTCCGTTTCGACACGTCACTGAGTTCACTGTTTTAATTTATGAGGTTTCTCAAGCACACTTCAATCATCAAGTGCGTAACGTGCTCAATGGCCGCGGTGGAGTAGCCGAGCGGTCTACAGCGTCTCACTGCGGAGCGCGCGGTTGCTCGCCGTGGAGGTTCGAGTCCTCCCTGGGTCATGGGTGTGTGTGTTGTCCTTAGGTTAGTTTACCTAGGTTTAAGTAGTTTGTGAGCTACGGACTTATGACCACGCAGTTTGGTCCGATAGATTTACAAACATTTGAACATTTTTTGCTCAGTGACACTTATCACGGGAGTACGATCGGAAAGAGAGGTCCGATTTATCTCACGCCACTTAAGAGTTTCTTCTTGGGCATATAAAAAAACTCCTGTGTGCTACACCAGATCTACATCTATATAAAGCATATCAGATTTGCTCAATAATGTCATATTTGGGACGTTCGGTGTTCAGCAGATGTATCTGAACTCAAAAGAGTGGTCCTGGAGCCACTCAGTAGCTATTGTGGACGTTTGGGTTTGCATTGTCCTGCTAGAGTATCTGAAGTCATTCGGATTGCTCACAGGCCATGAACGGATGTAAGTCACAGCCAATATGAGTACGTATGTGTCTCCTGTCAGACTCGTATCTAAACGTATCAAGGGTCTCCACAAGCCTCACTCCAGTTTGGAAGATTCACTACGGACATGCAGGGTCAATGGATTCATCAGGTTCATACCAGTACATGTGTAAACGTTTGATACAATTGGAAACGGGACTCGTCAGACCAGGCGACATCTTCCAGTCATCAACAGTCCAACGTCGGTGTTTTCGGACTCAGGCGGAGCTTTCTATCGTGGAGTCAGTAAGGTTGCACGAGTGGGCCTTCGGCTCCGAAAGGCCGTGTCGATGACTCTTGTTAATGTCCCAGCACTGAAAACTGAATGCTAGCGCATTCCTATAGCAGCTTCAAAAAAAAAAAAAAAAAAAAAAAAAAAAAAAAAAAAAAAAAAAAGTTCAAATGTTTGTTAAGCTTATGGGACTTAACTACGGGGTCATCAGCCCCGAAACTTACAAACTACTTATGAACTACTTACGAACTAGGACGGCACAAATATCCATGCCCAAGGGGGGACTCAAACCCCCGACCGTAGTGGCCGCGCTGACCGTGACTCGAGCACCTCAGTCACCTCGGCCACCGCGGCCGGCATATCAGCTTCTTTGGCTCTTCAGTGTACACAGGGTAATTCAAAAGGTCGCGCACAAACTAAAGGATATGATAGAGTTGTCGAAGTACAAATTTCGATCAGGAACTTATGGTCGGAAAGGAGATCTTGGGTTAATACCTGAGTGAGACGTTGGCAAAAGTACAGGACAACAACCGTTCATTAAGAACTTATGGATGTAAGCTTCCCTTTCGACACGTCACTGAGTTCGAAACACTACTATATGAATTTATCAGGTTGCTCAAGCACACTTCAATCACCAAGTGCGTAAAGTTCTCAATGACATCACGGGGGTAGGATCGGAAGGAGAGGTCCGACTGATCTCACGCCACTTCAGAGTTTCTTCTAGGGGCATATTAAAAAATCTCCTTTATGCTACACCAGATCTACATCTATATAAATACTCTGCAAGTTATATTGAAGTGCATAGGTTTCATCGACCGCTTTTATGATCTCTGCAGTTCCTTTCTCTAACAGCTCGCGGAAGAAAGGAACATCTCAATATTTTCGTTTTCGATCTGACTTCCTTTTCTATTTTTATGATCATGTCTTCCTATGTAGGTGGGTGATAACAAAATATGTTCGCATTCAGAAGAGGAAGTTGGTGAAAGAAATGTCGCAAATAGATCTCGTCACAACGAGTAACGCCTTTCTTTTAAAGATATCCACCCTAACTCGTGCATCATTTCCGTGACACTCTCTCCCCTATATCGCGATAATACATAACGAGCTGCCCTTCCCTATACTTTCTCTAAATCGTTTTCAATCACACTTGGTGGGGATCCCATAATACGCAACAATACTAAAAAATTGGACGCACAGCTGTGGTTTAGGAAGTATCTTTAGTAGAGCTGTGGCATCTTCTCAAGTTTTCTGACAACGAAACATAGACTTCGGTTCGCTTTCCCTACAATATTTTCGATGTATTCTTTCCAAGTAATTTGTAATGGTTACTCCTAGTTATTTACTTTAATTTACGGCCAGCAGTTTTGACTAATTTTTCGTATGAATGAAGTTTAACGTGCTCCTTTTGTTGGTCATATGGATGATTTCACACTACTCATTATTAAGGGACAATTGCCATTTTTTGCATCATGCAGATATCTTATCTGAATCATTTTGCAGTTGCTTTTGGTCTTCTGGTGACTTTACTGCCTGATAAGTGACAGCATCATACGCGAACAGTCTAACGAAGCTACTCAGATTGTCTCCTAAATCGTTTATAAAAATGAGGAACAGTAGGGGCTCTATAATACTTCCCGGGGGAACGCCAGATATCACTTCAGGTCTACTCGATGACTTTCCGTCAATTAAAACGTATTGTGTCTTTTCTGACAGGAATTCACGAAACTATTTGCACAATTGTGGCGACATTTGATTGATTTGAAAACGATTTTGACGTACAGTGTCGAAAGCCTTCCGGAAATCTAGTAACACGGAATATATTTCACGTTATACTTCTATCAGACACATGGCTAAAACCGAGCATACGTTCTAGCTCTGTAGCTCTTCATGATGATTATATTCTTCTGAGACATGACAGATGTAACAAACGAGGCGGCGGAGTGGCAGCATATATTCGGGCAAACCTGTTTCCTAAACTCGTCCACTCGTCCAAAAACGAAGAAAAACAGCCCGAATACATGTTCGTAGAAATTAAGCCTTTCCATAGAAAATGTCTGATCTGTGTTATATACAATGCACCTAAGGTTGGGCAACTCTCAAGTTTTGAATCTGCACTGTCAAGTTTTGGGCCCTCGTATGAACACGTAGCTATTGCTGGAGATGTAAACATAAATTTCTTACAAAAGAGTCCTTCTGCGTCAAAATTCACTCGCATACTTTCCTCCTCAAACCTTTCATCGGTTCCTCTTGGGCCGACCCACCATACAGCAGACACTCACACACTCATTGATATCCTTGCAACCAAGTCTCCAAACAGAGTAACCCGCTCAGATCAGATCTCTGCACCTGGATTATCTTCCCACGATATTATACTCATGTCCCATTCACTAAAGTGCCCTAAGAATACATCGCAAGTGACGACTTTTAGAGATTTTAAACATATGAATATGACTGAGCTTGCAGCAGATGCCTATGATATTTCGTGGCTGATACCAACAGGAAACAATCGCGACGTTAATATTCAAGTATGTGAGTTCACTAATAAATTAACCAACTAATATGACAAACACGCTCCCCTTAAAATAAGAAAAGTAAAGAGAGAGCTTTCACCGTGGCTTACAGACGACATCAAACACCTTATGAGCGTCTGAGAGGCAGCACACAGGGAATACAAACGGCACCCAACCTCTGAAAATCAACTCGCCTACAAGAAACAACGAAACCGTGTTAGTCAATCGGTGACAAATGCGAAACTCAGGCACGCTCACTCGTTAACCAAAGACCTTCACAGACCTGCCATCCTATGGAAAAAATTACGAGGTCTAGGAATTGTCAAATCAAAATCTGCTACCGAACCTGTAGTTCCTATAGACGAACTTAACGAGTATTTTACCACACCGACATTTGTAATAGACCAACGCACAAAGACGAAAACTATTAATTCCCTTAAAATGTTGGGGGCTGATACAAACCAAAAATTTTATCTCAAGCCGGTAAGTCCAAACACAGTCAGGAAATCGATTTTGCGAATTCGTTCAGCACCTGCAGGGCATGATGATATTAATGTTCAAATGATTAGTAGTGTCATCGACCCGCTACTACAAATTATAACTGACATCTTTAACAATTCTCTGACTTCCAGTACCTTCCCAACATTATGGAAGCATGGTCTTATTAAACCATTACCAAAAAAGGAATCTGCCACACAACTTTCTGACTACAGACCTATGTCCATCTTACCATCATTATCCAAGGCCTTGGAATATATAATCCATGAGCAAATAACTAGTTATTTAACATCACACGACATACTAGACGAATATCAGTCTGCTTTCCGCCAAAATCGCAGCACGACGACTGCTCTTATAAAAGTTACAGACGATCTCAAGCATGCTATGGATAATCAACAGGCGACAATTATGTGTTTTTTAGATTTTGGCAAAGCTTTCGACAATGTCGATTTTGACATTTTACTTGCTAAACTCTCTAATCTAAATTTCTCTATAGGTGCTATTCAGTGATTCCACTCATACCTCACCACCCGTAAACAGTGTGTAATAACAGCAAAAAATAGGTCAAAATGGAGGGATGTTGTATCAGAGGTTCCACAAGGATCTGTACTGGGGCCTCTACTCTTCTCACTATTTGTTAATGATGTGTCCACTATTCTGTCCCACTGTAAATATCATCTATACGCTGATGACCTACAATTATATCTCAGTGAAAGTCCTAAAAACTTAAGCACAACCATCCAGCATGTAAACGCGGACTTACTATCACTATCAAAATGGGCACATAGCATGGACTTGAAACTGAATCCATCAAAGACGTAGGCAATCTTAGTGGCCCATAAAAGAATCATCACTCCGCACTTCAGATAAACTCTTCCACCTTTAATACTTAACGACACACAAATACGCTTTTCTCATTCAGCAAAGAACTTAGGAATAATATTTGATCATCACTTAGACTGGACAGAGCACACAGCGACAGTCTGTAAGAAGGTATATGCGTCACTTCATTCACTGCAGAAATACAAAAACGAGTTTCTTTTACAGCTGAAAAAGAAGCTCGTTGAGACACTAATACTTCCCAATCTAGATTATGGTGATGCCATTCTGCAAGAACTATAACAAGAAAATTCAGGTAGGCTGGAGCTGGCGATGAATTCTTGTATCCGATACATTTGTAACTTACGTTTCTACGACCATATCAGTCCCGCATACCAGTAGTTATCTTGGCTACGTGCAGATAAGCGTCGAAACTGCTGCATCAACGATTATATTACTATGCAAATGAACAGCAAAGCAGAAACACACGCTCTCACCAAAATAAAACCCTCTCTCTACCAACACATAACAGTGCAATCTTCTCTAAATCATATTCTGTATCGGTAACACGTCTGTGGAACAATCTTCCTCAAAAGATAAGAGAGATAAAATCAATTCAAAACTTTAAAAGACAGCTAAAGGTTCACCTTCTGTCACAATAGCCATCTTTTTCTCCACTGTAGCCCACTGTTGTCAATTCCTCCCTCCCCCTCCCCCCCCAATAAATGTTTCCCTTTCCTTTCGCCAGCAGAGATCTCCATTCATATATGTCTCCACTTCCTCACATCCATTAGCACTGTCATTTTTCAATCTTCTCCTCTTTCACTAATCATTTTCCCCCTTCTGTTTATATTAAACGTAATTCAAATGTGTTAAACATCTATCTCCATGTAAATATCTTTTGTTATTATTAATATTACTTTGATTTTTATGTTATTATTATCATTATTATTATTAGTATTATCATATATTGTTATTATTTACTATTATAAATGCAGTGTTTTTGTAATTAAATCATTTGCTTATGTTGTTCCTGATCAGATGTAAGAGAGGGTCCTATGGCCCTAATCTGGTCAGGTTAAATAACCAAATAAATAAATAAATAAACATTTGGCTCCCATCACATCATGTGAGTAAAGAGCTAGCTGTGTCAGTAGGTCGTTCGTTTCGAGGTAGTTCATTATATTTATAATATTTCCGGTTGAAGTACAACTGATCGGACGTGTACTTGCATGATTCGATAGTGTTCGTGAGATGTGTTATGTACTTGGAAGAGTGAGACAGAATTTTCTTTGTCGATGTTATGCCTGTATTCAATTTGGAGATAGACATTTTTAGCAACAAGTGCTGTAAAACAAAATTTTATGGTAAAGTTGGATTCGCTTAAGTGTGTACACAAACAGTTTATTGTCCATCCTGACATTCCGAGGCTTGTACTGCCGAGGATTACCTTCTATACCATAAGTTCCTAATCGAAAAAATATTGTACTTAGACCGCTCTATAGCTTCTATAACCTTTTGAATACCACGTATGGATTATCTGTACGTCCGATATTGATTTCTGCAGTTATATCAAGCAGTGACCCTAAGCACTGGTAATTCCACGCAAACGTCACTGCTTCGAAGTACAGGCAGTTGCCTCCTACGCTTTCAAAGGTCAAGGGTAAGGCCTGTAATTCGATATCCTCGGCACACTCTTCACACTGTGGACTTAGGAATATTGTGTTTCTTAACGCTTTCAGTGGTAAAATGTCACATTCGTCTAACTTCAACTTCCATTAAAAGTTCAAAGTTCGTTAATTTCCGCCGTGCAGCTAAACCACTTCTCATGAACTGCCGGTGTACAAACTACAGCTCTGATCCTTTGATAGACTGTGTAACCGCAAATAGCTTATGAAGATAATAACGAAAACTCCATGGCATTTACATGCGTTTGTCAGGCGACCGCCAGCAGAGCCATCTGTTAGTTCGAAATGGCTATACTTGCCTTAACATCTGCCAAGTTTGTGCAGTTGTGAGCGGGTTCAGTGCATATGTGTGCCTCCCGGCTGCTGACGCTCCTACAGGCGGACCCGGCACTCACAGTGCAGGTGGGGAGTGGGGGTGGTGGAGGGGGCAGTGGACGGCAGTCCGTCGCGGCGGCGGCGGCCGCGCATTTGCATATAAATAACCCATTACGGAGTGTCCGGCCGCTCTTCTGGACCATTCGGCGCACCCGACTGTCGCCTAACTGAATTGTAAGTGCTAAACAGCACCCGTCCGCTACCCCGTGCACAATTAAGTGAATATTATTCCGATATGTAGATACGCCTCTTCTGACAACGCAATTTGTAGAAAGTGTCTCTGCTGCCGTCTTCACTCCTCCATCCGTTGCGGGCAGAGTGGCGACCCCAGCTTGACGAGATAGAGAGAGAGTAGCTTTACAAAAGAGGGCATTCGCCCTCTACTTCATTTTCGAAGTGAGCAAAGGCACGTCAAAATGATTGGACAGCATAAAAGAGAGCTCTCAGTTCAACGCTTGTTTTCACTGCTCCCGAATTCCGAAGCTGAGAGATTGATGTCAGAAATGGAAGTACCCATTTTATTAAATGGTTTGCATCATAACCCAGGGTATTTTTAATTAATTTATTTATTATGATAAATCTGAAGCATAGAATTAAAATTTGTGATGCAGCTGGGATTCGAACCCGGATCTCCATGCTTATTAGGCAGACGTCTTACCGTTAGACCACCACACCACTAACGATTAAAGCGCCTCAGAATAGTCTGAGTGCGATTTCCCTCCACATCACAAACTTTAATTCAGCTTCCGTGTGCTGGTGGTCTAACGGTAAGACGTCTGCCTAGTGAGCATGGAGGTCCGGGTTCGATTCCCGGCCGCATCACAAATTTTAATTCTATGCTTCAGATTTATCATTATTGTCTTTGACATATTCGAGCCGAAAATCCGTCTCAGGGATTGTTTATTTGTATAAAATTGATAATTTATTTATATTCGTAATTTTTCGCAGTACCAAACAGAGGAATATGTCTCCATGGTAATGGATTGACTGTACATCAAATTGTAGCAAAACAATAATAAAAGATAAAATAAAACTTCTATAAGCCCTAAGCACGTGATAGTTCTAAGTATAACTGAAACGTAGCACAACAATTAGTTTAAGTTTTGAAATTATTTGAATAATTCCTCGACAGAACTAAAACGGCCAGGAGGAAGCACTTCAGGTTAGTGTTCAAAATGCCTTGATCACTAATAGGTCTTTTGCATTCCTGGGGTAGCTTACTGAAAACGGATGAGGTAGAATATGGCACACTTTCCTGCACAAGAGTGAAGGAGCAACGATCCATATGTATTCATTGGTGTCTTCTATTAACTCAGTGAAAGCAGTAAATCTGGGGAATCAACGGATATTAAGAACAAACGACATCAACGATATAAGTATTGAGAGGCCAGTGTCATAATGCCCAGGATACTGAACAGTAGTAGGCAAGAGGTACAAGAGCTATCGCCACATATTTCATAGAACCGCCAGCTTTTGTGCCATAAATTACGTTTTTGAATCAGAGAGATAACCCTCATAAAACAACGCCATACGTCATAAGCGAATGAAAGTAAGGACATTAGACTACTTTTTATGTTCAGTTATCACTTATTTCAGGTACTGTCCGAATTATATATAACGCAGCAATTAGTTTCTGAACAAGATCCTGAACATTGGATTTCCACGAGGACTTAACCATGTACACTACTGGCCATTAAAAATTGCCAGCCGGCCGCCGTGGCCGGGGGAACTGAGGCGCTCCAGTCACGGTCTGCACGGCCACTACGGTCGGGGGTTCGAATCCCCCCTCGGGCATGGATATTTGTGCCGTCCTTAGTGTTAGCTAGTTCATAAGTAGTTTCTTAGCTTAGGGACTGATGACCCCGTAGTTAAGTCTCATACGTTCTACAAACATTTGAACATTTGACTTGAAAAATTGCCACACCAGGAAGAAATGCAGATGATAAAGGGGTATTCATTGGACAAACATATTATACCGTAAGTGACATGTGATTACATTTTCTCGCAATTTCGGTGCATAGATTCGGAGAAATCAGTACCCAGAAATACCACCTCTGGCCGCAATAACAGCCTTGATACGACTGGCCATTGAGTCAAACAGAGCTTGGATGGCGTGTACAGGTACAGATGCCCATACAGCTTCGACACGATAGCACAGTTCATAAAGAGTAGAGACTGGCGTATTGTGACGAGGCAGTTGGCCGGCCAACATTGATCAGTCGTTTACAATTGGTGAGAGATCTGAAGAATGTGATGGCTAGGGCAGCAGTCGAACATTTTCCGTATCCAGAAAGGCCCGTACAGGACCTGCTACATACGGTCGTGCATTATCCTGCTGAAATGTATGGTTTCGCAGGGATCAAATGAAGGGTAGAGCCACGGGTCGTAACACATCTGAAATGTAAGGGCCACTGTTCAAAGTGCCTTCGATGCGAACAAGAGGTGACCGAGACGTGTAACCAATAGCACCCTACAGCATCACGGCAGGTAGCCGAGCGGTCTAAAGCATCTGGCTATGGAGCGCGCGGTTGCTCGCCGTGGAGGTTCGAGTCCTCCCTGGGGCATGGGTGTGTGTTTGTCCTTAGGTCAGTTTACCTAGGTTTAAGTAATTTGTAAGCTACTGACTGATGACCACGCAGTTTGGTCTGATAGATTTACAAACATGTGAAGATTTTTTTTCCATCGCAGGCGCTCCTGTTTGTGATGCAGCGTCAAGAATAGGCGCAGCCATGGTCTCCGACCTGATAGTCCATGCTGCTGGAAACGTCGTCGAACGCTTCGTGCAGATGGTTATTGAATTGCAAACGTCCCCATTTGTTGAGTCAGGGATCGAGAAGTGGCTGCACGATCCGTTACAGCCATGCGGATAAGATGCCTGTCATCTCGACTACTATTGATACGAGGCCGTTGGGATCCAGCACTGCGTTCCATATTGCCTTCCTGAACCAGCGATTCCATATTTTGCTAACAGTCAGTGGGTCGCGGCCAACGCGAGCAACAATTTCGCGATACGATAAACCGCAATCGCGATCGGACACAATCAGACCTTTATCAAAGTCGGAAACATGATGGTACGCATTTCTCCTCCTTACATGAGATGTCACAACAACGTTCCACTAGGCAACGCCGATCAACTGCCTTTTTTTATATGAGAAATCAGTTGGAAACTTTTCTCATATCAGCACGTTGTAAGTGTCGCCAGCGGCGCCAACCTCGCGTGAATGCTCTGAAAAGCTAATCATTTGCATATCACAGCATCTTCTAACTGTCCGTTATATTTCGCGTCTGTAGCGCGTCATCTTCATGGTGCAGCAATTTTAATAGCCAGGAGTGTATATGAACGCTTAGAAATTGTACTGTTCAGTATCAATTACCATATGCCCACTTTGTGTAATTAAAATGACAGTTTTTTAATGATTTGTGTGTAAGAGACTCTGTGATATAGAGTTACTGTGATTTAGCATCAATTTATTTTCAACAAGCCGTAAACATTTGTCTTGAAATAAATTATTTGATAGTGTCAGGGACGGATCTAGGTTCTTTGGCACCCGGGGCAAGATTGATTCCCCCCTCCTCCCTCCTTCTCTTCATCGTTGCAATGACGAAGTATGAGCTAGAAACAACAAAAACCGGGTTTATATTGAAGGATTTTATTCGCAAACGGGAGAATATTAACGGTATGAATAACGTCATAAATGAATACAGATAAAAATGTAAATAAAAATTAATTTAAAAATATTACTAATAGATGTTTACAAACAATGCAACGTATTTAGTATTAAATAAAAAATAAAGGCAGAATGAAAAAATCAAATTTTCCAAATATAATATCTAATAGAACAAAATCTTGATATATTGACTGAAAAAATGAATAAGTTATAACAAGAAACGCAACCTGTAATTTTTATTTCACTTGCTGGCTGGGGAGGCAAAATGGATAAATAAAATAAAATGTGAGGAGTTTAAAATTTGTAGTGGATTATTATGTACAATTACTTTTCGCCCAAGGTAAATAGAAATTCACTAACTCTGAGACTGTTTTTCCTCTCCAACGTGTAGAAGACATTAAAGAAAAAGGTGAAGCAATGAATTAAAATTTGTGATGCGACCGGGAATCAAACACAGAACCTGAATTAAAGTTTGTTACGTGGAGGGACGTCATACTTAGATTATTCCGAGGTGCAGGCCGCGGTGGTCGAGCGCTCTGCGGCGCGCCAGTCACAGTTTGCACGGCCACTACGGTCGGGAGTTCGAATCCCCCCTCGGTAATGGATATTTGTGCCGTCCTTAGTATTAGCTAGTTCATAAGTAGTTTGTATGTTTAGCGACTGATGACCCCGTAATTAAGCCCAATAAGCTCTACAAACATTTGAATTTTATTCCGAGGCACCTTAATCGCTAGTGGTGCGGTGGTCTAGTGGACAGTACGCGTTCGGCGTCAGTGACGTGTGGACGCTTAATCGCGCTGACCGCGATCCGTCAGTGCGGCTTGTTTCCCTTCGCGAGGCGCTCAGGTAGCGGCGTATACGTAGACCAACACATCAGGATGGCTCTTTCCTACAGGAAAACGACAGTCCAAATGTTAAAATGTTGTAAACCTATTGGACCAAACTGCGTGGCCATCGTTCCGTAGCTTACAAACTACTTAAACTAAGGTAAACTAACCTAAGGACAACATACACACACACCCATGCCCCAGGGAGAACTCGGACCTCCGACGGTGAACAATTCCACCGTGGCTAAACGACAGTCAAGTTCACTTTCGACGTACACTGTTTGAGACTGAAGGCACATGAAATTCAACGATTCTTGCGTGTTATAGTGAAACTAGATCCATAGGAGCTGATGGGAATCCACCTGGCAATAGTAGCGAGCGTAGTTTACGTGAAACTTGAAGATGAAGCTGCGTCCGGGAGACTGGTTCGTCGATCCACTGATGGTTATCGATTTTGCCACGCCGCGCGCCGACGGAAACATCGGTGTAGTTTCAGCCGATAACACCGGATTTGAATTAAAAACGGTACGTGTTATCGAACTTCCATTTGAAGTATTGTACGATGTGTTATCAATGGATTCAGGCCTTACGGCAGAGTCCTTCAGCATGTTGCGGAGATATGGACAAGCTTCGAGACGTATCTCGTACTTAACGGGGTGCGACTCCGAAAATATATACCTTCTTACCTATCCATAGACGGATGTCGAGCTATAGTTATATACGACGGCCAACCGAAAACTTGCTCTGGATGCGGGCAGGACGTCCGATCTGAGCGTATGCAGCAGCGAATAGTTCAGTTACCACGGAACATTCAAGAACCACCACAGCAGTTAACGTCGCTGCCCATCACTTACCTGGATGCGCTCCGAAAGGAAGTGAATGACACAGTTGACACGGGGTCATCCAGGCAATCAGCGAGTTCTGCTTGTGATCACATGCCTATGACAGTGAAAATGAACTTTTCTAACCCTCTGCTAAACGACAAAGAACCGCAGGAAAGCCAGGGTTCTACTGCAGTCCCGTTGAATACATCTTCAGAAAACGAAGTGGCCCTGCAAAAACAATGGTCCGACCAGCATTCGGCAGAGGACGTGAAGGCGACACAAGGAAAGCAGCGGTCCCCGAAAAAGGGAAAGAAGCGGCGACTGTCTACGGAAGAAGAGAAAACCAAAGGGAACGACGAACAAGAGAGTGCGAACAATCAAGAATCGTTCCTAAAGACTAGGATGGACGATGTCGCACCTACAGCGTTTTCAAGAGACGGGGAGGAACTGTATCCCAGAGGAGAAGTGATGGAAGTGGTAACACCACAGGGAGGCATCTGCCTTTTGTCACGACGAACGGAACAAAACGGTGAGCGCGCAAGATAGTTCATTCGGAAATTGGGCACTAGAAATGGAGCAGGACGACGAAATGCAAGAGGTGAACGCACAGTCGCGGCCATCCGTCCACGAAGATCCGGAAGGAAACAGCCCATGGCACCCAATGAAGTTGTGTCGGTTGGCCCCAGCCCAGGAAGAACCACCTGCTGCTACCTGGGTGACGTTTTAGCAGCTTACAGCAAATACGATGCACCACGTATCGACACTGTTAACATAAGTGATATCAGGAACCCCATAAAGATTCAAATGCTACACGATATGGTGAGAGCACCGTACGTCGACATAGTTCTCCTGCAAGAAGTGCAACACGATACCCCAACAGAGTTTTACGGCTTAGTCACATATCGCCTAACAGGTGATGACGGTTGCGGCGGCACAGCCATACTGTAACGAGAAGGAATAGTGGCGGAAGACGTGGAGTTCCTACAATCGACCCGCTGTGCGGCACTTACCATAGGAGATGTCCGTCTGGTGAATGTTTCTGCACCGTCTGGGGCATCAAAAAGATGCGAACGAGCACACTTGTTTGCAGAGGAAGTGACACCGCTCTTCAGAGGACGACACTGAAATTACAATGTCGGCGGCAATTTTAAATGCATGCTGTGGCCCGGAGATCAGAACCCGCAGTACGCTTCTTGCCCGGCATTACAGGCACTGGTCCGTTATCTCGCACTGTGCGACACATGGGAAATGAAGCACGGCTACAGACTTCACCAGCGATTCGGCCAGCAGACCGGACAGGTAGTCCAAGCATTAGGGAGAAGTGGTTGCAAACATTATTACCTGAAAACAAAAAAATATGAGCGTGTAGGAGATTAAATTTCAAATAGAGTTACTATTTTATGACACTCGAGCCTAGATGGCGAAATTACCCGAAAAAATTCGCAAACTTCCAAAAAACGGTTTTTATTAAATAAATAAAAGAGACGAAATCTCCGATGGGAAAATTTTAATTTAGAAAGTTATAGCCCTTAAGATAATCTATCGATTGCTTTTTTCTATCGATTGTTTTGACACGTTTAGAGTTATATCTAAGAAACACTTAAAATTAATTAAAAACTAGATTCCTTATAACTCGACCACATCCACGTTTACAAACTTACTATTTACCACAAGTATGGCACGAAATAATTAAAAAAAGACCATTTTAGAAAAAAATAAAAAAATGAGTATTGAAACTTCCTGGCAGATTAAAACTGTGTGCCGGAACTGGGACCCGAACCTGGGACCTTTGCCTTTCGCGGGCAAGCGCTCTACCACTGAGCTACCCCGACACGACTCACGATGCCGCCTCACAACTTTACTTCCGCCAGTACGTCGCCTCCTACTTTCCAAACTTCACAGAAGCTCTCCTGCGAAACTTGCAAGACTAGCACTCCTGGAAGAAAGGATATGGTGGAGACATGGCTTAGCCACAGCCTAAGGGATGTTTCCAGAATGAAACTTTCACTCTGCAGCGGAGTGTGCGCTGATATGAAACTTCCTGGCAGATTAAAATTGTGTGCCGGAACCGGGACTCGAACCTGGGACCTTTGCTTTTCGCGGGCAAGCGCTCTACCACTGAGCTACCCCGACATGACTCACGATGCCGCCTCACAACTTTACTTCCGCCAGTACCTCGCCTCCTACTTTCCAAACTTCACAGAAGCTCTCTTGCGAAACTTGCAAGACTAGCACTCCTGGAAGCTCAGTGGTAGAGCGCTTGCCCGCGAAAGGCAAAGGTCCCAGGTTCGAGTCCCGGTTCCGGCACACAATTTTAATCTGCCAGGAAGTTTCATATCAGCGCACACTCCGCTGCAGAGTGAAAGTTTCATTCTGAAAATGAGTATTGTTTGAAATATATCGATTTTTCCCTTTATTTTATTTTGCACAAAGAATCTCCTAGAAAATTGACTAGAGTCGGTCAGAGAACCGACCTACAGTAACGGTTCTCCATGTGTTTTCTTCGTGATGAGTTGTGATATCGTACCATTAAATAATGTTTTAGATTTTGTTAATTATAAGTGTCAAAGAATGACTTTACAGAACATTTTATTCAACTGACTATTTCTGTTTTTACGTTATGAAAGGAACGGATAAAGAACTATGTTGCTGACATTTTTACATAGATTTTAAAACCAATAATGTTGATCTAACACCTTCCGGAGCCGAGATATATATACATTTTTCCTTAAAATAGTCTAGCGAACGTAATTTACCTTACACAACAATGTGGTTCATGAAGCTTAATATTGAATACTGTCACTAGTAAGTAAAAATACTTGGATACGTTGAATTGTTTTCTAGTGTTACTAATCGACTGGTAAAGTGAAGCGTGCAAGCGCACAGTACCTTTAGCCAAGTCAAATGGTGGTTTTTGCGTAACAAAATTACGAAAGCTTTTTTCTCAGCGGTTCTGTATGTTTTTGGGGGCGCCAAATTCGAATTTCAAGTTTGCTGCCTTGTACGAGGTAGGCTTCACAACGAAAAACTCAAAAAACCTAAAAATTTTAGCACTTTATTCAGTTTTTTGCTTATATCTCGAAAACTATGCGTTTCTCGAATATTTTCATACTGAGCAACATTAAAGTAGACACAATTTCCTACAAAAAGCACTACTCATTTTTTTTATTTGATGACGAGTAGTATAAGCGCTAGAATTCAATGAAAAAGAGCAAAGTTTTGGGCCTTCTGCGAAAACGTCAAAAACGCACACTTGCACGCCCTACAACTCGAAAAATATACATGTTATCAACAAAATCCCTACACCACGTGAAAGTAAATTAAATTTCCTGCAAGGGACGTCTATAATATTCCATTTTCTAGTAATGAGGGGAAGCACCAAAAACAAAATTACGAGCAATGCTTTCTGCACCATATACTGTAACGCCCCCTCCCACCTGCCTATCTCTCGCCGGCGCTAAATTTTCGATGTGTTGCACTGAAAAGTGATGTTTTGTATGGATTAAAAAGAAAGGTAAATAAGCTGATCGCATGTGACAAAAGTTGTTTGCTGTCCCAACCAATTTGTCTTTTCAATGGCAGACAACAAGGATCTTTATATTGTAAAATATTCACCAGGGGGCGCGTTTATAGAGTGTTGACAGTCTATGAATGTTGTTAGTTAAGGTACTTCTTTTGTTACCTCCTCCATAAAACCATTCCAGTCGAAAATTCCTGGAAGGTTTTTAGATTTGCTGTACAGGCACAGCAGCAGTGGCACTGATGGAACGATGGTCACAGTATGAGGGAACGATGTACGTAGGTCACTGATATGAATAGCTGCTAAGCCAACATAATTGTACCTTTAAAAATGTGTCAGTCGTACTGCTGCTAAGCTTCTAACGATTTGTCATGGTGGTTCTTCATTCAGTCATGAAAACTTTTGACCCGTGACAACAGCATTTTTTGGGGTAACACATCTGATGCCTCCCATCGTGTGAAATGTGTTTCGTCCATCCAGAGTTTGAATGTTGAAATTGGCTTTTTGACTTACACTAAGGGGAGGGCGCATAATTGACGACACTTCAAAACGAGTTGCTTCAAATGTCGTAAAGCTTATGGGACTTTTAACTACGGGGTCATCAGTCCCTAAACTTACAAACTAGTTATCAACTAGCTTATCCTAAGGACGGCACAAATATCCATGCCCGAGGGGAGATTCGAACCCCCGACCGTAGTGGCCGTGCAGACCGTGACTGGAGCGCCTCAGTCCCCTCGGCCACCGCGGCCGGCACGAGTTGCTTCATTGTACGAAGAACAAAACCCCATGGCAGACATCAGTCAGTTTGCGAAAACTATATTTTTGTAAAGAAATGCTACTAAGCCTATCTGAAGAGGTGAGAGGAATGACGCAGGTCGCACGGACTAATTATACAATGTGCAATGGCTGCTGATTTATTTATTTTTTTCATTTCTCTAGATCCCCTCGCTTTTTGCTCCAGGAATTACATCCTCAGTATCCTCAAGAAACCTTTCTGAAGTGGGGTACTCAGTCACATTGTATACTTGCGATCATACGTCTTCCACAATTATGGCAGCAGCTGCTTCAATTATGTCACGGTTTTTTTCTTTCTCTGGTAGCCTCTGAATATCTCGATACAAGGATTCATTAATGATTTTGTGTCCAGTGGCTTTGAAACATAAAACGTAAGGTTTGGTTGTTGTAATTAAAATGTTGTCGCCATACTTCTGAAGCAGGTGTCTTCTGACAGTGCTCTGATGTGGACGGGAATCACATTCAATCTGCTCCATCAATTCTTCCATGGTGAATTGACATTCCTCGTCGTTGTTTTCTAGAAAACAGTAAATTGCTTGCATAGGATATTCCACCTCACCTCCAGGGGGTCTGCCAACTCCATGAAGAGTCGGTGTATCCTGGTGTAGAGTTCTCATGCACAAGAAGTGGTAAAGTGCATCAGCAGCTACCAAGTCAGTAACTGTTTCTACACGTCGTACTATACTGCGCCCATATTCATTATTTAAGTTTCTCGCCAGTGTGAGCACATTTCCTCTAACGGCTAATTTCCTCACAGGGTTTACCAAATTAAGTTTTTAGGGGGGCTTCTTTATTTGTATCTTTGCGTAGTCCAGAGGCACATCCTCTCAACATAAGAAACAGTGAGTTTTAAAGGAAAACTCAGGTATAACTGAACGTAACGGTTTTGATTCAAGATTTTCTTGTGCTCTCTTTAAATAAGCAGCAATAGACATTCCTGTCACGTAATTCTTCCTACATTTTTCATGAACCTCAATTTCAGTGTTCCTCTTAATTGTAAACTTACCATCCTGTCTCTTCTTACTGGCTTGAATGAAAGATTTCAAAACCTTTTTCTCTCACAACACTCCTCTGTGTCCCATCTTCTAATAGTTAGTCACAAATTACACATTCTGCACGAGACATTATGCATGCACATGCAATAAAAACTTGACACGGAAAAGTACAAAAATATTGCTGCTTTAAAGATTCGACCACAACACGGTGGCAAGTCTGACCTGACTAAACTACCGCAAGATGAGATCATATGGGCTGCTAGACGCTCGAAAGTGTCTGGAGGGGGAAACTAATATCAAGGATGTGGCCAACAGTGGAATGGAAGAACCGTCCTGTTAGGGGGTGGGGACAGGGTTCGACCACTTTGACTCAGCTGATAGACATTTAATGTATTTTCACGTGGTGTAGGAGGTTTTGTTACAACATTTGATAACCCAATCGTGGGCTCGACACTCACTCATTTCATAACACATGCTGATTTCATATTCTGTGTTCTGCTCAGTGTCACTTAACTAAAATTTTCTAAATATAATTTGATACTGTTTTTTTTTTTTTTTTTTTTTTTTTTTTTTTTCAAACATACATTCTCTTTAATCCATACGAAACATCACTTTTCAGTGCAACACATCGAAAATTTAGCGCCGGCGAAAGATAGGCAGGTGGGAGGGGGCGTTACACTAGAGGGCGCAGAAAGCATTGCTCGTAATTTTCTTTTTGGTGCTTCCTCTCATTACTAGAAAAAGGAATATTATAGACGTTCCTTGTATGAAATTTAATGTACTTTCAGGGGGTGTAGGGATTTTGTTGATAACATGTATATTTCTCGAGTTGTAGGTCGCGCAAGTGTGCGTTTTTAACGTTTTCGCAGAAGGCCCAAAAATTTGCTCTGTTTCATTGAGATCTAGCGCCTATACTGCTCGTCATAAAACCAAACATGAGTAGTGCATTTTGTAGGAAATTTTGTCTACTTATTTTTGCTCAGAATGAACGTCTTCGAGAAAGGCATAGTTGTCAGCACGGCCACTGCGGTCGGGGGTTCGAATCCCCCCTCGGGCATGGATATTTGTGCTGTCTTTAGTCTTAACTAGTTCATAAGTAGTTTGTAAGCTTAGGGACTGATGACCCCGTAGTTAAGTCCCTTTAGGTTGTACAAACATTTGAACATTTGAAAGGCATAGTTTTCGAGATATAAGCTAGAAACTGAAAAAAAGTACTAAAATTTTGAGGTTTTTTGAGTTTTTCGTTGTGAAGCCGACCTCCAACAAGGCAGCAAACTTGAAATAGGAATTCAGCGTCCCCAAAAACATACAGATTCGTTGAGAAAAAAACTTTCAGAATTTTGTTACGAAACAGGCTGTTTTGAGCCCCAATTGACTGGACTACTTGTCCCAGAGAGGGTAAGTGGGCGAGCAACCGTTGGGAAATGACGAGGGGGGGGGGGATACTGGCGCGTGTTCTCTCTGAGAACACTCAAAGCTGCCCGCACTTAAAATGTCAAAATCGGTACAGTCATTTGACCGCAATCGGTTTTCAAAGTTGTAATTTTTACCAACTTTCCTAAAACATCGGCAGCAACGTCTCGATCTCAAAAACGACTTCCCAAAATGAAGACTGTCGAATTATGGAAATTGTAAAGAATGAAATTTCATGTTAGAAGAGTACGAATCTTTTATTATTTTCAAGTAATATTAAACGTTCATTCACTTGAAAACCAAAGTAATTCCATTTCCTTGTTTTTGTTTTTGTTTTTTTTGTTTTTTTTTTTTTAAATGTATCGGTCGTATTCAGTGAAATAAAATTTCTTGTGGGAAGACTGCGATTTTTATGTATAATTCTTTTCATTCACGTTTATTTTTATCTATGCGTTAAATGCTAAGATTCGCGTGCTAAAAGCAAACCAACTACATACTATCAGCCAATATTTACTCACATTTGAGTGATACAAAGTTTGTATTAATGAAACATATAAAATCCTTACAATTTCCATAATTCGACAATTTTCATTTCGAACAGTCTTTTTGAGATTGAGGCGCTGGAGCCAACTTTTTAGGCAAGTTGGTAAAAATGACACCCAAAATAGGTCATTATGCACACATACTGCCGTTACCCATCACGATAGCGTCAAGGTTACAATCAGGTCATTTGGTGAGTGCTGACCTAATCTTTAAAATCCGATATGATAGATGTAGTTGTAGATGTATATACCCTAAAATTACCACTATAGAAAGGAGGCGTCGTACTCGTCAACCTGAGGAACAGAGAGTTCGAGCGATATTTCTTCACACGATGTAACGTGTTTGGAAAACCGAACACGTCACCTTAATGGGCAATTTGATCGATGAAGTGGCCCCTCATTCACTTCGTGCGCCGGTTAAAGTTGGTCACACCTTAGAGACGTCTTCATCGAATACAGTTACCTGCAGAACGTTTTGCAGGAAACCAGGTTGTCTAAACAAAAGAGATTTACCAAAAATTACTTCGGCAACTCCCTCGCAATGTGATCGAACCAAAATACCGAACAATACAATGACAAAGAATTTGGAGCGCCGTACATCTTCCTTCGATCCCAACCAAAGTTCGGGCTTTGTGGTATGAAGTAGTGAACAACAAATACCCGAACGGGAAACGACTACATTCCATCCACACCGTCGACACGCCAATACGCCAAAAATGTGACGTCACCGACTCTGAGGGTCATCGTTTGATGTGTGGTACGCCATTTGGATGCTGGCTTCTCACGAAGACAATGCTGGCCCTAATAATGCGTACGACACACACACGGCAATGTATACAACAAGATCCTCTTGCCGGACAAAACGTACTTTCCCATTGCCCGGACAAACGCTGTGAACTGAATAAAGGGCATGACGATATATTATTTGTAACATAACAAAGAAAAAGACGTCTTGGACTTCTGGTTAATCCTACAAGAGCAACACAAAAGATTACAGAAACAGGAAAAATATAGAACATGGTTCGCAAACTATTTCGATTCATTATTCGGATCCGCCGGCAAGTTGGGACGTTCCAGGTATGAGAAGTTCAAATCTGAAGTCACTTACAGGAACCAAGGAACATGCCTGAACAATCAGGGAACGGTATGTTTTAAACGCTAACGAGAAGACGACCAGGATACGCTCCAACAGGTCCGTAGCAGGGTCCTTTCTTTTTCTCTTTTCACGTCCACGTACTGTCTGAACACCTAAAAATTTGAACTGTTTAGTCTCACTTATGATGTGTCCATTCTGCGTAATTAAAATGTCAGCTTTTGTTAAATTATGTGTTATAAATTGTAAAATCTGAGTTGTACTGTGATTTAATATTAACCGAACTTATATCTTGAACTGAATTATTTGATACTGTGTCAATATTTTAAACAACATCTTTCACTTCCAAGCTGGTAGCCTCAGCAACCAAAAATATTTTACAATCACATATTATAACGGAAGAAAATATAAATAAGAAACAGCAGCGGTCCCAAAACAGAGCCCTGGGGCACCACCACTTAACTGATCCAAAGCCATTTTCGACACTGCATTAACCTCCTCCATCTTTGCGCAGATAAGGCAGCATGTACAACTTGTGTGGCAGTTCTCCGAAAGGATCACTGGGAAAGACACAATTTGACCCCATTCAAACTCGCTCAGTTGGCTTTAGGAAGACCAGTACGTCTTCGTGACATGGCGCCTGTTTGCTCCACACATTGATATGACACTGAGGGTTATTTCTGCAAACGTTCTGTACTAAACGGTATATGCAGATGGCGTTCTGACAGCTGTCACTACGTTAACTGTTGCCACATGACGTAGAAACTATTGTCAGTACATCTACTGTTCCCCAGGTGGCATCTGACGTCATACGATCAAAATCGACGTCGTCTTTTCGTATGTGCAATTTGTTCAGTGTACAATTTGGTTAGTGCTTAAAAAGCTAATCCAACCACATATATCTCACGAATACGCAGATACTACCTCGTACTGTTGCATGAGCTTCACCGACGTTTGACGCCTGATAACTGCTTCAGGATTCTCATCAAATCAGAACACACCTGCTGCCAATTTGTGTGCTAAACAGAGACTCGTACGTGAGAGTACTGTTGGCCATTGATTTACAGTCCGGTGGACACTGTGGCGTGCCCAATCCGAGCACTGTAATCTGCAACGGTATAAACGGGACTGGAAGGGTCTGTCAAAGATCCCTCGAGATTTATCACACATATACATATAGACCAAGGGAAAAGCAGAAAAGAAGAGATTCGAAGAGTATGCGGTGGCCAAAATTATTCGGAATGGTATACGAAATTTAGTAGTGGAGAGAGAAATGTGGGGAATACTATGAGATGTCTTATATCGGCAGAAGATAAGTTCGATGCCAGCAGAGCGAACCGTGACGCACAAAAACTTTAGGGAGAGATGAAGGTGCTAATATATCAAAGAGATAATCCAGACATAGAAATGAACGGAATACCAATGACGGAAGGAAAACACGACGTCAACTTTCAATTTTCTAATGCCTAGAACTAGGCATGAAAAATGCGATTGTATTTCAATCAATTGACAGTCCCTGATAAAATATTTCATCCAATTTTTCCGAGGGAGAAAACGTAGAGTTTGTGCACAATATCTAATATAGACTGTTCTTTTTACAACACAGACGAGACGGGTTATGCATTCAACTACAAGATTCTGAAAATGATCCAATGGGATTAAAACGTGTCAATGAAAAGCCGTTCTCAACAATTCTCTGACAATAAACATAAATTGTTTTAAATCTAAGAAGTGCTGAAGATAGCCAATAAAAGACAAGGCCATATTCACCTACATTAAATTACACCAATAACAAACGTGAACGTATTTACTTGGGTACTGTGAGGCTAGAGAAGTACAACTGTTGAAAATAACAAGAGGAATACTCTGTAAGATCCATTAATTTAGTAATTAACCGGAAAACTAGTGTTGTTTCCACACTATGTTAACTGACTTGTCTTAATTATATGGACTGCAAACAGGGGCCAATTATGGACTTGTGAATATCAAACAGAGGAGTAGTCATCCAGTAAGTTACCCGGGAGAAACCACGAGAATGTTTGGTCACTGTTTCCCGTATTTCCAGTGACCAGTGATTCGTCTGAATAACATCAAAACTAAAACACCAGTGAATAAAAAACATTGACAAGCATCAAATTATCAGCAGTAAGTAAATCTACGTCGTCGTCATCGTAATCGTCCTGTGCTTCCCGTCGTCGCCGCTATCTTCTTCAGACTTGAGGAAAACATTTGAGTTAACTCTTTTAACAAAACAAAACTTATCGGTGAAGTGTTACTATTTGTATTTTAAGGTACCTGCTGTACGAATAATGAACAACATGTGAATGAATTAAAGTCAAGTGTGGATGAGCAAGGTGACGTCTTTGTCGAACGTGGGTAAATGAATATCCATAGTCCACAAGCTTCGATATTAAGAGTAGAAGGGCGATTATCAAATTAATCATTTTTATGGAGGAAAGTGATCTTGATGAATATTTAAAATTAATTTAAAATAAATGGAGATCGTATATATTTCTTTTGGTGACCGGGTCGACCAGGTCATCTTCAGACGCCTGTTGCAGAGTGAACGCAATAAAGGTCGAAGTCAGTCATTAAAAGAAATATATGCGATCTAGACTGAGTTTAAATTAATTGTAATTGTGTTGTCGATCATCCCAAAAGCTGGCTTGGTACACAGCTTACAGCAAAACCCTGTGTATGTAGCTCACATGTAGCCAGTGGTACATGTCTTTGGACTCAACATGAATTTGCTTTCTTCACCTTATTATATACATTATATTTGAGGGAGATATGTATTATGAAGATAAAATGTATATAGCTTTTTTAGTAGTTTTGTTTACGGCAGACTCACTTTACTTCTTTCAATAGCGATAAAAAATCGTTCAGATAGCTAAAATCATATTTATTTATTACGGCTTTTTGACATCTTCCATCAGCAGATCTAAGAACCTCTGCTCTTGAAAAGTAAAGTTCAGCGTCAATAATAAAATCTCTACCTAGTAGGAGCGTCGACTTCAGTCTAGGTAGAAATTTCATTATTGACGCTGAACTTTACGTTGCAAGTTCTAAAGTTTTTAGATCATATAATCAAAGGTGCTGAAACGGCGTGATAAAGAAAAATATAATCTTAGCTATCTGTACGGTATTTTATTCCTATTGAAATGAAGATCGCGGTCTCCTACAAGAAATTCGTTTCCTTTACACATAGATATTCACTTTAATTCGTTCACATCTGATACGTTTTTGCCATTACAGATAATCTTCAGCTTCTTGAGCAACAGCAATTTGGTAAGTGCAAGAGATATGTGTTGTCAGAAATCCAGAACAGTTTCTAGAACTACGCCCTCTGTCCCCACCGGTCTTTGCAGAATTACAGTAAATATTTTCACTAAAATTATATCTGCGACGCTTGTCGCTAGCATGACCGTTCTCCATTGGTCTCTATTTGTATAGAGATCAATTCCGTTCTCCCTTCTATTTTTAACTCTGACTTTTGATACATGATTATCAGTTTTTTCATTCGGCCTGCAGAGAGAACGGAAGCGCTGTTCGTCTTTCTGTTCTGAACTCTTGTACTGATCGGACGCCTCTTCATTCTCTCCGTTATTAATATGCACGAGTGAGCTTCACATATTAATTCTTATTGTAATAAAACCACAGTGTAATTTCAAACATTTTTTAATTCAAATCTAACTTCTCCTATTTCCAATAATTTTTATTACTTGTTTCCAGCACTATCCAGCCAATCGCAAAGAGATGCTTGATCATTATTACGATTCGTTTCGCGATTACATAAGTTTGGTCTCCTTTATTAAATGTATACTTAATCGATTTTCAGAACCAGCAGTTAATGTTTTTATTAAGCGAAGTCCGATATTTTGCAGTTTTATTCCGCTATTTAATAGTTCTGTGGAACTTCGTTTCGCGAAACGTGAGATCACTAAGCATCGACTTACGGCGGATAGTTTAATTTCATTCCATATTAAAGCAGACAATGTCTACAGCTGATTCACGCTGCATTCTGCATATAAAGGTAACTATTCGCCGACTTTCTTTTGTAGTGGTGCTTTCCGGTGTTGTCTTAACTTCAATAATGCCTATCGAAATTTTTAACGCTTACCTGATCCTTGTCTGACATCATATTTAAACGAAAATTAATCACCGCAGATATTCAAAATCCATTCGAATCTATAAGCAGTATTTAATTCAGATCATTACAATATCAAACATTAAAAATTACAAAAACCATCACCACAAGTCTTCGCAAGACCCTATAAAATAAATGTAAATACAGCGAGCATAAAACTGGGACTTTTGCTCCTAATTGTGATCTGACATCTGCATTTTGTATGCACCACTTCAGTTGAACGAGTCTTAAATCGACATTGCACAGTATACTTAGTATCACAGTGCTGTAAACTGTAGCAATTGTCTATTCACAGTGCTCAGTTTACATGCGGTGCATCAGATCCGAAAATCGCAGCTTAGCGAGTGGACACCATTTCGCGCAAGGTAACTGCCCGGCTTTCTCGCTGCCACTCACGAAGTCCGAGAATCCCGGCGACAGCGGAGCTGTTTGTCGGAAATCAGAAGCCTTTGTTCTGCCGACGGCTGCACAATGGCTGCAATTGGCACCCTTCGGAGGCAGAGAGCCATTTCCCTCGCATTGTATTTCTATATCTGGGCCGCAACGCAGATGAAAGGCGGGGCACAACGAATTCCGCGTGCCATTGTAATGCTCACACGCGCTTCGATTGTTCTCTTGAGACAGTTTTTTTTCGATACTGAACTCATTCGAAGCGGGGAAACGGCTCGAATAACAGCTGCCGCTGCTCCGTAGCTTGCCCCACAAAGACATCATAGACCCATTTTTCTTCTTTGCGTGCAAAGAAAGGACATAATTATTGCGGCCTTTCTTACATTCTTATCTGTTTTTCTATACAATAAATATATTTGTTACCAAAAAGGTCGAAAAGCACTTGAACGATGTACATCTTATTTCTACTCTACAGGGTAAAGCACCTGTGTGTATATAATAAAAGTAACATACAGGGTAAGGTCACTATATGTGGATTGTAAACTAGTTTGGGATCAACGTTCAAATGTTTCAGATGTTTCTAAATTGAAGAGACTTAAAAACTCCGTTTATCAGTTCCTAAGTGTACAATATACTGAAACTAAAGTACGGTAAGGACAAAACACACACCCATGCCCATCGGAGGACTCGATCCTCTGACGGCGAACCACAGCGAGCTCTGCAGCAAGGCGCCTTACAGCCCTCGGTCACTCCACCTAGCCGGTCGTAGTGGCCGAGCGGTCTGCGGCGCGTCAGTCACAGTCTGCACGGCAGCTACGGTCGGGGGTTCGAAACACCCCTAGGGCATGGATGTTTGTATCGTCTTCAGTACAAGGTAGTTCATAATTAGTTTGTAAGTTTAGGGACTGATGACCCAGCAGTTAAGTCCCTTAAGCTTAACAAACATTTGAGCATTTTATTCACTCCACTTCGGCGGTCAACGTTTCTGGTCCGGTACTTTCCAAGTGAACCACAGGTTGCTGTCCACATATATTTAGTAAACAATACACCTTTGCCTTACAAGAAATAGTGAATTGGAGAAGCCAATGCGTCGTACACAGAAATTTTTCCTCCCAGTTGCAGCAAAATTATGAGAAGTAAACTAACGCAAGTAATATACACAGTTTTCCGCTTACTAAAGCGCTTACACATACTATTTCGGAAATTGGGTGGTGGACAGTCAAGTATAAAACCTGAGCACTACGGTGGTTCTTTATTTCTCTTTCGGTGTTTTATGTTTGGCTATCCACAAGCACAATTTGGTTTTATACTTGAATATGACAGCCGTGAGTGTCGGAAAGGGTCGTCCTGCGCAAAAAAAAAAAAAAAAAAAAAAAAAAATCAACTATGTTGAGATGTTGGAATTTTCTCAATATATTACTGTAATAACTACGCTCTCAACGCAGAGCAAACTATGTAACGTAAGCAATTTTAAAATTGCACTACTTCCAAACCATAAAAGCAATGTCTTCCGCTTACGCAGAAAATATTTATGTACGAGTGATTGGCGAGTCAAGTACGTGAAGGGAGCCTATAACTTGCTTACTGTAGCTGTACTGTTGATTTTTTTTGTTGGCCTGAAGTTGTCACTGATTTTAAATAAATTGGAAGGGCCCTCGTTTTAAGATATGAGATATGTATGTTATTTATGTTGTCCTTGGTAAGAAACTGCCATCGCTGTAATTATGTTTAGAGGTTCCGCTGCTTGTGGGCCCTGTGTCCAGTTGTTTGTCACATCAGCGCTGCGGTGACGCCTGGCTCGTAGTAGCACGCAAAGATCCAGAAGTCTCACGCCCACTCTTTTTGGCGCCTTCTCTTTTAGTTAAGTTTTATTTCCTACTCTTTCCGTCTTCAGAGAGGTCGTGGACAACAGTCAGGGGTCACTGAGGAATGTTTAGTTATTGGTCTTAAGGATATTAATATTTCTCATGTAAAAGTTCACACTTAATATAATATGGGTTATTAAATAAGTAACTTTAATTCGGATTGCTTATATTTATACCTTATTAGTCGTTTTTCTTATTTGTATTTTATCGATGAACTTTGTCATTTGGTTTTTTTAAGGCTACACATTTTCTAAGCAGGGCGAATAAAGTCCGGTACCTTGTGTGTTGCTTTGGGCTAATTATTCTGTAAGATAATGTCTCTGGCCTGAGTAAGTTAAATTGTAATGTTTTTGTTTTTCCTTAACGCCCTGCTGTTTCGCATTTTGCTTGTCAAGTTATTGGTCAGTCAAGTTTAAGATATGTTAAACGTTGGCCCTTTCCTCCGGTCAGTTATTTGTTAATGAAATTTAAGGATAATGTAAAGTTTCCTTTTATTATTTTTTTTATATTATGCACTGCCCAATTAATTGTGTAACCTCATGTTAAAGAGCTGTCAGGGAATGTTCGTTTGGTAATGTTTTCTCTGTCTCTCTCTCTCTCTCTCTCCCCCCCTTTTTTTTCTTTTTTTTTTTTTGGTAAATAGATTGTCAGATTGTCATTAAATAGAACGACAAATGACACGTGCTTGGTCCCGCCCATCCAAGTAATTTCATAATATACCATCCTTGATTTCAGAACCTGACTTTCATCGCTTCTTCGGAAATGCTTTTCTTCCTATAGCCATTCTGCATTTTATATCTCCTTTACTTTGGCCACCAGAACATATCTTGTTGCCCAAATAAGTAAACTCACCTATCACTTTTATTGTATCATTACCCAATCTAATTCCTTCACCATCGTTTGATTTTCTGACACTACATTCCACTACCTTCGTTTTACTCTTGTTAATCTTATACCTTCCTTTCAAGACACTGTCCATTCCATTTAATTGCTTTTCCAGGTTGTTTGCTGTCTCTGACAGAACTACTATGTCATCAGGAAACCGCAAGGTTTTTGTTCCCTTTCGTTGACTTCAATTCCCCCTCCAAATTTCTCTTTGCATTCCTTCGTAGCTTTCTGAATGTACAGACTGAACAACATAGGGAAAAGCTACAAACCCTGCCTTACTCCCTTCTCATCCACTGCGAACCTTTCATGCCCTTCAACTCTGTCTGGTTTTTGTACAAGTTGAATACAACTCTTCGCTCCCTATATTTTACCACCGCTACTTGCAGAATTTTAAAAGAGTATATGAATATTAGAAAATTACTTGTCTTCCTATTATTAATCCATGTCAGGACTGTCATACGAAGAGCTTTTTGGAATGATCTGAACAGTAGAGAAATAGACTAACGTCCTGGCGTGGTACATGTTCTTAATTTTTGATAGTTCATTGTTCCAAATAATTTGTAAAATGAATTTTGTATGTTGTGCAAGTTGGGAGGAAATATAAACCTTGCCGTGAAATGGCAGGCATTCGCGTTTTATACAGCACTAGCTGCAAACCCGGAGTTGCCCGGATATTTATTTATTCCTAATATTTTTCAGGTATATATTCATTTGTATAAGAGCTATATGTCTGTAAAATCTCTTGGGAATACAATTAGTAGTAAAGAAGTAATAAATTAAAAGGTGGTGCGTGATGGGGCGGTTTTCCATTAACGCTACTGTTTATGTGCTCATATATCATGAACAACGTGTCGCACTGTGATACAATTTAGAAGGTACACTAAACTATATACGTTTATACTGTTTGTAAAATTTCCTGCGGCTACAATTTGTAGTATAGAAATTATAAATTGTAACGTCATACGGAATACCGTAGTTTTAATCCATCAACAGCGGAACGTTACTGTTTATGTGCTCATATCTCATCAACTACTGTGATACAATTTCGAAGGAAAATTCAACTATATGTGTGTATACTGTCTGTAAAATTTCCCGCGGCTACTATTTGTAGTGTACAAAGTAGTAAGCCAGAAACGTTATTTTCCTTTCATCATTTTGCTATGGTTGCCAGCGATAAAAAGTTTAATCAAGGTTTGAAATTATGCTTAATGTTTGTTGCAAGTCGTTAAGTACTCTTATTCTCATATAGCGTATTTATAAAGTCTCGCCACATTATGTGGCAGTTTTCTGCATTTCCTATTGTTTACGACGTTATATCTCCTGAACCATGTGTCGTATGTGGTTCGTACTCGTACAGCAATTGTTATCTCACGTAAGGAATATGTGTACCAAATTAGGTTGAAATCGGTCCAGTGGTTTATGAGAAATTGAGCAGCATTGTCGCTAAATGCAGCAGTTTTAGACACATTTCATTGTTTATAACATCATATCTCGTGAACTATATATGGTATGGGATTCTTATACTTACGGCGACCGTCCTCATGGATTGAAGCGTACGTGTAGAAAATCTCAAAAAGACTGGAACAAAACTGTAGATTTGTATGCAACATGTACAAATATACGGACACTCTGCTTTATTTATTAGACTAGCTTAAACCCGCGGCTCCGCTCGCGTGTTGGTTGATTATGATAGATAAGCTATGTTTAAGTAGTGTGCTATGACATCAAATTACACGTAAAATGTACAATACAATCACTAAATTCAACAATAATGTTTGTAATAATATCACAGATCGATCACTTGGCCGGCCGCGGTGACCGAGGGGACTAAGGCGCTCCAGTCACGGTCTGCACGGCCACTACGGTCGGGGGTTCGAATCCCCTCTCGGGCATGGATATTTGTGCCGTCCTAGTTCGTAAGTAGTTCATAAGTAGTTTGTAAGTTTAGGGACTGATGACCCCGTAATTAAGTCCCATAGACTATACAAACATTTGAACATCTTTTTCGATCACTTGATGTAATGCGCGAAACGTCAAATCGATTTTTTTTTAAAGAGATGTATTTAAAGAAATTTCTTTTTTACTGCTCTATTTATTTATTCTTGTATTTCCTTATTCGTATGCTTACCCTTACAGAGAAAGAGCTGAAGACATTGTAGCACGCATAGATCGAAGATATGGTCTGTGGCATCACGTTTCACTGTATGTAACCTCCTTGCTATAGAGTCGCAAACGTCATCGCTGGCCTTCAGTCCGAATTTTTTTATAATTTGACGACTTTCAACCACGATATCTTCCACCCCCTTACAGCTATCGGCATGGAACTGCTATGGTGTACAACGGGAGACTTCGGACAACAATTACACACAGACCATTCGTTTGAGTTCTGTAGTTTTCGATACAGAGCGAAATATTAACAAACACACACTTAGAATTTTATATATACCGATAACTTTCCATCCCTTCTATCATTATCAATCCTCAAGCAACAATGCAACGAATAAAACCGTTTTCAAAGAGTAAATATAATTTTCAAAGAGTAATAATTGTTCCGCATTTCGCGTTATATTCTTCAAATTACTAAATATCTATGAGATCGCTATAAAACCGTGCCTAAAACCTTCCTCAGGTGTAAATTAGTAACTGTACAAATATTTAAGTCTCTGCGTCTTGTCGTTCGGGCGAGATAAGCGAACACCGAACAGACATTCCAATTATATATATATAGATAAATAGCTATCCGATCGCCACAAACCCGTGCCTAAAGCCTTCCCAGGTTAGACATTAGTAACTGTAAAAATTTTTTAGCTCTTTATGTCTTGTGGTTCAGACGTGATAAACGTACACCGAACAGACATTCACATTTATAGATATAGATTTTGGATATTATGAGTACGAGATCTCATCATCTAAGTCCTGTTAATGATGCACTATTTACAATATGTACTAAATCAGACGTCAACTGGGGTGGATAAGATACCTTTCTCTGATCCATTCCAAGAGATGTTCAGTGGAGGCGACGTGAGTTGCTCGATGCTTCTGATCGCAAGTATCATATTTCGTGGCGCCGCTGCATTTCATTTTGCGGTTTTTTCCCACTGGCAAAGTCATCCATCATGCGGTCCGATGTTTCTTGTGATTAACTTTCGGGCCGAGGGGAAGCGAAGCGAATTGGAGTTTACGGAAGTGTTCCGTCTCGCGAGCTCTCGGCACTGGGGGCGAAAAAAGGCCCGCGCTGAATTAACCGCTGATGGAAGAAGTCCTCGCAGGAAGCCACACTTTAATACATTTCTGGCGCTGGATGGAGCGAGGGTGCCTGGGATCCGGCGTCGGAGCCAAAATACGCGGAACGATCGCCGCTTCCGCCCCCTCGGACATCCTTCCTACGGAGCGGCGGGCACGAACCAGCCACGTGTTCCAATATATCACTGTGCGTGCAGCGGAACCGGCAGCGCACCGAAATTCAAGCACGTGACTTAGGGAATTTGAATAATGTTACGGCGAAACAAGGCTCGGTAGCTTCAGGCTGGAATGAAATAAACATTCAATCTGCAACTCATTACACGCTGAAGCATCGCGGAGCGGAGATAATGCGTTATTTATTTTGTGGGCTGAGTCGCTTCTTATCTGAAATCCGATAACTTGTTCATTGATAATTAGGCACTCTCCTGTATCTGACCAGAACCAACATATACCAACGTTATTACAACTTTTCATAATAATAATAATGATTATATTTGTTACAGTAATAATCTATATCTATAAATGTGAATGTCTGTTCGGTGTACGTATATCACGTCTGAACCACAAGACATAAAGAGCTAAAAATTTGTACAGTTACTAATGTCTACCCGGGGAAGGCTTTAGGCACTGTTTTATGGCGATCGGATAGCTATTTATCTATATATATTAATGTGAATGTCTGTTCGGTGTTCGCTTATCACGTCCGAACGACAAGACGCAGAGACTTAAATATTTGTACAGTTACTAATTTATACCCGAGGAAGGTTTTAGGCACGGTTTTATAGCGATAATGCGAAATGCGGAACAAAAATTACTCTTTGAAAATGGTTTTATTAGTTGTATTGTTGCTTGAGGGTTGATAATGATAAAAGGGTGGAGTATATTGGGATGGAAAGTTATCAGTGTATATAAAATTCTGCGTGTGTGTGTGTTAATATTTCGCTCTGCAACGAAAACTACAAACCGCAAACAAATGGTCAGTGTGTAATTGTTGCCCGAATTCTCCTGTTGTACACCACAGCAGTTCCATGCCGATTACTATAAGGGTGTGGAAGATATGGTGATTGAAAGGCGTCAAATTATAAAAATTTACAAACAGCGAAACGTGATACCACAGACCATATCTTTGGTCAATGCGTGCTACAATGTCTTCAGCTCTTTCTCTGTAAGGATAAGCATACGAATAAGGAAATATAAGAATAAATATATGAAGCAGTAAATTGAAATTAAAATGAATTTGGACATTACTCTCACCATACAGGTTGAGATATTGCAACGCAGGCTATAAGGAATCATGTATATTATTTATTGTAAATAATTAAGCTCTTCACATAATTATATTTTATTTCAATGTTGATTAAAAATGTTTGTTTACAGAAGGTATTGTATTTCACTTCATCCTTCAAAACCAGTCTCATAGCACACTATTGAAAGATAGTATATCATAATCAACCAACACGCGAGCGGAGCCGCGGGTTTATGCTAGTAGTAATTATAAGCATTAAGAGTTGAATACATGAAGTGTGTAAATGGTTCTGCCACCATGTTAAGGCACTGTATTCCAATAGTATCCTCCTCGTAACTCATTTTTAATGTTCTTTTAACATACAGGTTATTTTATTTCGAAAATGTGCGGTTTACTAATTAATTATTGAATGATTTCAACGACACGTGATAGATTTTATTCTGTTTAATCACAATCTGGATTTCAGCTTAGAGCCATTAACCAAGATACAATTAGTCAAATTATTTGGTACTAAGTGTACACTTGTAAACTGCTCTAAAACCAAAATCTGGATTGTGATTAAAGAGAATAAAAAAGTAGAGTCAAATAATTCAGTGACGTATCGCATGACTCGGTCTCAAGAGTAAAAGAAGATATGCACTAATTTCTAAGGCTAGCAAAATATTACTCCTGTTTGCCTAATATTTTGTGAGACGTCGTTTTTAACGTATCGTGTGTGCCACCTATTTGATCAGTGTTTTTCCTTTTTTTTTCCCTCTCTCCTGCAAGACAATTTGGCGATTCTGAGACTCATAAGACTGCGGAACACTATTGCCTGTATTCGGCTTTAGTACTTTGATTATACAAATGAATTAATTTAATTATGTACAATTATGTACAAGCTGACATTGAAATAAATCATTGGGAGGAGTTGTAAAGTTGCGTCTAGCCTGGATTCTCAACAGAGCCTCTAGTTTACTAGGGCACTGGGTTGATCATTTAATCGCTTTGCACTTTTTTTGAGAATATCTGGTACTATGATATAATTTCGAAGGTATATTCAGTTGTATGTTCACACTACACGTAAAATACGTCGCGAATAGAGTCAGTATTAAGGAAAAAATAAATCGAATCCCATGTGTGATGGGGAGCTTTTCCATGAAGATAATTGTATATTATCTCATATTCCATGAACTGACCCGCTCGGTTAGCCGTGTTGTCTAACGCATCGCTTTCCGAGACGGAGAGGCGTACCGGCCCTGGTTCGAATCCGCCCGACGGATTAATGAACGAGGGCGGAGTGCCGGCCAGCCTATGTGTGGTTTTAGGCGGTTTTCCACAATCTCTAGGTTGTGGTGTCGCACAAGTATGAAGTGCGCGCCACCTACTTTCGCCGCGCGCCGCCATGCACGCACGACGCGGCGTTCTTACGACGTCAGCCACGAGCGCCCTCTGCTGCAACTCCGCTCGTGGCCACGACTGCTGCATCCCACTTGGGGATCAGATAGGCACCAGTTAAGACTTGGCTATCGGATAGGCACTAGGAATCATCAGTAGGCAGGCAGACTTGAACTTTGTAAAATATAAGTATTATCTTATTTCTACGAAATATACTTGTTCTAATTTAGCCTAGTGTTTCTAGTTTTTGCTGTCCCACTGGCTGGTCACCTCCGTACCTGCATACGCGTGCATCCTATTTTCTTGTGTCGGTCTCTCTCTACTGGGCCACCGACACCCAGGACAAACGGGGGGGGGGGGGGTTACGAGATACAAAAGTGGTGACGAGGCTGGGACACAAAATAGGTAATACGCTGGTGCCCAAGTCCCTCCTCAGTTAAAAGATTTTCACAAATATTAATTAAATTCTTCAGATTTATCATTAATGTCTTTGACATATTCGAGATGAAAATCCGTCTCAGGGAATGATTATTTGTATTTACATTGATATTTATATCACCTTAAAAACAGGAATGTTCCAGTACGTCCATTGCCGAGGTGCTGTTCCGCTGCATGGAGAGCCTTGGCAGTAGTGGCAATGTTCTATGGATCACAGAAGCTGAATTGAGGTTTGTGACGTGTAGGAAATCGTGCTTGGACTATTCCGAGACGCCTTAATCGCTAGTGATGCGCTGGTCTAGCGTTAAGACGTCTGCCTAGTAAGCATGAAGGTCCGGATTCGATTCCTGGTCGCATCATAAATTTTAATTCTGTGTTTCAGATTTATCATTAATGAATACTGTTTTACTCAAAGATGAATTACCACAGAATATGATGCCATGCGAAAGCAGTGAATGATAATAGGCATAGTAACGTAATTTACTGAGATTCTTATCGCCAAAATTTGCAATAACCCTAACAGAATACGTAGCTGAACTCAAACGTTATAGCAAACCGTCTATGTGTTGCTTCCAGTTTAATCTCTCATCGCCGGCCGCGGTGGCCAGAGGTGACTGAGGCGCTCCAGTCACGGTCAGCACGGCCACTACGGTCGGGGGTTCGAATCCCCCCTCGGGCATGGATATTTGTGCCGTCCTAGTTCGTAAGTAGTTCATAAGTAGTTTGTAAGTTTAGGGACTGATGACCCCGTAGTTAAGTCCCATAAGCTTAACAAACATTTGAACATTTTTTAATCTCTCATCAACGCACACACCTAGAAATTTTGAAAAAATTACCTTAGTTACATACTTCTGTTCAAAGTCATTGTAGGCGATGCCCACACTCGCATTATGGATGGGAAAGGTCATCGACCTTGCCTTTTCGAAAAAAACAATCAAGGAATTTGAATAAATTAATTTAGGTAAAATCACGGTGAACTAAAATCTAGATGGCCGGTTGAGCATTTAAGCCACCGTCCTCTAGAATGCAAGTCAATTGTGTTACCACTGCACCAACCTTCCCGGCATCACATTCTGCAGAATTCAGGTACTGGCTGCCACCAGCGGGTACCCTGAAAGGCTGTACACAGAGGCCATAGAAAATCTTTATGAAGGAAGAGGGCTTGAATCTGAACGACATCTATGTTGAAGACGATAAGTACCAATTATACGCCAGAGGACGGAGGGGGGATAGCAACGCCGACCGTGGTGGCCGAGGGGACTGAGGCGCTACAGTCACGGTCTGCACGGCCACTACGTTCGGGGGTTCGAATCCCCCCTCGGGCATGGATATTTGTGCCGTACTTAGTGTAAGGTAGTTGATAAGTAGTTTGTAAGTTTAGGGACTGATGACCCCGTAGTTAAGTCCCATAAGCTTAACAAACATTTGAACATTTGAACATTTGGGGATAGCAACAGCGGACGACGGCAGACGGCAACCGACGACAGCGAATTGCATTCCAGTATTCGTAAATTGTGTTACGTCACTCCTCTGCACGGGAGCACGCAGAAATGGAATTTGGCTGCAGGCAATAGCGAGCCAGGGTGTCATGCGAACATTCAAAGACGCCTCTATTTCCTTTGTAAATGAACTACGTAGATGGAAACGAACTGTTGGATTTAAAATACAAATGTATTCGACCACTGCATGGTAACCTGGAATATTTCAGTAACTGTGAAAGAAATGTTAAATTAAAGCATCATATATGGGCCTGAAGTCTTTCAATATCAATGCTGAAAATACATGAAAAGCGATAGTAGTGCTAATGAATAGAAAACGGCCGACCGCGGTTGCCGAGGAGACTGAGGCGCTTCAGCCACGGTCTGCACGGCCACTACGGTCGGGGGTTCGAATCCCCCCTCGGGCATGGATATTTGTGTCGTCCTTAGTCTTTGCTAGTTCATAAGTAGTTTGTAAGCTTAGGGACTGATGACCCCGTAGTTAAGTTCCATAAGTTCTACAAACATTTGAACATTTTGAATAGAAAACGCCGAGACAGCACGATTGGTTTATTTAAAATGTTTATCGAGTGCGGCGTACTTGGTAACCAATTTCGGTGTGGCCTGAGTCTACGGAGCGGGTACCAATCGGAACACCATGCATCTGTTCCGTAGAGTCCAGCATAGCCAATTGGATCAGCGACTCTCTCATTCATTAGTAATTCACGACAGGAAGCTGTTCTCTCGAACTATTCGATTAACAGAAAACTTTGTTAACGATTATCGTTAGTACTTTATCATTTTATGAGGGATTTAATAGAAATATAAAAGTTTTAAAAAGTGTAAAGTATACTGGACGTGTCTTTCTCCTATGACTTTATTTATCAAGTGTTTTAGAATTTGCGCGTCATCATTAATGCGGCTTCAAACACATAATAACAAGTCTTTTTGCGTTAAACTAATAACAGTCTATCCATCATCGTATGAATTTTTGAAGTTAACGGCGTGAAATACTAAAGTTCTGAATATTGTTCCGTATGAAATGGCGCCGCGGCGTAGAGGCCGAGCACATTAAGGCTCTATGCTCCGATGCGCGTGACAGTTCTCCGTCGGGGTTCGAATCGTCCCTCGGTCACGGATGTTTGTGTTTTCTTTAGTATAAGTTAGGTTATAAGTAGTTTGTCCCATAAGCATAACAAACTTTTTTTTATTAAATGCCACATGCAAAATTTACTCGATTTTGGAATACTCTTGTAGTAATGCAGATGCTGTATGTGATGATGCCTTTTAATTTCCAGCTGCCGTATAACAACGACTTACAGATCTGCACACTTGACCATAGAAATAAGTGGTAGGTCACAGTCCACAAAAAATTTCACATGGTGCATGTCGGATGGTTCTTTATTTACGGATTTCGACGAAATCTTCATTAAATTTTGCACACATGACCAATAAAACAGTAGGGAGGCGTCTCTCTACATCAAATTTCATATTGTGGATGGCGCTCGGTACTTTATTTAAAGACTTTGATACATACTTACAGTTTTCTTCAGATTAAGACACTCCCTAACAGACTCTGACATCGATTTATTTGAAACTTCGCTCATGTACCGATGTTTCCATGGGTAGGGATTATATCAATGTCAAGTCATCGTAAGGAACGTTGCAAAGGGATCCTAGACATACACTTTTAAATGTTTCATTGATCAATACTAACGTTGAGTGTGAGTTTTCATAGATAGGGGGATGAGAAGATAAAATGAAGATGCGGAATAAACAGAGTGAAAACGAATAGGATGGATGTTGTGGAAGACATGGGTCGAGAGAGGCGAAGGAGAAGATGGGCACCGAGATGGAAGAGGAAGCGTTGGAGACAGAGAGTGGATTGGAGGTGAGATGGAATGCGAGATAATGGAATAAAAGAATAGCAACTAATGATTTGTATAAGAAACAGCAGAGGCTTGAGAATCGCACCTCCCCCATACGACCACCAATTAACTGTGGTCAACCGTGAGTGCCATTTAGAGAGTGCCATTTACAAACATTTCAGAAAAGACCTGTTTTGAATCAAACAATTCTGGGTATTAGGCAGCGTCATTTTTTAAAACAGCCAACGAATGACGCGGCCTAATGCCCAGAATAGTTTCATTCAAAATATCGGCGACCATGGAAGCCTACTAACTTATATTACTTTATGTTGCCTGTTATTAAATTAAGAGGTGAACTGATTGTAAGCTCTCCCCTTTTTCTACAATGCTCCAACCCTTGCAACAATATTTTGTGCACAACGCAATTAAAAGCCTTTCTTAAATCAAAGAATACATCTAGCCTTTTGTTTAATCTATTCAATGTCTCACAGAGAAAAGAGAATATAGTATTTTCAGTTTTTAAACTACTTCTAAATCTTAACTGTACATTTGACAGCATAATTCGTGAACAGAGGTATACAATCAACCACGAATATACAGACATTTCAACAACTGTAGCAACTACCGATGGCATAGAAATATCTAAAATTCTAAAACCTTACGGGAATGCAGCCAGAAATGAAAGTTGGCATCAACCTATTTTACGGCAGTAGTACGTCCTGTCTTTCGCATGGCAATACTGCAGCAAGGGAGCAATGTGCAACAGTATTTGAAACATCGGTTCTCAATGACAAAACACACCAAGCAAGCAAGCACACAGCGCATCGCTCTTCTAATCTGCTATCAATCAAATGTGCAACGGGCTATAGGAGGTATCCAAAGGAATGGCCTTTCTGCCATGCGTTGGCAGCACTTCTAACAACATGGACCTCATTTTACGTAAATAAGACGTGAAGTGTGTCTTTCGAACAACTTCTAAAATTAAGGCGCTGTTGGGTTCCTTTAAGGATGATTTGGGTTTGCGCAAGTCAGATGTCAACTGTATCCGATGTAGCTGTGTTATGTCACATATTGGTGAAACAATTAGGACCGTCGCAGACCGATGTATTGAGCACAAACGTCACACACGGTTGCAACAACCTAACAAGTCTGCTGTCGCCAAACACTTCTTGGAAACAGGTCACCGGGTGTACTACAACAAAACGGAAATTTTGTCACTTCCAACTACTGGGATTGTGTAATCAAGGAAGCGATTGAAATAAAACTTGCGGATAACCTGCTGCCGCGGCGGATTAGCCATGCGCATTGGGATGCCGTGCTGCGGTGCGCGCGTTCGAGTCTCCCCTCGAGCTTGGGTGTTTGTGTTATCCATAGTTTAATTTACCTTAGTTTAAGAAGTCTGTAAGCTACGGACTAATGACCCAACAGTTTGATAGATTTACAAGCATTTGAACATTTTGATAAGCTGCTGTATAGGGATGGATGTTTTGTTTGAATTCTGCATGGAATTCTGTTACCTCACATTCAAAAAACACAGAGATAAAATTAATGGCACCTCATCTGCTGAAAACTGATCTTTATTAACGATATCGCTATTGGTTTTCATCTTGTAGCTGTGTGCTTGCTTGCTCGTCATTGAGAACCGAGGTTTTAAACATCCTGGCACATTGCTCTCTCGCTGCAGTATTACCTCTGGAGTAGTAGGGTGAACTTCTCCCGAAATACCGATAGACGTCGACTTGTATACCTGGGCCGCGGCGGATTAGCCGTGCGTACTGGAGAGCCGTGTTGCGTTACGCGCGGCGGTTCGCCGTCGGGGGTTCGAATCCCCCTTCGGGCATGGATACTTATGCCGTCTTCAGTGTAAGGTAGTTCATAAGTAATTTGTAAGTTTGGAGATTGATGGCCTCGTAGTTAAGCCCATAAGCTCTACAAAAATTTGAACATTTTTGTATACCTGGCTGCATAGCCGTATGTTTTTAAGAATACGCCATACTCCGAGAGGAATTAAGCAATCACAGAGCTATCGTTGTCTGCATTTTTCGTTTGTCCATTTCTAAGTTGATTTCACTACTGATTAAACTGTCAGGAAACTGACCATTCCGAAAGGAAAAATTAAAAGGAATTAAGGAATCACAGAGCTATCGTTGTCTACATTTTTCTTTTGTCCATTTCTAAATTGATTTCACTACTGATTAAACTGTCAGGAAACTGACCATTCCGAAAGGAAAAATTGCAAATATGACTAAGTAAAGTGCTAACAGATTCAAAGTAGTACTTCAGTATTTTGCTAGATACTCCGTCTTTACTCCGCAGTGAATTAATTATTGACTCAGTCTTGGTCTTCCTAGTATCACAGTTTCGGAATGCAATTTTGAAGTTTAGTTATTACGTGCTAAGGTATTTAAGGTTCCGTTTAATTCACCTGCCATGTTCAGAAGGTATTTGTTAAATACTGCGCAGATAACATCAGTACAAGAAAAAATTATACTACGGAAGGCAAAGAACAAGTTCTCTGGCATGCATGTCTTGTTTGGCAGTAGTTCAACCCACTTGCTCGCTCTTTCCGCAGTAAGCACACGGAATAAGAACCGGTGCGTCGTTCTTGTCGTCGCATTTGGAACATTTGTATTTCGGGATTTCAGTTTGAAAGACAGGAAGAGTCGACAGCGGAGGCACAGACAGTGCGGACGTGGCTGCCGCGGTGCTGTGCAGACGCCTCGTCACGGAGGGAGGGGCCAGCCTCTAGGGAAATGTGGCCGCTGTTGCAGACAAGCCAGCGCTGATTGAGCAGGGATGTCCGCTGCGGTGCAAATCTTCCACACTTCGCATAGCGTGTGTCGCAAAACCCTCCGTTTCAACTACTGGTCGCCTGTTACGTTTTCTCACTGCAGCAGCATTACAACACGAAGTTGTGCTGCGACTCAGTTTCCTCACCGTTTCTGGTGTTTCTCAGCAGTAAGGCCACAGGCTCTCTTTTTCCTTTCTTCTTCTTCTTCTTCTTCTTCTTGATCCCCTCTTGAAGAAAAGTAACCCCGGTTTGGTACGTTATTGTTCTCCCTTCATAGTTGTCTACTAAAATTTTGTTACATGTGTTCATTAGGGTGGGCCGAAAAAAGTGAATTTTTGAGTATCGAGTTGTAATAGGGCTCGAAAGTTGCGTAGTTGTGTGCTGATTAACGAAAAAATTATTTAAAAAATCTAACTTAATATCTTCAGTTGGTGCAAAGGGCTTAAAGTTTCTAAAAAAACGATAAATTTATAGAATTTCTGAAAGGTCATATAAAAATATATCTTTCAGTATCACGTCCCAATACGACTCAAAAACTGCGTATCCATGTATAGTTTAACATAAAAATATTTTTGATAGTCCTAGCCTATGTAATCAGTTCGCGCTAAAGACCGTAACTATCGAAATATGACAACATTTCTAAATGTTCAAAATGTTACGGAAATTTGCTAATATCTCGTATTTATATCTATGTTTTAAATATGTTAGGTTTTATTTATTATGATTTGATTATTTAAAGAGATAACATCATAGCTTTGCAGCTCTTTGCCCATTTCACCAGCAAATTTGGTTAAATGACCCAGAACTCACCACGAGGAGGTGACTGCAATTCGAGTTCCACCCACATCCTACCCAACCAACCAACCGCCCAAGGAGGTCATACTAATTATAGATTCATATTTACAATATATACATTTATTTATATTTTTATACCTTTACTTGCATACTAGTCAAAGATGTAGTTGGCTTGAATTCTGATTTTTGTCCAAATTTTGGTATTATTGATCTTGACAGCAGAGTCGTCCTAATGAATCCATCTCTGCTATCTTGCCCACGTACTTTTTCTGCAGCCTCTGTTACTAATTTTACACATCTTTCTACAGCCTGAGTGTGGCACGGAAAGTTCAGAAATTCAAATTCGGGCAAAGTCTTGTTCATCAAATATGTAGAAATGGATTCTGTCGTCAATTTCTGCATCACTGGGGGAGGCGATAGCTTACATTTTGACCAATCTATAAGGTCACTGTAGTCAGTAGCCTCAAAATCTAGTATAAATGTTCTTACTGCAGCTTTGCGGTTACTTTTCATATTTCTTGCTTTTAGGACTCTCCTAAAACGCAACTCTCTAGTATGTGACCTCACGTCTACTATCATAGCCAATAACACGTTTTATGGATGACAGAAAAAAGAGTTTCGTTGAATCACCGGATCGATTTCCTTTTTTATGTTCGCTGGAAGATGTCTGTAAGTTTTAATAACCTTAAAATCATGCTTTGGACCATATTTTACTGAGGCGTATCTCTTAATATCGAACCAGACTGGCGCATATATCTTTAGAATATAGTCAACTAAAATCGTGAGTTCATTTGTGGGATTTACTTCAGAAATATAAAAGAGCAACACTCTATTCGCACATGTCAACCAACGGGAGTGACTAAGAGGTCCAGGATCACGATTAGCCAGATCTGGAGTACATTTTCCACTTTGAATAGTTTTGACAATATCCAGGAGGTATTGTTGATCTTTGCTTAAATTTGTGTCAGATCAATTTTTCTGACAACCCTGACTCCACAACCTCAAAATCAATAACAGGTAACTTTTCAGTCAGTCAGTCTTTTTCCAATTATTCCACTAAACGAAGATGGTCCAGTTGACTGAAAATTAAGAGGACACAGTTTGTAGTAATCGATGGTAAGGCATCGACTAAAACAGAGGTGATATCGGGCGTTCCACAGGGTAGTGTTATTGGTCTTCTGCTGTTCCTTATTTACATAAACGATTTGGGAGAAAATCTAAGTAGCTCTCTTAGGTTGTTTGCAGATGACACCGTCATTTACCGTCTAGTAAAATCATATGAAGATCAAAACCAACTGCAGAACGATTTAAATAAGATATCACTATGGTGATTGACTCTAAAAATGAGAAGTATGAAGTCGTCCACATGAGTACGAAAAGAAATCCGTTAAACTTCGTTTACAAGATAAATCAATCAAACATGAAGGCCGCAAACTCCACAAAATACCTAGGAATTACTATTAGTTCAGACTTAAACTGGAAAGAACAGGTAGATAATGTCGTGGGAAAGTCAAACCAGAGACTGCGTTTTATTGGCAGAACCCTTAAAATATGCAATAGAACTACTAAAGAGACTGCATTCACTACGCTTGTCCGTCCTTTTTCGGAGTATTGCTGCCGAGTGTGGGATCCATACCACGTGAGTTTGACGGAGGACATCGAAAGAGATCAAAGACGGGCAGCTCGTTTTGTATTGTCACGAGATAGAGGAGACAGCCTCACGGGAATGATACAGGACCTGGGATGGGAATCTTTACAACAACGGCGCTTATCGTTATGGCGTGGTCTACTTACGAAAGTCCAATCACCATTCTCCTCTGAATGCAAAAATATATTGTTGAGTCCCACTTACGTAGGTAGAAATGATCATCAGAATAAAATACGAGAAATCAGAGCTCGAACGGAGAGATTCCCGCGCGTTATTCGAGAGTGGTATGGGCGATGAATGTATAAAGGGTGGTTCGATGAACCTTCTGCCAGGCAGTTAAATGTAATTTGCAGAGTATCCCATGTTGATGTAGATGTAGATGTAACATAAAACTCACACTAGCTATATAACACCATTCGATTATTGGTAATGCGATTACAAGTTTCTGGTGAAAAATCAAAATATTTCCCTATTGTTATAGTATGCAATCTACCTATTCCAGAATGAAACTTCCACTCTGTAGCGGAGTGTGTGCTGATAAGAAACTTCCTGGCAGATTAAAATTGTGTGCCGGAACCGGGACTCGTACCTTGGACCTTTGCCTTTCGCGGTCAAGCGCACTACCGACTGTGCTATCCCGACACGACTCACGATGACGCCTCACAAATTTACTTCCGACAGTACCTCGCCTCCTACTTTCCAAACTTCACAGAAGTTCTCCTGCGAACCATGCAAGACTAGCACTCCTGGAAGAAAGGATATGCTGGAGACATGGCTTAGCCCTAGTTCTGGCACACAATTTTAATCTGCCAGGAAGTTTCACATCAGCGCACACTCCGCTGCAGAGTGAAAGTTTCATTCTGGAAACATCCCTTAGGCTGTGGCTAAGCCATGTCTCCAGCATATTCTTTCTTCCAGGAGTGCTAGTCTTGCATGGTTCGCAGGAGAGCTTCTGTGAAGTTTGGAAAGTAGGAGGCGAGGTACTGGCGGAAGTAAAGTTGTGAGGCGGCATCGTGAGTCGTGTCGGGATAGCACAGTCGGTAGTTCGCTTGCCCGCGAAAGGCAAAGGGCCCAGGTTCAGGTCCCGGTTCCGGCACACAATTTTAATCTGTCAGGAAATTTCAATCTACCTATTCTTCCTTTTTATTCTGAATGACGTGTGTGTGCATGTGCTTCCATTTTTATCGCTTGTCTGGCAAGGAAAATTTGTAGTGTAATATTTGCGGTCTGTCATAAAATTCAGATCAAGTATAGAATAAGGACAGTCGCTCAGCGCATTGGAACATGTATTAAGTTAGAGTATAGTGACTTCTCTGGAGACTAGAAATCTGCTCTGTATGAATCAGCATGGGTTTCGAAAAAGGTGTTCGTGTGAGACCCAGCTCGCGCTTTTCGTCCACGAGACTCAGAGGGCCATAGACACGGGTTCTCAGGTAGATGCCATGTTTCTTGACTTCCCCAAGGCGTTTGGTATAGTTCCCCACAGTCATTTAATGGATAACGTAAGAGCATTTGAGCTATCAGACCAATTGTGTGATTGGATTGAGCAGTTTTGTAGCTTACAGAATGCACCATGTCATTCTCAATGGAGAGTAGTCTTCTGAAGTAATAGTGATGTCAGGTGTGCCACAGGGCAGTGTCATGGACCCGTTGCTTTCCAAAATGTATATAAATGATCTTGTGGATAACTTCGGAAGTTCACTGATACTTTTTACGGATGATGCGGTAATATATAGAGATGTTCTAACAATGCAAAATTGTATTGAAATGCAGGAGGATCCGCATCGAATTGACGCATGGTGCAGGGAATGGCCATTGAATCTCAATGTAGACAAGAGTAATGTGCTACGAATACACAGAAAGAAAGCTCCTTTCTCATTTATCTACACTATTGCAGGTCAGCAACTGGAATCAGTTAATTCCATAAATTATCTGGGAGTAGGCATTATGAGTGATTTAAAATGGAACGATCATATAATATAATATAATATATAATCGGTAAAGCAGATAAAAGACCTAGATTCATTGGAAGAATCGTAAGAAGTGCAGTCCGAAACAAAGGAAGTAGGTTACAGTATACTTGTTCGCCCACTGCTTGAATACTGCTCACCGTTGTGGGATCCGTTGCAGGTGGGGTTGATAGAGGGAGTAGATAAGATCCAACGGAGAGCATCGCGCTTCGTTACATGATCATTTAGTAATCATGAAAGCGTTATGGAGATGTTCGATAAACTCCAGTGGAAGATTCTGCAGGAGAGACGCTCTGTCGCTCGGTACGTGTTTTTGTGGAAGTTTCAAGGACATACCTTGACCGAGGAGTCTAGCAGTATATTGCTCCCTGCTACGTATATCTCGGGAAGAGATAATGAGGTTAAAATCAGAGAGATTAGAGTCCACACAGAGGCATACCGACAATCTTTCCGCGAGCAATACGTGACTGGAATAGCAGAGAGAACCGATAGTGGTACTCAAGGTACCCTCCGCCACACACCGTCGGGTGGCTTGCGGAGTATGGATGTAGGTTCGTAACGCCGCTATCTTCTACGGACCCGTTCGCGTTAAGTGGGGAAATAAAAAAACAGACACACGGTACTTTGTTGGTGTCTATATTTCGTCATGCTTCACTGAAGTTAATTTGACTTAAAAATTTCGACATTAGAATGGATCTCAATTCGTAATGGAACTTAGGGAAATAAATCGACGAGTACTAACCCGATTATTACAGATATTGGAAGTAGATACGTTCATCTCTTGGAACTCTTGGGGCCTGTACAGCAAGCTCCTGAAGGCGGAATTAAGGTGAACAGCAGGAAATACGAACAGCTAGAAATGCTTTCATCTTATTTGAACCCTTCAAATGTTTGTACACCTATTGGACCGAATGGCTATGGTCAACAATCCTTAGACATACAAACTACATAAAATAGCTTACAATTAATGCAACACACAAACACACACCAACCAAAGCCGAGGGACTGCTTGTATCTTTGGGGAGGGGGGCGGTGAGGGCGGCAGACCTATCCATAGCATGATGCCTTAAACCATGAGGATACTGCCACGTGGTTGCGAACTGTTCTTCTGCAGTTCAAACGGGTCCTTTTGATGAGATCAACCACTTTTTCCCACAAGTAAGCGTCATTCAACTCTGTTGACCGTTATTTTTGGCTTTTGAAAAGAAATATTCAAAGACTGTATATTCACGCCTCACCAATAGTGCAGAGTGACAGTCATCATCATTGATTGTCTTTGTCTAGAATGTGGGGGCAAATACCTTACTGGCTTTCAAATGCGTTTGACTGCAGTATTAAAACGGTATTTATTGAATGCTCCTAAGGAACGGCATGAAAAAGAAAGAGAGGGAGAGAGAAGGAGATGAAAAACAGCACTTTCAGGCATCCTCTTACGACAGTACTGCGTACAAAATGTCACGCCTAATGATACAACTCATTTCACTGGTAGTTAATTCACATATAAGTTTGCTCTCCAATTAAATAACACACTGGAAGTGACGCTACTATCAGTAAAAGAAGTATATGCTGAAAAAATCCTATAAAGCACAAAAAGTTGGTGAGATCAAGCAAATGTTAAAATAATCCCAAAGGATGTTTTCTTTCTATAAAGCTATTTGTAGCCTAGCTTACACTGTATTGTTTCAGGTGAAGATTTCTATATGTACTGACACTATTTGCTACCTGTTATAATCAATCTCCAAAAGGATTTTGTACCTTTCTTTTTTAACTGTCAATATCGTTACAGTGCTACTGCTAATAATTTTCCTAACAAACAGTGTTATTAACCAATAAATGTGTTTAAATAATAAGTAGACAGTCACATACTATAGCAAAAAGTGGAATCTGCAATACCTGTTGGATCAGTGTTGCGTAATTTAGTTTTCTGTCTCTTCTGTCAAGTTGTTTTCGAATACAGTGAATAAGTTATGGAATTTATCTCACGTGCCGACGAACTTTTATCGTGTGACCTTCATGCCAGATGTCAGTCATATTACTCATCGTCATTACGTACTTTTCCATTAGCAAAAGGTCTATTGTAACCAGTATAGAGAAATCAGAGCGTAATTCACCACTACGTTTGTAATGTTTCTGCTATGTTGTGCGCTCCTTACAAACCCATTGCCAACATCACAAACACAAAATATTGGACACCTAAATAAATCTATACCACCGAACATTTAAAATATCACATTTTCGCGTTCAGTTTAACATACAATTAACACTATTAATAGAACATATTTAAGAAATATTATGTTGATTTAAACATAACTTTGGCTGTCCTTTCTTTTGGGTAATTTTAAATTTTTATACTTTCGTAAATAAGAGCTACAAACATGAAAAATGCATTACGGAATATGCTGAGCCTATAAAGATAATAATTTGTATAAAAACAACACTACTAAATGTTAGAATTATTGCACAACATTATTACATATTTACCTTTTGTTTAAATAAATTAGGGCAGTCCATGTTTTATATATCACTGGATCCTAAAGTAAATACTGATCATTTTTCACACACTAAAATTAAAAATCCGTTGGGTACTAAGAAATAGACAAATCTACGACGACTTTATACAAATCCGCATTTATAAAAAATTAGACCAAAAATTGAAGTACCTTAAATTTACGTGTCCAAATAATAATATATCTACACAATATTGATAAAACAGATAAGTGGGCACTTCAAAAACACAAATAATGTACATAACTTGAACAAATTTAACATGAGTCAAAACATTACTTTTAATTTGCGTATACTATTAAATACAAATTTCATAAAACACATACGTAAATTGAGATAAACAAGTTAAAGCCTAAATGTAATATTTTAATTTATGTATTTTGCTATATCAAGTATTATTGTAATATTTATTTAATATCTGAAAAATATTGTTGTTAGTCTTATTACGTGGTTACGCAGAAAATGTTTGAATTGAAGCCATGTTTTGTCTCTCTGTTCATGGTTACAAACCTGTAAGCAGATCTGTTATCTGTTGCTGCATATTTTGAACATTATGATGTTGCACAACTAAATAAATTTGTTTCCGTCACAATGGAACTATCATGAAGCATGTCTTTTATTAATTAAATGAAGATCCCGAAATATATTCTACTATTTAGCTGAGTGCTGAGCATCAACAGCGCAAATGTCTGTCTTCAAGAACAAAGCTAAGTAAAATATTTATGTTTGGTCTTCCCCAAATAAAGTGAAGTGGATTGTTTTTAAATCTAGCTGTTAAAATGAACTAATTCTTCGTAAATCAGAAGACTTCATTTAAGCAGCTGAATCCTCGGACATAAGAGATGGTGTCGTTAGACGTTCAACGTACTGAATGTTTTGCCTAAATATATAAAGCTGAAACCAACAAGTAAAGCGAATAATTCACAGGCTATTCATTGCTATGTCGGACAAAATATACATCTTGAGAATCATAAACAGAACTGCCGGAATGGTGGGGGGCATGCATGTGAATGCGTAATACGCAATTACTCAAACGGACAGGAGAACCTCGCAAACATGTGATGCACGTGACGACGGAGAGCGAACATGCAATTACTGCTCCAAACAGTGCAGCGTGAAACGCACCCAATCCGCTTGTAATTATGCTGAAAGTACATAATGTCTCATTAACGGTGAGGGCGTCGTCGTATCCCCATTAGCATAAAGCAAATATGATTACGTCGTTTATGTAAAGGACGTACAAGTACAGTGGCAGTATGATTCGCTTAACCGCCTTAGTGTAAAACGTTGTAAGTGTTCGGGAATAATATGTGGACAGCGTGACAACTATGTCAATGAATTATGTACAGCACTTGATGTAAAGGTTTTAATAATTGCCGACATGACTATCAAATTGGTAATTCCAAAATGTATTAATATTCTTAATATATTAATGTAATAAATTAATTTGAACTTTACACTGTTGCATAGAGGAGAACAGTTACCTGCAGAAATTCGAGTAAGTTAAAGGAAAAAAATATTAAAATGTTTGTAACTCACCTGCTGGGTCATTAGTCCGTAGCTTAGAAACTACTTAAAATAGGGTAAGGTGGTACAAATTCGACATAGGTACAATTCCGATCAACATAAGTTTTCGCGCCATTTTTCACTCGTAGCACTTGCCTTTGTGTGGCGTTGTAGTGTAACAGGTTTCAACAGTTGCTCCTGTCTTTTCCAAGAATACACCACTTTGTGCTACGGAGATATGAATTTGTTCCTGTTAAGATGGACGTGAAGCTACTTCGTCGAACGCGCTCTTATAAATTTTCTAGTTTCCACGCGCTTGTAAATTCATTATTGTGCAACGTTTGGTACCGCGAAGTATGCGCTGGTGCCCGAAGGAAAAAAGTGCTTTTTATGTGGAAAAAGTCAATGATCAAAATTGTACGAGGAAGTGATCATAATTGTACCTATAATTGTACATTTCTTATCGATTTTTCTCAATTCTGTAACCTTTTTTTGTGTTCATGCCAACATTTGTAATTGTCTAATATTTGTGTTACATATTCATTAAACATTCAAGAACAAGTGCCATAGTTAAAATTATTTCTTTTCTCAATATATTTGCAGTTACAATTACATTTGTCCGAAATGATCGAAATTTTACCACATTACTCTAATACAAACTAACCTAAGGATAACAAAAAAAAACACCCATGGGGACTCGAACTTCCGACGGCGAAAGGGCGCGCACACCGCAGCACGGCGCCCCAGCGCGCACGGCTAATCCGCCGTGGCTAAGTTAACAAATATAACGTTGATAGATCACAAAATAGTTTCTTATTCAAGAAGTGCACAAGGAAAATAAAAGTTTTTCAAATGCGCACATATGGTCTTTCGTTTCTCAAAACGTAAACTAAAATTTGTGTACTGATTGAACGAATTTTGCCGCGGTGGAGTAGCCGAGCGGTCTAAAGCGTCTCGCTGCGGAGCGCGCGGTTGCTCGCCGTGGAGGTTCGAGTCCTCCCTGGGGCATGTGTGTGTGTTTGTCCTTAGGTTAGTTTACCTGGGTTTAAGTAGATTGTTAGCTACGGACTGATGACCACGCAGTTTGGTCCGATAGATTTACAAACCTTTGAACATTTTTGAACGAATTTTTTCTAAGTGAGTCTGTGTAGAATTTGTCCATTTAAAGATATATATATATATATATATATATATATATATATATATATATATATATATATATATATATGAATGCACAGTTTCGCGGCGAGCTTTACTGATGAAAATCTGCCTGGCTTCCAGATATGGATGCCGTGGCAGATTAGCCGCGCCTACTGGAGCGCCGTGTTGCGGTGTGCGCGGCTGTCCGCCGTCGGGGGTATGATTCCCCCACTCGGGCATCGGTGTTTGTGTTGTCCTTAGTTTAGTTTAACTTAGGTTAAGTAGTCTGCAAGCCTGGGACTAATATCAAATGTTCAAATGTTTGAACCTAAGGACAAACACACACACCCATGCCCAGGGAGGACTCGAACCTCCACGGCGAGCAACCGCGCGTTCCGCAGCGAGACGCTTTAGACCGCTCGGCTACTCCACCGCGGCTGGGACTAATAACCAAGCTGTTGAGTCCCATAGATTTACAAACATTTGAACCAGATATAGATGCGCGGCTTCCTGTAACGTCACAGGTTTCGCCGCATCGCCATATATGGCCATGATTTGGTCGCGTACCTGCCGCGCCCGCTTCAATCGCCTGATGGCCGGGTCCCAAGCTGTGATCAGATGTCTTATTTCAGTTTTTTTTTTAATTTTAGATCATATCCTTTATTACGCTATCCTAGAATGTATTTGTTCTGGTACTGAACGTGAAAGATGTTTCTGTTATGCCAAGAACTCAGCAATTGCGGAACTCGCTCTGGAAAGCAAAATATCGCATTGCGTTCAACGAGACATCAGTCATAACCACAATAAATACTTTGTGGGATAACGTAATAAATGAGGGTAACCAAATTAAAATACCTAAACAAACTCTTAATAAAGACGGTGGCTTGCAGCTGAATATAGCTTGGGACCCTGCCATTTGACGTTGAAGCGGGCGCGGCAGGCAAGCATCCAAAACACTGCCATAGACGTCGATGCGTCGAGAACCAGAGACGTCACAGGAAGCCGCGCAGCTATGTAAGACCGGTGGCAGAAACGATTCGACAGTCACCACTTGACAATGGTTGAGGAGATCTCGCCAGAAAGTTCGTGGATATATCACTTAACGTGCCTGGAATCCCGAGTGAATTTCATCATAAAGGTCTTCTAAACACATAATTTGAATGGATACGTTTCATCAAGTAGACAGTTTCTTATATTGCCCACAGAAGTCACTCAACCTGCACAAAGGCGTAAATAACCACGCTAGATCAGTGCCAACAGCGACGGAGTGGGTAAGACGGCCGTACAGTTACAGTCATAGCACCCGAAAGGAGGTACACAGCTCGTGTTAACTGTGGTAATTCCATGCGTAGCAGGTCGATTCAAAAGTTTGATGGTATCCGCATTTGTCCTTAGTGTCAGTAGGGTCTCTCATGAAGTCCCGATGTCTTGGAGTGAACCGAAGCGACATTATTCGGATGTCTGATTGAATCCATCGTCGGTGGTGGAAGCGGGACAGCGGCTGGTCAAGGTTAAGGAACTGAGGTTTTAGACGTTATCCTCCATATTTGATTGTTTTTCCAGACGAAATCCATGAATCCAGTTTAAGATCCCTACTTTTGGATATCATGCTCCGATGTAGTGACCTGAAGATGGCATAGTGAAATGCCGAAACTGGTTGCAATTGAATAAATATTTCATTATACTTACGGCTGTTGGTACGTCAGTTCCTTAAGATTATTCGGATGTAGAGGAGGTACAGATATACTGTCGATAACTCGCTCTGGCCTCCCACAGGCCACCAAAGCAGTTGATAACCACTACTAATGGATTTCAGCTCGGAGGAACCTTGAGAGGAATGCCACAATCGTGAATAATGATTCTCGTGCTCCCAACGGGTGTCGCGTTTCGACTCAAACTATTCGCATTAGGCTGCATGATAAGCAACTCGCGATCTCTATGGCAAGGGTCAAGCTTTGAAACCTCTACACGTTCCACATCATTACGAAGTGTCGTATTCATGATCTATGGAACAAGTACTAATCTAATCTATAATACAGCGCAGTACTCATGGGCAAAATAGATTTCTGAATGGACTCGTCAGTCGCGTCAGAGGTTCGAGTCCTCCCTCAGGCATATGTGTGTGTGTGTGTGTGTGTGTGTGTGTGTGTAGTAATTTATAAGTCTATGGATGGATGACCATAGTAGCTTGGTGCCATAGAAATACAAACAATTGTTTTACTTTTCTTTCTTTTGGACTCGTCAGAATTGGCATCAGGTGCTATTAACATATGAGACTCGCATCTACCTTCAACGAGACAATCGTCGGAGACGAGCTTGGACGCAACCTGGTGAGCCCCACCGTCATAGACAAACCGTCCAACGAGTGCAGCAAGGTATTGGTTCCGTGATGTTTTGGAGTGGAATTATGTAGGGCTAACTGACGCAAGATATAGGGGTGACATCCTCCGACGTGTGATGCAACCATATCATTTGGGTGTGGGATTCGTCTTAATGAACGACAATTCTCGCGCTCCTCGTGCACATGATTTGAATTAGTTCTTTCATAATAACAATAGCACTAGATTGGAATGGTCAGCATGTTCTCCAAGCTAAAACCCCATTGACCATGTCTGGGATACGTTGAAATTGCCGTGTTTTAGCGAGACCAGCCATCAACCAATCTATGAGATCTGCGCCAAATCGCCGATGACTTGTGGAATAATCTGGGTGAACAGTCTCCTGATGATACTGTGGACCGGCGCCATGACGAATACAGGCACGTATTAGTGCAGACGCCGTGTTACCGGGTATTGAGGGCGCTGGTGTATGATTTGGAATGTCAATCATTGGCGCACAACTTGTGAATTTCTGTTTACATGAGCAAGAAAGAGGATCTGTAGTTTTGTATATCACTATTCTAATTTTATTTAAAGTGTCATGAAACCCCATAATCGTGATCGTGCAACACTTTCTTTGATTTTGAAAGCTCGATAATTCCACGAAGACTTACATCAAAAGAAATGATTCGTACATATCGAGGTTAAGCTAATCTTCTGATACGTATTTATAGCAAATTACTATATTCACAAGGGTGTATTCGTTGTCCTGAAGTCGAGTTATAGATGTGATCGAATCTAGATTCATTTTAAAATATGATTTTCGTTGAAGGTGACGTTAGACTTCAGAGGGCAGATATAGAAGATTGAGCTAGTACGAGATAAGTAATTTCGAGGTAGTTTGAATGCTTAATAGACAAACTAGATAGTGTGATCTACGAAGATAATCTTGGGTTACACTTTTCTGAAGTGGTGTCGGAAGTTTCAGAATTTGTCGAATATCTTGACACTGACGCCATACCATACATTTATTTATTGGACATTTGTATCCACAAGTTGTTGTGTGAGATCACATTTGATGCAACTCGTTGCGATGTTTGTTGTATAATACCTATTAAAACATTTCCCTACACAGAAAGTTATTTTAAGAACATTCCTTAGTAGACTTTAATCAATGCCTACGGCTCAATGAATCGGCAAGTGGCAACAAGCCGAGGGCAAACCGTTTTCATCGTAATCATCCTTAGTAAGGACTGAGATACTCTCACAAACCTATGTAAAATAAAAATAAACAGTGCGGCAGCTCAGTTACAAGCCACCAGTATTCTGCTTGTTGGTAATGTCCAACAAGGCAATGCTGCTCCATCATTCCCAGTCAAAACTTATTGTCCATTTCTAATGACTTGCAGTTTGTCGGACATCAAACAAGTATACTCGAAGTCTATATCCTTGTTTCAGCCAATCACTGGGATTACGAAAAAACAATTTAGAAAACCAGTAATATAGGTAAGCAAAAATGTGGGGTAATGCACAAGATGACTGAGACAAAACAGCGCGGAGTTAACACCACTGCACTCTGGTTGGCGTTCTATAAATACATAGCTGAGCAAACGTAATCATCTACTCACAATTGTATCCATGTAAAATGAAATGGGACAATATTATACTTCTGGATCCATCACCTGTTTTTACATATTGTATTTACCTATACGAAGAAGGTACTTTTCAATAATTTCGTTGTTGTTGTTGTGGTTGTGGTATACTGTCCGAATTATTGTGTGATTCAGCTTTTCACGTAGTCAGTACATTGCAATTTCATAATAAAAATTTCACTCTGCAGCGGAAATTGCGCTGATATGAACCTTTCTGGCAGGTTAAAATTGTATGCTGGAACCGGAATTCGAGCCTGGGAGCTTTGCCTAACTGTGCGGTAGGAGGCGAGGTACTGGCAGAAATAACGTTCTGAGGACGGACCGAGGAGGTTAAAATAAAGGGAGATGGCGGTATCTGTGCCTAGCACATACGTCAGTTGAAGCCTGTGCGCCATCTTGGTGAGTTATGGAATGCTATTTCTCTGTTAAAATTATGCCTTAAGTCGACCCTTTTGCTGTTAATGTGTTTGAATTGACAGTAAGTGAAAAGTATGTACTTTCCAACAATATATTTTCTTGTATAAATACTAATAAATATTCATAGAAGGATATCAAAAAATAATTTTAACGGTATTTTAAAGCTTTTAACATGTTGCACATCTTGGCAAAATTGCCGGACGTGATATATAACATGAGCTGTACAGTACGAAATCTTCTCCAAGACCCAGCAATATGGCGGAGGCAGGCTTCAATTTTTCAGCATAAGCGCATCTTATATTCTAACCTTCTTGGGATGGACCGTGGAGCTTGCCAGGATAGGTCAGACAGTAGCGCGCTTGCCCGCGAAAGTCCAAGGTTCCAGGTTCGAATCCCGGTTCCGGCATACAATTTTTATCTGCTAGGAAGTTTCATTGTAATTATCTTCAGCTGTACATAAATATTGTAATCTTAATCCTCTTCGAACTACTTATAATTCCTACTTGGTACATTTCCATTAGTTGAGGTACTCTTGAGGTCTCAGGACATGGCATGTTAACCTATCTTTATTTTAGAAAAGTCTCCTCGTTAGCTATTTGAGCTACTATTATGTTCCTTAGTAACATAAAAATTCAAATTGCCATATGTTTAATTTCGTTTCCACTTTTAACTTCTATATGATAGTATCTTCCATACAATTATTTTCTTAAAGTACATTGGACGTTAGAGGTACAATTAAAGTTAAACGCTTCTGGCTATTTGGTAGTCACTGTCTTATATCCTCATTACGTAATTCGGCAAATGTTATTTATATTTCTTATATTTCGACTAAGTAATAAACTTATGTCATTTATTGGTGTCTTATTTTCTAGCCAAATCGCCTTAGTATCGTATGATTTCATTCGACTAAACACAATCTTCCTTCCTATAAAAGCTAATGTTATAACTTTTAACGCCTTTTTACTGACTCTAGACATTTCATTCAACTGAAATTCAAATAATAATTGTAATATATAAAAAGGGAAAATTTAAGAAAAACTGAAACTGTTATTGCAATTTATTTATTTATTTATTTATTTATTTATTTATTTATTTATTTTGTGATTTAACTCAACATTGTATCTCACGATTCGGACGAAGTTGACGGTAATTATTTTACCATTGCCTGACATCGCAGGATGGAAGCAATCTGCATCGATTAATTATCTGTTTGAAGATAAGAACGCCAAGATCGTAGTATGATTCATTTATTGATTGACGACCGGTTTCGATGGGCTATATCGCCATCATCTCGTCTTATAAATTCTATAATGTGGACCTGTTTAAAATATAAAATACACAAGTTATATTATGAAAAAAAAAGACCGCATTAGAATTTATAGGACTATATGGTAATGATACAGCCCATCGAACCGGTCATCATTAAATTGATTAATCATACTGCGATACTGGCATTTTCCTTTTGAAGGTAAAAGAGGGGGCTTGCCCCCCGTGGTACACAAAACAGATCAGATCACTGTTACAGAAGCAAATCAAAACGCATGCAAAATTTAAAAAGACACAGAATCCACAAGACTTGCTATCTTTTACTGAAACTCGCAACATAGCGCGGACTTCAATGCGAGAAGCCTATAGTAGTTACCACAACGAAATCCTGTCTCGTAATCTTGCAGAATATCCAAAGAAATTCTGGTCATATGTGAAGTACACTAGCGGCGAAACACGAACAATACCTTCACTACGCTATAGCAATGGTAATACTACCGATGACAGTACTGCTAAGGCAGAATTACTAAACACAGCTTTCCGAAATTCGTTCACCAAAGAAGGAAGTGAACACTCCAGAAATGAACCCAAGAACAGCTGCCAGCCTGCGAAACTTATAAGTAGATGTTTCTGTAGTAGAAAAACAACTGAAGTCACTAAACAAAAACAAATCTTCCGAGCCAGATTGTACACCAACTAGATTCCTCTCAGAGTATGCTATGCTATCATTTACAACCGATCACTCAGCGAAAGATCCGTACCCAAAGACTGGAAAGTTGCCCAAGTTACTCCAATATTCAAGAAAGGCAATAGGAGTGATCCCCAAAATTACAGGCCAATCTCTTTGACGTCGATTTGCAGTAGGATATTGGAACATATACTTTGTTCGAACATTATGAACTACTTCGAAGAGAACGACCTATTAACCAATAGTCAACACGGATTCAGAAAGTATCGCTCTTGCGAAACACAGATTGTTATTTGTTCACATGAAGTGATAAGTGCAATCGACAAGGGATCGCAAATCGATTCCATATTTCTGTATTTTCGGAAGGCGTTTGACGCTGTACCCCACAAGCGGCTTCTAATGAAATTGCGTGCTTATGGAATATCTCCCCAATTGTGCGATTGGATTCACGATTTCCTATCAGAAAGGACACAGTTCGTTGTAACTGACGGTAAGTCATCGTGTAAAACAGAAGTGACATCTGGCGTTCCCCAGGAAAGCTATATAGGTCCCCTACTCTTTCTTGTGTTTATAAACGATTTAGGAGACAATATGAATAGCTCCCTTAGACTATACGCGGATGATGCTGTCGTTTATCGGTTATTGAAGTCAACAGAGGATCAAAAGCAACTGCAAAGCGATTTAGACAAAATTTCTACATGGTGCGAAAATTGGCAGTTGACATTAAATATAGCACAGTGTGAAGTAATACACATGACCACATTAAAGAAATCGCTGAACTTCAATTACGCGATAAATCAGTCCAACCTTAAGGTCGTAAATTCTACAACATACCTAGGAGCTACAATTACGAACAACTTAGACTGGAGAGAAAACAGAAAATATTGTGGGGAAGGCGAACCAAAGGTTACGTTTCATGAGCAGAACGCTTCGAAGATGCAAAAGCTCCATCAAAGAGACTGCCTATATCACACTTGTGCGCCCTCTCCTGGAGAACTGTTGCCCAGTGTGGGACCCTCACCAGGTGGGACTGACGGAAGATATTGAGAAGGTTCAGAGAAGGGCAGCTCGTTTTGTTTTATCACTTTACAGGGGGGAAAGCGTCATGGAAATGTTGCACGAATTGGGGTGGAAATCATTAAAAGAAAGACGTTATTCATTGCGGCGTGATCTGTTCAGAGTTTTACTTCTGAATCTGAAAATGTTTTGCTAGCACCCACCTTCTTAGGGAGACATGACCGTCCCTATAAAATAAGTGAAATCAAATCGAAAACGGAACGATTTAGGTGTTCTTTCTTCCCGCGCACTATTAGAAAATGGAACGGTAGAGAAAAGTGATGAAAGTGGTAAATGAACCCTCTGCTAGGCATATAAATGTGATTTGCAGATTATCTATGTAGATGTAGATGAAGATAATTATTTCATCGTTTTGTTCGTTACGGCCAGGAAACGTTTGAACAAAAATTCGGGGCAGTTACCAAAGAAAGTCGGAAAATTCGTACAAAGTTGAAAAATCGCAATTTTTGTATGCACTCTATCTTAGCTGACGGTAGGAACGACATACTTGGTTTAACCGATCATTTGAAATATTTCTGTATTTTTCCATCGAGAAGAGGAGGAAAAGGAGACGAAGTTGGATAGGAGAAGGAGATTGACAGAGAGATAGATAGAGAGAGAGAGTGAGAGAGAGAGAGAGGGTGGGTACGTATTCAATTCCCATATATTTCAGCGATCTAGAAGCATTGCCACTTTCACTAGTATTCTTTTTTGTTACATAAAAAGAAGAGTGCATATAAATCTATAGTTTTCATCCAGTCTTGATAAAGTTTTGTTACTTGACCTTAAAACCAAGACGAAGGTCATTATGGGTGTAAGAATCGCGAGGGATGAGATTAAATAGAGGTAACACTGCTGTGCAGATACTAAGCAATGGAAACTGCCACTGTTGGTGATGGCCCCTCCCACGTCACCGGCGTGCGATCAATCGAGGGAAACTGAGTCACTTCTGAGCGAGCGGTCCAACGGAACGGTGTCACTGCATGAGACATGGGCCACATTTTACGAACCAAAAGTGAACATTAATCCAACGAATGGCGTCATTATGGGTCGCCGCGAAATTCGAAAGTGCCTCAAGGCCCCAGTATGGTGAAAGTTACGGTGATTCTCGTGTACGACTGTCATGGTGTTATCCTAACGCATTACGTTCCTCCACGGCGTACCGTTAATGCACAGTGTTACTGTTTTTGGAGCATCACCTACGACAAATCTGCGAAAGAAGCGGCAACACTTTCTGCGCATGAGAACATACGGACGCATACAGCGCAAGCTGTGTCTCCTCTGTTAGGTCGATGAGACTGGGAAGTACGGTACCGTCCACTACACTCCCTAGCCGTAAGTCCTTTTGGCTTTGATTTTACTCCGATGATGAAGCAATCACTTCGTGGCATTCACTTCAGAACTGATCCATAGATTCAACAGGCAGTAGACCACTACATTCGAACTATCAACAGAACAGGCTCTGCTAACGGTAAACTACGCCTTCCACATCGCTGGCAACGGGTTGTACACAACAGTGGTGCCTACTTTGAAGGGCAGTAACAGGTGCAAACATGTAAAGTTTTCGTATCGTTTTTTAATAAATAGTTGTCACTATTTAAGTTCCAATACTCGTACATAGTTAAGGATCACGAACAACTAATTTTGCGGGAAACAGCTGCATCACGCGACAATATAGCACATCTCATCCTAAACTACCTGATCGATTTCAACAAATAAGGTGCACATATCCCTTACCATGAGGTAGCAATTGTCCACTAGAGATAGGCAACTATCTTTCATATGACGAGTACTATGAGCAAACAGATGGAGTTGCGATGGGAAGCCCTTTGTCGCGTATCATTGCTAATTTATTCATGGAGAACTTTGAAGAGCATGCACTGGAGTCAGCAGCGTTGATACCTGCTTGATTTTAAAGATATGTAAACGACTATTTTGTTGTTTGGCCTCGTGGTAGTGAGAACTTGAATTATTTTTTGGGACATCTAAATTCAATCCATCCCAAGATCCGTTTCACCTTGGAAGTGGAAAAGAATGGTTGCCTGGCCTTCCTTGATGTGTTGGTCAGGAAAAAGGCAGATGGTACGTTGGGACATGTTGTCTATAGGAAGCCAACGCATCCTGATTTGTATTAGCAAGCTGATAGTTGTCACCACTCAGCTCAACGTGAAGGGGTCCTTCATACCTTAGTGCATAGCGCTCACGTCATTTCTGACCCGGAAAGTTTGCCCACTGAGCTGTCTCATCTGGAGGTAACTTCTTCACAGAATGGCTACGGTGAAGGGCAGGTTAAAAGAGCATTACGCTATCGACCAAATGGGCAACGGGCTAGTGATGATAGCACAGAGTCGGCGCCTACGTCAGTGGCCTCTTTGTCATGCGATGGCAGCACTTCCAACAACATTGGCCGCATTTTGCGTAAAAACAATGTAAAATGTGTGTTTCGTCCATCTTATAAAATTAAGGCACTTTTGGGATCCATTAAGGATGATCTCAGTTTGCGCAAGGCGGGTGTCTATCGTATCCCTTGTAGTTGTGGCATGTCATATGTTGGTCAAATTATTATGACTGTTGAGGACCGTTGTATTGAGTATAAACGTCACACACGTTTACAACGGCCAAACAAATCTGCTGGGGCCGAACACTGTCTTGACACAGGTCGCACTATGCACTTATCAAGGAAGCGATAGAAATAAAACTTGGTGACAACCTTATGAATAGGGATGGAGCGTTCTGCTTAAATTCCGCTTGGGATCGAACTCTCTCACTTGTCAACAAACAGAGGGACAAAACTAATCCGACCTCATCCGTCGAGAACTGTAGACTGATAATAAAATCCGTGGTAAGTGCCAAAAATGAATTTTTTTTTTTTTTTTTTTTTTTTTTTTTTTTTGTGAAAATGTGGGCTACAGCCGTAACACTACTCAGTAAAAAGCGGGCTTCGATGTGTAAGTAGTTCTAATGTTTCTCACAAGAATGCCCGATGATCTATGTGCCACCTGTTGTGAAGTAAAATCTGGGCTATGTGGCAGTGCTCAGAGGTGCACGTGAGCTTTGTTATTATTGTTTGAGTTGAGGTTCCATCGTGTAGCAAGCAGTAACTATTCATTTTGGGCTTTTCCTGAATGGAAATGGTAAATAAGCTTAGAGCAGAAGGAAGTCCTACAAGAACAGCCGGAATGTGACATTGCCTGAAAAGCAACCTCCAGCTGTTGGGGTAGGTTTAAATACCTCTACAACATCATAGACCTAGGTTTTCGTTTATTAATAGCTCAAAGTTGTATTCTTTTGGCTTTTAATGTCACAGTTGTTTGTATATGCGTTTTTGTTATGAGTGCAAAGTAATGAAAAACAGGTTATTAGACGCAGTGTTTACACTTCTAATGGCCTTCTTTTATGTAGGTTTCATGCTGATGCCCATATATATGCAAAAGCATTGCCTTCAAACTCTGAAACTAATCATCTTCAATCAGTTTTATGAACTAGGAGATAACGTCAAGCAAAATTCGTATCTAATGAGTATTAAATTATTAAACGTACGCGAAATGGGTCGAACACAAATTTGACTGAAAGTAGAAGGCGTGACAGTGTATTTGATACGATTCCTCATGGCAAAGGTGATCACAAACAAGTGTGCAAGCAAACATGTATGGAAATCCATGGCATCACAAAGCGTAGGGTTGAAAAATTGGTTAAACCGAAAAAGCGTGGTCACGTTACGTACTTTGAACGTAGGGGAAATGAAACCAAAGAGAGGAGTTACACAGGTGATGATGCACAGCGTATAGTTGAACACTCAACAATTTTCCCCCAAGAGGAAAGTCATTACACAAGGGCCAAAAGTTCACTTATGTGTTTAAGCCAAGATTTGAATTATCAGACATTGTATGACGCCTTTGTTGCCCTTCATCCAGACCACAAAGTCAAATACAGCTTTCCATTTACTCCAATTTTGGACATAGCCCGGTTTTTACAGTAGAGGGTATGGCACATAGCCCGGTTTTTACAGTAGAGGGTATGACACATAGCCCTATTCTTATTTCCTATCAGTAATTAATTTTTTTCATAAAGATAAAAATTGAATGGTTGATTCAACTGCAATAAGTCTTTAAAGATTAATGGTAGACACAAATTAAGGCAAAAGAATTTCACATAAAGCCAAACTGTTCATTTTAGAAGGTTTTCTGCGTTTTACTCAGGACGTTCATTTTAGCACTTAGCACGGATTTTATAGTCAGTCTACAACTGATATTTATTATCGATATTCTGACCGGTTTCGTCTTCGGTCGTGTCGACGCTTTGTGCTTGCTTGCTCGGCGTGTGTTGTCTTTCCTGCTTACTCATTTTAAAGATCGTTGCACATTGCTTCCTCACTGCAGTTGCGCCTTGAACATGGGAGGGTGGTCTCCTGCCGAAATAACGGCCGTCGTCGATTTTGATACTTGGCAGCACACCCGTAAGTTTTTCGAAATCTTCCATATTTATTGGACTTACAATGAAACACGTGGCTTAAGATTACGAGTTTTGTCTTGCCAACGGCAATGATCGAGAGATAGAGCCGAAGCACTGCGTGAATTCACTGCCACCCCGTGGGGCCCCTGCAGGCAGCCTCCGCCGGACCTCTCGGCAGGATTCACATCACGCGCAACCCCCGACCTCCTAGATCAGCCCCCCTACCCCCTACCCCTTACCCCCTCCCCCTCCCGCCCCCCCTGCCCATCCCCACGTGCCGTCCGCCGGCTACAGATGTCTGGGGGCCTAATAGGCTCTCTCGTGACATATTGGCGCCCGGAAATAATACAATCTGCCCGGCAGAGTTTCACCGCTATCCTCCTGCTGAGGAGCCCTCCTGCCGTGCCGCCACCTCCTCGACGACCCGACGCAGGAAATCGGTGATCGGGTGGCGGGAAAGCCAGGTATCGACAGCGGATTTTGTTTCCTCTTCTGAAAGAGGAGTTTACTCGGAACGTTTTGGTGTGAAGTAGCAGTGCTATATGGGGTTTCAGCGGAGATAAACGACCATTTACGCACGCTGCATTTTGCTTTAGGTGACCCGTGCGAATACTTTGCAACGTTACTGGACACACGCAAAGCGGAAACAAATAACTGTAAGTATTTATTGCTTCAAAATATTTCATTATAGTTTTTAACAGGAGCTATAATATTGTATGCGTGACAGGTTTTTCATATTAATTTCATAGATATTCTTTAAAATCAATAGTTTATACGACTGCTGCGCAGCATTACGCTTTAGGTGTTGAGAATATGAAGATCACAGTGATGATACATTCAAAATGGGTTCCATCTAAAACAATTCTTCCTCTACGTCGAGCTCTAGCTTCAGTTTGTAACTCGTATTTTGTAACCATTTAACTTGCGATAGACAGACCCGATGTCTAAAATTTCTCCTAGTAGCAAATTGCAACGATAAAAGTTTGTCGTAAAAGCGCAAGAAGAGCAACATGCACCCGAGACCATACTTGAATCACCACTGATTTAAAGGTTGTATTACGTGCGTTGGTTTGCCATTCGATAAAGCTAAGACCCAATGATTGCCTCAAACAGCAAGCGCCACTCCTCGGCGTGGTAAATGAAAAAGTTTTCTTTCTTTAAGGGTAATACTGCATAGTCCCTTGTTCTCTTCCACATGTGCAGAACGCCCGCATGACAATATCCCCACACACCGTGAAACAAAGATAATTATATATTTTTAACGACATTACAGCGTTCAAAGAATGAAATAAATTACAGTTTGCGATCAGTTATGGCTTTACTTCCTAGGTTTAGATGGAATACCAAAGTGCGGCGAATGAAAAGCTGTGCCCGGCTGGGATTAGAACCCGAGATCTCCGGCTTTCTAGGCAGACACGTTAACCACTCCGCCACCGAGGACACAGTGACCTGCCGAAGTGTGCTTTGTAGTGCTTCTTTATAATGTCAGCCGTAACTGAAAAAGCCGCCGCGTGTGAAATCAGATCTGTGATTCGTTTTCTGAATGCAAAGAAACTTAAACCAAAGGAAATTCATCGGCAAATCTGCGAGGTTTACGGACAAAATGCTACGAGTGATTCATTGGCTAGAAGATGGGCCAGACTGTTTAGCGAAGGATGTTATCATTGCCCGTCTGTCGTTACTGATGAACTGGTATACACAATTGAAGAGAAAATTAATCACAGCCCGGACCTCACTCATAGCGTCTTTCATCTCTTCTTAGCGTTCAGCATTGTCCTTGGTAGTCAGCACTTTAACGATAATGACAAGCTGAAAGTACATGGTGCCACATAGGTGAACACACAGGCCGCAACCTGCTATGAAGATAGTATACAAAAACTTGTGCCACCCTATGACAAGCGCCTACAAAATTTCGAAAAGTATGTAGAAAACTAGTTTAACAGTTATAGATTTGTCTACAATTAATATTTTTTCTGTATCTGAACACGTCTGTTTTATATAAACAAACGGAGCTTACTTTGTGGACATACCTCGTAGTAGATTAACGTTTCAGTGCTTCGAGTCAGCATAAGTAATCGTTATTACCGAATCAAAACGATTTGCTACAGCTCCACCCAATACACATCACTCCTAATACCATACCGCTACGAGGGGCGTACCCAGGCCCCCACGCCAGTAGGGGTACACAACGCCCCCCCCCCCCCCCTCCCTCACGATACAAGCGGACAAAATTTCTGAGCACATTGCTTTATTATTATATCACCAGCTTAAAAGAAAATGTATTTCTTTAATCCAGCTAAGGAACCTAATCTGAGTGTTCGTAGTTCTATGTAAAAATTGTCTTAGTAACCATTTAATTAGATAATCAGCGAACATGAAAAAATGATTCAGTCAATGTTTCACGTCCTGATTGGTTAAATTTCCAAAATACATTGAAACACGTTCATTTTAAATTTCTACCAAGAATCTGTAGTATTACATTGACATTTTTATTCAGTAAACAATATATCTACTACGCTTGTTGCTGACCACCGCTTTCTCTGGCAGCTAATTATGCTCTTCATATATTTTTGATGTTCATCTATCTTTTATGAGCTGCCCAGAACGCGGTTGTGTATTTCGTCTTTCAGGTTTTAGCGCTCGATGAGAACCGACGCACATCAGGGATTTCTTCGCTACCAATTGTTAAGTAGGTGTAAAATCGTTTTCTTTGTGAAATATGATGAAAATATAATCAGTTCGGTTAAAATATTATACTTATTTAAAATGACCCACCTTTTAATAATTCATGAAGTGTTTCTATTTTTCCGACAGTAATCTTGATTATGTAACATGATGCTTGGAGACATTGTTGGTCTTATATCTATAATTTACTAGAAACGTCTAGATATAATTATCTGTAACTTTCATGAATGTGACTTTATAGTAATTTTCATGGTCATTCAGTTAGCACAATCCGCTCTAAGCAAACCAAGCATCATTTTACACAATGCAGCAAGAGTTATACAGCCTCATCCTCTACATCCAGTGAACATAATGCAAGTATTTCAATGAGTAAGGTAAGAGCGGAATCTTTATGTAATATTGTACTCAGGTGTTGGTTTTATTCTAAATTACCACCGCCGCTAAATTGAAAGTCAGATTCTATGCCGGCCGCGGTAGCCGAGGGGACTGAGGCGCTCCAGTCACGGTCTGCACGGCCACTACGGTCGGGGGTTCTAATCCCCCCTCGGGCATGGATATTTGTGCCGTCCTTAGTATTAGTTAGTTCATAAGTAGTTTGTAAGTTTAGGGACTGATGACCCCGAAGTTACGTCCTATAAGCTATACAAACACATGAAACCTATCAGATTCTACCTATTTTCTTTATTTTTTTTTTTTTTTTTTTAGTCTGTTATATATAAAATTGTTTAAATGTGCCTGATCTGCCAAAGCACTTCTCCGTAATATTACAACGCGAGTGAAACTTTAAAAGCGGCCCCGAACATTAACAACCACTCCAACACCTGATGGGATTAAAAAAAAAGGCAATATTATAAATCAAAATCCCGAATTTTTGTCGGTCTACCTTCAAAATTTTCTGAATGACACCGATCTGACAATAAAGCTTTCAGCCCCTGTTACATCTCTCCCACACCCTAAGGGATGGGATACCGAAAAGTCGCATCTTAAACAACGCCTGCAATATGGGATCAATATCGTCTTCCTATTTCAAGCGCTCGGGTCGACGATTTGGAATGTAAGCTAAATGAAATTGGCTTAGATGAAGAACATTAATTCCACCCGTGCGAAGCTGAGCGGGTTGCTACTTTTTATATACGAGGCACCCAGAAGACAAGGAGTCTTTAAAAAAAATGAGTTTAGTACAGGAATGGGATGAGATAATACTAATCTGTTCGGTGGTAAAAAGATTCAACTGATTTTCCTGACAGTCTCTGCCATGTAGCGTGATGACCGTTAACTACTTGGTTGGTTGTGGTTTAACTTTGGAGCACAAAGGTCTAATATCACCAGGACCCCTTTACCTCCAAAAAGTGCAAATTATTCCGTTCGTGGTAGCAGATTTTCACTACATTATCTTTGTTATAAGACTAGATGTAAAATGAACTTTTGACGGTGTGTTTAGTCATATTTGAGTTCTTGATAAAATGAAATTGTTGTCTGTTGAAGGATATCCAGTCATCTTCACAAAGCACGTAAATGACTTCACTGATCTTAAACCATTAAACCGGTACTATAAGAAAACTGTGCCAGGGATATGGTAACGCAGGTACTTCATTTTGAAGAGGCAGTCTGTTTCCTCCTCTTTTGATATTACATCAGGTGAAGGTTTTATACCATACCAGAACCTGTCAATGAGAAATCAACGATCAGGTAAAATGTCTACACAATTTTACAGTGTTCAACCCAATGTTGTGAAACCGTAGGTAAAAGAGGAGAAATATGAAAACCAGAAGGAACTTTTGAAATTTCTGTTACCGATAAACCATCAAATTTAAAGAAAGCATATTCGATGAAACCATTGACTCATTATGCTTTGGCTCTCAAGCGGATGATGAAGTCGAAAATGTTCGAATGTTTGTAAATCTAATGGACTTTTGGGGTTATCAGTACCTAGGCTCACAAACTAACATAACGTCCACTAAGGACAACACACACCTATGCCCGAGGGAGGAATCGAACCTCCGATGGCGAGCAACCACGCACTCTGCAGCAAAACGCCTAAGAGCGCTGGGCCACTGCACCGCGGCTGATGGTGTACTGACTTGGGTAACAACATCTATGGCACAGATGATGATATTAATACATGTTGAAAAGGGTTAATCTCTGTTTTGTGCCGCGGCGGATTAACCGTGCGTACTGGAACGCGGTGCTGCGATGCGCGCGGCCGTTCGTCGTCGGGTATTAGACTTTCCCCTCGGGCAAGGGGATCGGGGGGTTGGGTTCTCCTTAGGTTAGTTTACCTTAGTTTAAGTTGTTTGTAAGCTACGGGCTAATAACCACGCACTTGAGTCCGATAGATATACAAACAACTCTGTTTCGTACATCAGTAAGTGAACTACTGAATCAATACTGTACCTTGTTATATCAAAAATACATGTTTTGTTCATTATCTAGTCTGAGTCTGAGCATTATCATTTTGTTTGCTTCAAGTAAGAAGTAAAGGAATCTATATGCGAGTTGTCCATTCAGTCATAAACCGGATGTTATATCTATTTATTACAATTGGTAATAAAAAGTTAAGGAAACGATTATTCGTCTGATATAGTGGAAATATTCTGCCTTAAGAAACCTATTAAACTGTTTTTCTATAAAATGATTTTGTTACTTACAAGGAGACTACTGTGTGTCAGATTTTGCAATTCTTTATTTTTCTGGTATGTGAAGTTCAGAATTCACATAACGGTCGACCAAAGCCATTCGACACACTTTTCAAAAATTCTCGAGAAAATCGACCTTGATGTTTTGCAAGAACACGTATCAATAATCCTAACATTTGCAGCATCTTTTGGTGTTGATTAGTTGGTTGCATCCTGGCCTTACAGCCATAGGTCATTTCGCTATGGCATTTTTTCTTCGTTATGTTCGAATGATAATGGTAATGGTATCGCACTTCAGCCAAATATTCATGAACAGCTGTCCTCTCTAATATTGGATGAAATAATCAGATTATTCGTGGTTCGTGTATAAACTGTGCGATACAAGAGAAATCTTCATGAACATAAATGAAATTTCCTTCCCAGTTTCTACATGGAAGAAAAATTGCGACTAATAAAAATGCAGCATTTGTGCGATGTGCTCGAGGTCATGAAAATTGTTATTTTCCTTGTTTTTACGTTGCTTGACACCCTGGCATGTGTGAAACCACATCGAAATGAAAGATTTTTGTTACAAGTGAAAAACCTTCAGCCGTTATTTTTGGATTTTAATTACTAGTTTCGAGAATACACTATTTTCTTCTTCAGATCCTTTAAGAATCTATGCTGTAATGCAAACTATCCTTCCATTATATTTATTGCGTAACAACCTCTCACACCAAGATGTAGCTGTTTCGGCTACATCTTGATGTTCATATGTTCAAATGTTTGTATAGTCTATGGGACTTAACTACGGGGTCATCAGTCCCTAAACTTACAAACTACTTATGAACTACTTACGAACTAGGACGGCACAAATATCCATGCCCGAGGGGGGATTCGAACCCCCGACCGTAGTGGCCGTGCAGACCGTGACTGGAGCGCCTTAGTCCCCTCGGCCACCGCGGCCGGCCATCTTGATGTGAGAGGTTATTAAGCAATACCTATAATGGAAGGCTAGTTTACATTACAGCATGGATTATTAAAGGGTCTGAAGAAGAGAATAGAATATTCTCGAAACTAGTAATTAAAATCCAAAAATAACGGCTGGAGGTTTTTCATTTGTAACAATAATACAAAGCTGTCGTCCCAACATCCTTCTAATCAAGATGGAAACACAAAGACTGAATGATTTTAATTATTTTATTTTTCGGTAATGCCACAAATAAATTTACAGTGTTCTGTGTGTTTTTTATTTAAACCACTAATATGATAACCTTTCCTAATAAAATATAAAAAATTACGAATAAACAAAAATACGTGCACTGTTCACGAAAATTACCATTATGTATTAAACAACAACAACAACAACAAGAAAATATCTCTCAATACGGGACTCGAACCACCGACTCTACAGTTGTGAAGCCAGACGCTACCACCATTTTTTTACTTTTTTTTCCTCAAAAATGTTCAAATGTTTGTAAATCTTTGGGGCTTATCTACACTCACATCAGTCTGTAGGCTTACAAACTACATAGACTAACTTATGCTACGGACAACAAATACACCCTTGCCCGAGGGAGGACTCGAACTTCCGGCGGCGAGCAGCGGCGCGTTCTGCAGCTAGGCGCCTTGGAACGCTCGGCCACTCCACCGTGGCCTTTTGTTTTCCTTCTTCCGTTTCACATAATGATCGTAATCAAGAAGTTGGAAAAATTTACCTTATAGTTGGATTTTCTCTCGATCTTGTGGTGCTCTGTAGTCAGTTACATCACGAATGCGTCTTCCTTCTTTTCTTTTGTGCTGAGTAAATAATACACTAAGTGGTCAATGGGCCAGTTAATAGTGCAACAGGGTTAAGAAAATCAGCCGGCGTTATTGCATTTGGTAAAGTCCTCTTGATGCTCGCCAACTTTTGTCTTACGTAGTCTCATATATCTTTTACAGTATTACACTATGTGTTCCCACCTGAGCTACAACGACAAATGATGGACCTAATTAATTATTGGTACTTACATGTACATGCAAAACGTCAGTCTCATTTGTCGAGAATTTTATAGTATTGCTTCGATTGGCTTTGGCTGATATATATATATATATATATATATATATATATATATATATATATATATTAATTTCTGAACATCACGTACCGTAAATATATTGTCCGGGTATTTATTTATTCCATACTCTCGTTGTCCAAGTCCTCTTCCCTCGTCTCTCTGCATCCATCTATTTCCCTCCCATCACACTATTCGTGTCCACCTTTCCCCCTCTCGGCAAAGTTTCTTGCAAGGTACCCTCTGTCATGTACCATACAAACATTTCTGTAGATAGTGACCAACCTCTTGGTTTAAAGGTCTTGTGTGCAAACATTCATCAAGATCGGATCAAAACTATGCATTTTGTCATAGCTCGTAAGTACTCTCCACCATGCACCGAACTAAATTTTGTTCCAAAAGTGACATTCCTCTTATTTTTAAAGTCAAGCGTGCAAAATTTCGTCAAGATCGGAATGAAACTGTAGATTTCGTCCGTCTGCCATGCACCTTAATTTTTGTCCTGTCGCAAAATACTTTCTTAGAGTACATCTCCTACCTATAAACTACATACCGGCAAAATGTCAGCTTCATAAATGCAGTAGTTTTAGATATTTCGTGTTCAGTGAGTGAGTGACCTGTCGCTTTATATATGGAGACATCTCCTAAATTTGTCCTGCAAAACATTATTGACGTGGTTCGTCGAGTGGAATGTGAAATCTGTTGTAAGTGGAGTTGGTAGTAAACACATATTAAATTACAATCTCATGATTATTAGGGCGAAGTTTCATGCATTTCATTGTCTTTGACGCCATTGCACCTGAACTATATGTCGTAACACGATATATTTCGACGGTACATCCAGTGGTGTTTATGTAAAATTTCTGCGAAATACGTCGTAAACAGAGTTGGTAGGAAAAACGTCATGCTTGATGAGGTGGTTTTGCATAAACCTAATTGTTTATCACTGCATACCTAGTTAACTGTGTGTCCTACTATGATACAATTTCGAACTTAACGTTCAGCGGTATGTGTGTATACTGCCTGTAACATTTATTTGCGAATACGATAGTGTACGAGTAATAAATTGTAACGTCGTGTCAAATGTCATAATTTTACTGCATGAATGCCGAAAAAGTAGTAAGTGACAGACGTTTTTTTTCCTTTCATCATTTGCTGGGATTGTCAGCGAGAAAAAATTTCCTGTAGGTTTGAAATTATGTTCAAAGTTTTTGCAAGTCGCTAACTGCTATCCTTCTCAAATAGTGGAGTGATAGTCACACAATCACGTGCCGCTCCTGAACTGGAGCGCCGTGTTGCGGTGCGCGCGGCGGTCCGTCGTAGGGGTTCGGATCCCCCCATTGGTCATGGCTGTTGGTGTCGTCTTTAGTATAAGGTAGTTTGTAAGTTTAGGGACTAATGACCTGCAGTTAATTGCCTTAAGCTATACAAACATTTCATTTTTTTCTCCTGAGCTATTGGCCCTATCGCAAAATCCTGTTTTAGCTGACGTCTTCTGTCTATAAATTACATTCCTGCCAAATCTCAACTTCATATGTAAATTATTTTTTGAGATTTCGTGTTTAGTCAGTGCGTGAGCGAGTGAGTGAGTAAGCTTTTATGTACCGAGTGATCAAAATGTCAGTATAAATTTGAAAAAATAAATCACGGAATAATGAAGACAGAAGGGTAAAAATTGACACACATGCTTGGAATGACATAGGGTTGTATTAGAAAAAAAAAATTGGAAAATGTCCGACAGATGGTGCTGGACATCAAAACGTCACTTACTACTATCGTGACGGGTGAGAGGTACTCCGATATGTTACAGACTCGCATCATCCCCAGCCGGGCTGATAAACACCTGCTGGAACGTACGATGTTTGTGCAGGATGGCGCTCCAGCCCATATTGCTAGACGAGTAAAAGATCTCTTGCGCCCGACGTTTGGTGATGATCGCCACTTTCGTCACGTTTGGCCTCCCAGGTCCCCAGATCTCACTCCATGCTATTATTGGCTTCGGGGTTACCTAAGTTGCAAGTGTATCGTGATCGACCGACATCTCTAGGGACGCTGAAAGACAACATCCGACGTCAATGCCTCACCATATCTCCGGACATGCTTTACAGTGCTGTTCACAACATTAGTTCTCGACTACAGCTATTGTTGAGGAATAATGGTAAACATATTGAGCATTTCTTGTAAAGAACATCGTCATTGCTTTGTCATAATTTGTTATGCTAATTATTGCTTTTCTCATCAGATGAAGCGCCATCTGAAGGACATTTTTGAAACTTTTTTATTTATTTATTTATTTTTTATTATTATTCTAATAGAGCCTCATGTCATTCCAAAGAATGTGTGTGAACTTTTACCTCTCTATCTACATTATTACGTGATTTATTAAGTTTTCAAATTTATACTGACGTTTTGATCACCCTGTTATCCGTTACCCAAGACGAAGAAGTTTTTTTTTTTTTTTATGACTTCATATCTCCTGAACTATTGGCCCTATCGCAAAATCCTTTCTTAGCTGACATATTCTACCTATGAATTACATTCCTGCCAAATTTTAACTTTATATGTGAATTATTTTTTGAACTTACGTTTTTAGACAGTGCGTGAGTGAGTAAGTGAATGAGAGTCTTTCGCTTTTATATAGATGGAGGGTCTTAAATCCGTTAGCCATGAGTTCTGGGATCGTCATATATATACCGGATGATCAAAAAGTCAGTATAAATTTGAAAACTTAATAAATCAGGGAAAAATGTAGATAGAGAGGTAAAAATTGACACACATGCTTGGAATGTCATAGGGTTTTATTAAAAAAAAAAAAAAAAAAAAAAAAAAAAAAAAAAAAAAAAAAAAAAAAAAAGGGCATAAAGTATTGCTAGACGCGTGAAAAGATCTCATGCGCGCGTCGTTTGGTGATGATCGAGTGCTCAGTCGCCGCTTTCATGATTGGCCTCCCAGGTCCCCAGACCTCAGTCCGTGCGATTATAGGCTTAGGGGTTACCTGAAGTCCCAAGTGTATATTGATCGACCGACATTTCTAGGGATGGTGAAAGACAACATCCGACGCCAATGCCTCACCCTAACTCCGGACATGCTTTACAGTGCTGTTCACAACATTATTCCTCGATTACAGCTACTGTTGAGGAATGATGATATGATGCTGAAGATAATGAGCATTTTCTGTAAAGAATGTCGTCTTTGTTATGCTAATTATTGCTTTTCTGATCAGATGAAGCGCCATCTGTCAGACATTTTTTGAACTTTTTTTAAAATTTTTGGTTCTAATGAAACCCCATGTCATTCCAAGCATGTGTGTCAATTTTCACCTCTCTATCTACATTATTCCGTGATTTATCAAGTTTTCAGATTTATACTGACTTTTTTATCACCTGGTAGATAGAGGGTCTGTAATCCGTTACCCATGAGTTCTGGGATCGTCATATAAAGATGGTTCTCCTACTCAGTGAAAGGTGTCGTTTGACGGATTTCAGTTTCTTTTGGTTGCTCCAGCTGTACACGCGCAGCCTCCACGATGGCGGCACCACCTCTGCCACCCACCGCTGCTGTAAACGCGAGTCGAGTCGCGGCCGCCGCCCCACGGCCCAGTGCGCATGCGCCGGCGGGCCGGCGAGGGCCTGCCCGGGGCCAGGGCGGCACTCGAGGCGCGGTCGCCAGAGATTAGCCACGTCCGGAGGCTCGCCCCCCACACGCCGCCCTCCACAGGCCTTGTTAAATGAAGACGCCGCCGCAAATAAGCTGACGTCACCGCGGGGCGCGCCGCCCCCGCACGTGTTACAGTCAGACCGAGGCGCGCCGTGTGTACACACCGCGCTGTGCCCTCACCGTCGCATCACAGTCTAACATACCAGTCAAGACACTCACTCACTACGTTTACATGCAACACATCTTCCGGAAGACGAAAACCGATTTTCGTAAACCGTTTTTCGCTGTCATGTTTACATGTCACAGCCTGAATCGGATTTCCTACCCTACTTAATATGGCGGCTGAAAAACAGCTGATTCAGCTCCTGATTTAGTAAGCACAATCGATATTTTCTTTACTTAAATACACAGATTCATGCTCACTATAATATTTATACTTTTATTTCACTCTAGAAAATATCGCTCTGTCCATATGCGTCGAAAATCCTTAACAAGAACACACACTCTGGCAAGCCAAGAACACTTAAAAAACGGTTGCGTTTCCATGTGCACGAAAATCGACCGTGATACTGGAAAACCGCTTTACAGAAGTGGATGTCCTGAATCGATTTTGGAGTGTTTACATGACCAACCAAAAGCGGATTTGGGAAATCGGTTTACGAAATCCGGTTTTGGGAGCCCAAGTAAACAGGGTGACTGGTGTAAAATCTGTTACCGCCTGCCGGCCGCTGGGGCCGAGGAGGCTGAGGCGCTTCAGTCACGGTCTGCACGGCCACTACCGTCGGGTGTTCGAATCCCCCCTCGGGCATGGATATTTCTGCCGTCTTTAGTATAAGGTAGTTCATAAGTAGTTTGTAAGTTTAGGGACTGATGACCCCGTAGTTAAGTCCCATAAGCTTAACAAACATTTGAACATTTTTGTTACCGCCTGAGAGCCAAGACGACACTAGCGCTCCAAGCGGTGAGCAAGGCAGCCACTTCATAACGTAATATACAGGGTGTCCAGAAAAGGGCTCCCTGTTTTCAAAATTAAATATCTCGAAAACAAAGATCGATAGAGGAATGCAGTAAACTGTATGTTTATTGTGAAAGCCGTAAGAAGTTTATACAGTAGTTTCAAATAATAGTTACAAAAGCTGCTAACAGATGGGCCTGTACGCTGTACAGCTCATATCAGCATACATAAGTGAAATAATGGTCTGAAAACACTCTTTGCAAACAATCACATCACAATGTTTTCAAAATGTTCACCATTGGCACTACAGTGGTGGCGCAAACGAAGAATGAAATTCGCCATCACATTTCATAGTGTCTCAACCGAATTGGATTCACATGCCACAGAGATCGCCGATTCAAGCTCGTCACGCATGGCGGGATGCTTCGGGTAGACCATGTCTGACTGTGCCACAAAAAATACAGGGATGCGAATATGGAGGCCAATCCATGCCTGCACCAGTAAATTTAGGATATTCCAAAGCAATGACTCGATTCTAGAAGTATACCTCAAGAAAGCGAAACACTTGTTCTGTCCGATGTGGTCGGGCTCCATCTTGCATACCTGATCGATCCTCTAACGCTTGTTGTGTGGCGACAAATTGTTCCAAAATTGCAACGTAACGTGCACCAGTGACCGTTTCTCGAATGAAAAAAGGGCCAATAATGCCTCTGCTGCATACTGCAGCCCACACAGTAACTTTAGGAGAATACAGGGGTTTGGCTTGAAACCAATATGGCTTTTCGGAACCCCAAAATCGCCAGTTCTGCTTATTCACGTGTCCATTCAGGTGGAAGTGTGCTTCATCTGTAAACCAGATGCAGCCAACATCAAATCCTTCACTATCAATCATTGTGAGCATATGATTAGCAAAGGCAACCCTTTGTTGCACAGCTCTTTCCGGTATGGCCTAGTGCGTTTGAATTTTGAATGGAAACATGTATAGGCTCTTTCTCAGTATTTTCTGCCTGTTGGAACGCTTCAAACCAGTCTCAGATGCAATTCTACGGATGGATGACATTGGACTTCGCTGAATATTTCCAGATACTGTGGCGATATTTTCAGACGTAACTGCGGTTTGCTTGCGGCCAACATCCGCCACTAGATCATCAGTTACGCTGCCTGTTCCTTGAAATTTTTCGAAGAGAGTACAAATGGTTTTCGCATCGGGTCCTTTTGGAACATTAAATCGTCCTTGAAAACTTCGCCTTGTTGCCGTAGGACTCTCTTCTAACCTGTAGTACTCTAGCACCAGAAAAACGCGTTGTTCAATGGAGTACATAGTTTTCATCTCTTCCTTCGGTACGCTACCCTCCTTTCACGTTTCAATAGTGGAACTGATCGCTCTGGGCTTCGGATCACTATTTATACTAGCCATTACATACGGCGATTACAGCCCCGTCTGGTAGCAGCTTTTGCAACTATTATTTCAAACTGCTGTATAAATTTCTTACAGCTTTCACAATAAACATACCGTTTACTTCATTCCTCTATCGATCTTTGTTTTCGAGATATTTAATTTTGAAATCAGGGAGTCCTTTTCTGGACACCCTGTATACATGAATGTTTTATTTTAGATACTAAGGTTCACGTCTAATATCAGACGAAACGAATGATGCATAAATAAACAGTAGTGGAACTAAATTAGATGTATGAAACGATGAAAGCTAGAACCTGTACTCCCAGAAACATAAGCCTCCGAATATTTTTGCAGGTTTCCCCATTGAAACAAAAGTAGTGTAAGCCTAAGAAGCGTACCGTGTAGCTACAAAGTAAACGTGTATGACGTACAATTTCACTTCCTTTTGTGTTTTAGTTTTCAGGACAACTCTTAGCAAAACTACGACTTTCGTTTTTCTTATTTTTCTGTGTCGGACGAGATGCTTCCAACTAATAGTTGAAATACGTAGAAAACGTTTTGATAGTTCAAATATTACGAACTGTGCTTCTTAGGTTAACGGGCATACTTCAGAAAAAAGAAAAAGTATGACCACTGACGTCCAGATTTGAGTTTGGTGGTAATATTTTCTGCAAATATTGGGTATTTGCCTGTCTCCCTCGATGGTTTTCATCTTATTTCCCTTTCCATTTTTTACTGACATATTGGGTTTCAGACTTTTATAGCATATTCTTCAGAATGTCACTTTAAATCTTAGGCCTATTATATGCTTTTTTTTCTGTACCTTTGGACATCTCGATTGCAGTACATAGTTGCCTATATTCACTATGAGCCATTTTCACTCCTAAAAAGGTCAAACAATCACTATTACATATAAATATATGAAATATTCAGGTCAATTGCAATGGAAACTTTTCAGCATAATGATTGTTCCATACCTCTTAGTGTCCTTAGGAAATATTAAAATAGACAAATCAGGTATTTTTTCAGGTTGTTGCTACATTTCATTGTGCATAAAGCGTTTCCCGTTCCGGAAAGCACAACGAAAACGAATATGGGCTACGCCTAACCCGACACACAACGCATGAAATACCGCCAACTCAGTAGTGTCCCCTGCTGGCCGCTTGGTGCGCTGCTGTCGCGGTAACAAAACTTCGCTCGAGTGTCGTGACTGGTGCGTTAGACTGTGGTCACATGCTAAGGGAGTGCTCAGGTCATCACGTGATTATTTATGGAAACATCATGGAGTAACAGCGCTTTTAAATATTGATTCATGTAAAAGTCAATTTATATCGCAATTTTTTTTTCTTTGGTAACCGGTTTCTGCCGCTTAAATGGCCATCTTCAGATCAGAACCACAATGTTGCCCACCGGATGTTGTCAGCTGGCGCTACGTAGAACTCTTAACGTCGACAGGACCATCACGTGATTCCTATGGTTTGTAAGTTGGCCTCTATTCTTAACAAGTGAAGTGCGATACTGCAAGGAATAGATCGGCAAACCCTTGAGGATTGTGTAAGATTATAATGTCAGATAACGAGCGTGCAGGTGACTTGGTAACCCCTCCGATGACGAGAACATAAGTTTACATGCCCAACAAAGAGCAAGCGATTACGTGGGAGATCCACAATGCGACAATTTTTGAACGGTATGAAGTGAAATAATAAATATGAAATGAAATCAAAATTGCGAAATGGAGTTGGAGTCTTCCTTGGATCCCTTGTGTCATTATAGATTACAAATTTAAGTGTAAGTGAAAGTACGATCAAGCGACTTACATTGGATGATAGAACTTTATCCCCTATCGATCAAAATTAGTTTTATTTTTACCTAAAGCGCGTGCTGGTGTACCTACAGAAATGTCAACGCCAACAGACGAGATTAATGTATAAAATATCAAATATATGGCTACGAATATATCTTTGGTCATAACAAATAATTCAACTAACATATATCAGAGGAGGCATTTTCTTACACTCACTGAGTTTTACGAGCTTATGCCTGGAAAGGAAAAAAAACGATACAAAGTTCATACCTTTAACATACTACTGATCTCTAATGAATTCCCCAATTTAAAGCATTGCAAACAGGAATAAAATTAGCTTATAGTATTACTATTAATTAAGTTCAAGGACGAACATTAAAATATTCTTGGATCACTCATAAACTTTCTTGCTTCTCTCACAGTCAACTCTATGTCGCTCTTCTTCGAACTACAACAAAACATATCATGTCCCGAAGGGAATCCAGGTACTGCAGCTAGTAAGTAATATTTATTTTTTCGTCACTTTAGTTTGTTCTAATGAAAGCTGAACAAATTTAGCAGTGTTTGTACCAGGGTGAGTCCGTATATAAATCGCAAACTGTGGTAGACACGCCAATACTGCGCGCTGTGTAGGACATTCTCTCTAGCACTACGACACGTTCGTCTTGTGCGTTGCAGCAGTTTAAGGAACCAAACAAAGCTGCAACTCAAGAGCGTCACTCATAGGATGCAAACGCTGCCACAAAAATTCCAAGCTACAGGCTTTTAAAATTTTCGACGATCAGACGAGTGTTTAAATTTACAGGTGAAGTCAGCTGAAAAGTAAAGCAATTTTCAGGCTTGTAAACGCAGTAGTGGCGTATCTACCTCAGTTTGCGACATTTTTACTGATACTTTGGTAGAAAAACCGTGGAAACAAAGTGTTTCAGATAATGAAGCGCAAAAATTTACACACTGGTTTGACTACTATATGTTTAAACACGTCCACTGATTGTGTGGTCGTGTTCCATTTTGATTTATTCATTAACCTAAACTGTTTCTGCACCATTACAGTTATCTATGTGTGTTAATTAATTTTTTACCAATGATCAATGCCCCAAGTTTATATATGTTTGCCCCAGATTTATATGTGTTTCCTCAAGTGTGATTGAACTTGTGTGTTCGTGTGAATGTGTGCTTTAAATACTGACTGACTGCCGCGCAATGGCTCACAGTCGCTGCCTCCCGCTCTAGGCCTCGTTTTGCTGTAGTTGAGAACGCCTGGCTTCGTCTGTCGTCTGCGCTAGCGTCTGCTGTGTGGCCAGAGACAGGCTTACTTCGCAAGGTGGCGAGGTGGCCGTGTTTTAGTGTGGTACCAACCTAATCTTGGACGAAACAGGTGACAGGAGACCTCTCTGGGAGCGGTTATAGAGGGAATTGTCTTGGCCAGGTAGCAAGAGTTGGTAAACAGTAGTCTCTGAACGCGCTCTGCGTCGTTTTTAGCGCGCTCTACATCCGTTGTATGGCGTTGTAAGCCTTAGCATTTTACTCTGACTCTTCATTCTGGTTCCGACGACTGAGGAAAAGGCATGCTGTTAGGACTTTGATTTCTTTGTGATCAGGCAGTCTTGGTTTTTCACTGATAGTTCTTTTGAGTAATTCTTTCGCTATGAGAGGCGAAGTGTTTCTTAATGTACAGTTCTGAAGTTCACGTACCACAACAATTTTAAAATCGATGCCCATATGGTCACCTTGTTAGTGCTGCCATCTCCATCACACATTGACAATGAGCCCACGCGTATTTTAGGAGTAAACCATATGAAATCCACATGACGTATCTGTGAGCAGTCTTAAGGGAAAAAATAAGGACGTGTTAAAACTTGAATGCACCTATTAAGTTCATTATTGCACTTTATTAATGAGCTACTGTTTCTCATCCTTTGTACATGCAACCAGTATATACCACGTTCATTTTGAAAGTAAGTGATCTATAGAGCTATATTCTACTTTTAGAAGCTTAGTTCGATGTTTGTTTCTACCTTAAGAGCGCGCTTGAATGCCGTTAGAGCTTTCTGAAAGCAAAGACGGGTGAGAGACCTTTAGTTCTGCAGAGCGCGTTACTGAACTGAGTACTGATGTGTGAATTCGCTTTATTCTTGGAATGAATAAATGCTCCAGTGTTTCGGTACGAAGTGTAATCAAATGATGTTTTGTCCCAAGCAACTGCGTTGTGAAAGCCCATCTAGCCGGCGCCACAGAATATAATGCGTGAGAGTAAAGTTCAGTTTGTTGCGTGTGCTCGCCCCGTGCGAGCGAAGTGCAGTGGGCGTGAACGCTACACTACGTTTGGACACACGTTTAGCCAGCAGGCGTACATTTACATTTACTGTCATTCTGATGATAATGGACACAGGCTAACGCTGAATATAACGTCCTACGGCCGCCGGGGTCGTTAAAGACGAACATCAAGCTAGAATGAGAAGAGGGTGGGGAGGGAATGCATGGTACCATTTTCAGAGAAATAATCGTGAAATATAATCGATTTATAACAGCAGGACTCACAGGGTCTTACTGCTTACGACCAATGTAGAGACTGGTGTTAGTACCTGCCAATGTTCCACATGTTATGACTGAAAAGGAGCGCTGTAAGTCCATTGAAACGTTAATAAACAAGTACGATCGGTTTCGTGATCTGTAGTCACAGCAGCAGGTTTAATCCTGAATCAAAAGAAACCGTGAAATTATACTGTGTGATGACCGTGGATACAAACTGTCGGAAACTGCTTTAAATTTAAGTATAGGAATAAAGTAACCTACGTCACACCATTTTTTAATATAAAATAGCAGTAGAAGTCCACAATTAAATAAACAGAAATGATCATGTGTTTGGGTTTAAAATGAAATGTTTACCGTAGGATTTGAATCACATTTTTGTCGTTTTTACGAAAGCTCTGCATATAGTTTTACCAAAATTGCCCCACAGGTTGCCGAAATTGCATTACTGCTTGGGGACTTTAGTTGAAACATTGTTTTCCAGAATAAGGATATACGATATAGTGACTCAATATGACACACAACAAAACATGAAAAATAATAGACTGCTATACTGCAGAAAGCAAAAATATATATTTATCACCGTCCATGACCAGTGTCTACCTTCTGCACAAACTCACATTGAGAGGTTTCTTTTGAAACACCAACACTGATTGTGCATTGCACCTAATGCTGAATCACACTTTCCTCACATATGAAGAAAAACCAGTCATATCCTAATCATAAATGCCCTGTCCCCCTCGAAGATGCCTGGAAACCTTTTTTGCTACTTCAAGTTTTCTGCTACTTTCCTTTAGTTTTATTTTCCCTTATTTCAATTGCATGTTTCATACTTTCTGAAGACCATATTACCCACAAGCCCTCTTAATGGAGACATACATTAAAAATTATTAAATCGTACCACTGAATATTGTAAAACAGCACTGTTGTTATTTTGGCCACTTAGGAGTTGTGCAATTTCGGCAGCTTCGCCATTTAGCGAGCATTTGTAGCCGTAAGCTAAACTGTGTCAAACAGCATTTACGTGTATCCTAATTATATAACGTAATTACCTTTTTTAACTGAATATCAGGACGCCGACGGAGAGAACACGAATCATACACATAAGTTGCCTCATTTCCTGTAACTACTGCAGCTATTGACACAAAGCGATTGTTGCATTGCGGGAGTGCTTCATAGTTCAGAGCTCTCTCCCACTAGGTTGACTGTAACTAAGACCAGTAAATTTTAAAGCATGATAGTCTCATTTAAGAGTCGATGCGAAGTGCGCGACTTTCCCTACACAAGTGTAAATTAAATATCCATGACTTGTACTAACTCTTAAAACGTTGTTATGGTGGAACAATAAACAACAAAATTGCTCGCAATTGCTAAAATATCATCCATTTAAAAACTAAGACAGCCGCGGTGGAGTGTCCGAGCGTTCCAAGGCGCGTAGCTGCGGAGCGCGCCGCTGCTCTCCGTCGGAGATTCACGTCCTCCCTTGGGCATCGGTGTTTTTGGAACTTCGAGAAACTAGTTTTTAAGCCTAGTGACTGTCGACCAGCGTAGTTATGTCCCATAGATTTATAAACTTTTTTTTATGGAAGACTTCGATCATAGTCCTTACTACAACTTTTTAGGAATCGGAGGAAATATTAATGATAATTGTTCCATCATAATAATGTTTTAACAGCAGGTATAAGTCAACGTCGCATGTAATTTACTTCTGTGTAATTTTTCAATTTCATGAAATTTCTGGTTGTCACAATTATTTCACGATTTCATTCTATTCAAGACGTAAACCTGATGATGTGACAAAAGGCCACGAAACTGGTCATAACCTTTAATAAAGCATTCCTTTTCTCATAGCCATAAAAATTTCAGCTGTGGATTTCCGTCTTCATAACTTTTGTGTATCTGAATTTAGTTCTGTGACTTTAGAAGAACTGCACCTACTTCTTGAGGTTCACCTACTGCACAAAGTTCATATGACGTCATAAACAATAAAACGCTTGAAAAAACTGCTGCATCAGACGACAATGTTGTACATGGATTACTAAACCACTGGACCGATTTCAACCAAATTTGGCACACTTATTCCTTACCATGAGTTAAGAATTACTAGAGGAGTAAGAACCGCATGGGACACTCAGTTCAGTAGATATGACGAATTTGGAGCATGGCGCAGAGTACTTAAGCCACGAATCTCGACAACATCTACAGTTACCTTGATGAAAATTTGCACACTTAACCCTCAAGACGGAGGTCACTGTCGATATGAACTTTCGTGTGGTGCATGGTAAAGGGTCGTTTACGTATGGACGTTGACAAAGTCAGCAGTTTAACTCCCATCTTAACATAATTTTGGACACTTGATCTTCGAAACACGGGAAACGTCACTGTCTTCATACAGTTACCTTCGGTGCACGGCGGAGGGTGCTTTACAACAGTCTTTGACGCTGATCTGCCGTTATATTCCGATCTTGGTGATATTGTACGCACTTGATCTTCAAAAGAAAAGCAGTATCACTGTCAGATTTCATATGTTGCATGGCGGAGAGTGCTTTACATAGACGTCAACGTCTAATATTTCATTCTACTATTCATATAATTATGCACCTTTCTAGCACTGTCTTACGGCCTGTATTAAAAGTCTGGACACATGCTTCATTTCAACTTGTATTACGCGCAAGGATTGATCTGCAATGTTTTGTACACTAAAAACGGTGGCTCTGCAGGTGCAACAAATCTACTATGACTTAGACATCAGAAAGCTGTGCAGTTCTCAATCCAGAACAGGTAACACGTCCTTAACTATGCTCAGAAGGAAAGTACATGGGCTCGAACAAACATATCTGTATGAAGGTTTGCTTACAGAATCTCTACGTTCCCCTCAATGTGCTGGAGGGTACCGTTTTTATGCAAAACTCTGCAATCATGATCTAAATAGCACTGTAGATGTAATTGTAGACGTCATACGTAATGCAGACATCTTAACTATAACACGTAACAATCATCGTACATGTTCTCTAGCGTATTGTCATTAAAAGCCATGATGATTGTTGCAACTTTAACCTTCTTCTCGAATGACGGTTGTATTCACTGCCACTGCTTCAATCGCCTCTTCCCGCACTTACCCTAGCACTAACGCTTGCAGTGAGCTGTTCGTCTTTATCATCCCTATTATCATCATTATGTGTTAGTGTTACAACAGTATCTAACTTATGCTCATATTTCTGTACCACAACAGATACGAGAAAGCATGCGAATAATTCATCTTTTACACTAGTATCATCTTCACGAAAAAGGGTTCTTCATAACTTCATCTCAACCAATCGCAATACATTAGCAAGATTGATTACCAATCGCCGTCCCATCTGACGCTTCACCACACAAATAACGTCACAAAACACTGCACCGCTCCTACTGGCGAACCGGCAGATCAAAGTGCAATGTGGCAAGGCACACACAGAGGCCTCTAACGGACGACTGCAGAATTTTGCAGATGTGGGAGTATCACTAGTGCAATAATGGATCTTTACATTATCTCCCATACTATTTTGGTCTACTGTGTTTGTTCGAGCCCAAGTACTTTCCTTGTCAGAATGAACCGAAAGATTACTCGTGTAATTAGAAAAAACAAAATAAAAATGAATTGCCGCATGTACGAAAGTGCATCACTTGAGAAGGGCTTCATCGATTTGGCTGATCTTTTCTTTGTTCTGTTCGTAATTCTACATCTACATAGATACCCTGCAAATCACATTCAAGTGCCTGGCAGAGGGTTCATTAACCACTTTCATAACTTTTCTCTACCGTTCCATTCTCTAATAGCGCGCGGGAAGAAAGAACACCTAAATCGTTCCGTTTTCGATCTGATTTCTCTTATTTTATTGGTATGGTCATGTCTCCCCCCACTTCGGTCCCTCGGGAAGTCTTACGCCGCCTGACACGCACTGAGGAGACCTCCAAATGCACCACGGATTGGGGGTGGGGGGGTGGGATGGTACCTCCTCACGGGCAGTGAGCGGGCTGGCCACAGCCGCAGGCCGATCGGAGAGCACAACAGACGCACAGGGCGTCTGCTGTACCCCCGCGAGCGGCCCACAACAGCGGCGCCCACCCACCGCAGTCTCAAGCGTTGCCAGCGAGGCCATGCGTTCGCAGCAGTCACAGTTCCTAGCCATTCTAAAAACCTTTTTTTTTTTTTTTTTTTTTTTTTTTTTTTTTTCAAGTAAGTACGTCTGAGGACACAGAAGTAGAAGGTAAGTATGAAAGAAAATTTTTGTGAAATCTTCAGTAAAATATCAGAATTTGAGAAAACCTCAAAGTACGCTTTTAGCTTGGATCACTTTCTAGATTCTCCAACAATCAACTTATTCATTCGCTACTCGCCTAACGACCAAACTAGCTTAACGGAGCGAACGAATACGCCAAGATGGTTAGAATAAATGGAGATGGCGTTACCTATGATGAGAACAGGCATTGCTTGAAGCCAGGGAGCAGTTGGAAAATCTGCCAAAAACATCAGAAAAAAATTCGAGAAAAACACCATTATAGTGTAAAATCCTTCCTAAAACTTGTGACAAGTCTATACACAGGGTGTTTCTTTAGAAGTCCCTCTGTACTGTTCTTGCATCCGTGCATGGTGTTATCGGTAGTGGTCACATCTTTGGAGCATTTCAAAGATAGAATTGATGTCATTTCGTTGTACTTTTGAGTGTTGCAAACAAATTGAATACAGCGTCTTAATATCGGTCGTAGTACGTGCGACCCAATCCTCCTACGTGATCGTGAATGCAACACAAAGACTTCCGAAACATTTTATTTCAATTCCAGTTATTGGAATTATCGAATTTCTACGATCATGCTATAATTATTTTGACTTCAATTCAAAATGTTATAAAAAGCATTTCTATTCTGCTCGTTGCGAGAAAAACATGCTACACTGTGCTCTAAAAATGTGTGGTTTTGGTTTCCATTTCCCAGGCATTTTTGACATAGAACAGGAATGTTGTTTTTATGACTTAATTTATAACCATACCTATTCGTACAATAAAAACATTAAAGAGGGTGATCGTCGCCTATACTAAATTTCCTAATGTGCATGGTGAAGAATACCTAATCTTCAACAGTGTTTCAAAGATTACCTTGAAAATTCGTGCTTATAGGTAATTTTTCATATTTAGAGGCAGTAGAGATGTAGTGAGAGAGATGGCGGAGGAGCTGAATAATGACATGAAAGAAGGGGTATTGGATAGATAGAGAAGAGAAAATGGATTACAGAAGATTCAAGTAAATAAATACCCACCAATGCTGGGTTTTCTGTTAGTATATAACATTTAGTATATATATGGGCGTAGGAGAAAACACAACAATTCCAGAGTGATAAAGCTGATGTTGTAGATACAACTAACATCTTTGACCTCGAAATTTCGTAACTATACGAAACCATAATTAGAAAAATAAGCATAAACAAAAAAGTGGTGTACATGATTTCTTTACAAAATGCCTTACTTATCTGATAGTGCCACTAGATGGTGGCATAATGTAACTGCACTAACCAGTGCTCCAGCTGCGTGAATGATATAGCTAAAGTACATATTTGTCTCTTGGAGTGTTCTCAAATGAGTTACCGTGTACAGCGCAGTGATATCGTGAAAAGAATTAATTATACACACGTGGTCCTACACAATGGACCACGTTGGGACATGACATCAGGCCCTATGATACGAAGTTCACATAATGGCGACAACACCGAAATACATAACGTTAGACTGGATAAATACATGGAATTTGAAGGACAGAAGGAACCTTAACCTGAAGGTATAACTTCAAGCAGCACATGCAATTCATCTCTAGAGCAACATCGAGTAAATTCACAGTGATTACGAACCCTAACCACCGAAAAAGATGAGACCCAGTGTATTAAAATGTAGTGATAACAGCGTACTATAGAATATCGCAATTCTTGCTGCAATTACTATAGAAAACTAATAAAGCGCTATAACTTCATCAAAAGTCCCTCAAATTTCATATCAATTGTAAATTATGTGTCTAGGAAACTGGGAGCAGGTGCTCATGTAACAGGAAGCAGACTGTCACAAACTATAAAATAGTATGTAATATCGTAATTTCATTATGCAAACAGGTATGGATCGACAGTTCACTATTGTTATCTACAGATTTGGGCACTAGAAGGGGCTAAAATGATTGGCTTGGTCAATTCAACTTAAAGCATCCATTTTTTATCGACCATCTTAAAGATGAAAATGGCATTTTATCCTTGCATTTCACTGAATTACACGTAACGACATAGAAGACGAAAGCATTATACGTCGGAAGGTACAACAGTTTGTGGAGGAAGTAAACATGCTTATAACAGAGGAGAGTGTGGAGAAAGGTAATATTTGGAACAGTGACCAGATTCAATTCCAGTATGAAATGCCTTCAGCATCAACACTGTCGTGCAGAGAAGAGAAAACAAAAGGTAGTGTGTTGCAGTCTCCACGTAGCTCTCTACTCACAGCTGCACAATTAATCAGATTTTATCAAAAGCAGACAATCTATCGAACAAGTTGTACATCATTTTTCAAGAGATATCAAGCGCTTGCGATCCAAATGTTTTGAAGAAACTTGATCCTATCAAAATGTTTAAATGTTTGTAAATCTATCGGACCAAACTGCGTGGTTATCAAACCGTAGGTTACAAACTACACAAGCTGAGGTAAACTAACCTAAGGAGAACACACACGCCCATGCCCCAGGAAGGACTCGAACCTTCGACAGCGAGCAACCGCGCGCTCCGCAGCGGGGCGCCTTTTACCGCTCGGCTACTCCACCGCGACTTGATCCTATCCACGAGATTCATATACAGGAAAGCAAAGTGGCAAAATGACAGATCATATGAAACGTTATCTATCTTCGGTTCTTGGCGAACTTGTAACAAATGAAAAGAGCGTACTGTTGCGTGATTCCTCGGCTGGTCATACAGTTCGTACTCTTCCCGGTGTAAGTTTCGATGTCACGCTGAAGATCTTGTCACCGAAGAACAAAATATTGTCAAACCCGTGATTTTTACTTCTTTCAGCAATATAAACTAAATATCAGAAGCAGGACTGATTTTGTAAGACTACAAGGTGCCATACCACAAATTAAGGTACATGATCGTTGTTTCATTGTGAAAAATTCTATGATTGACAATAAATTTGCTGCACTTACGTATAAGCCTATGATGCAATAAGCTTGACGAAACCCAGGACATGGACATATTAGCATCATCATTTGAAAATGTAATTAGTGGGGCTTTTCATATTGCACTGCGTGAAAGCGAAAGTGATTTGGATAGTGATACAGTGGCTTTAGTGATGTATGCACATTGTTCTCTTCCAATTTGTTTTAACCACTTCATCGAAATCTCACACCTGCACTTTAAGAACTAATTAAGCACTCCCAGGTGTGTGGGAGTGCTATTATATGTGTGTTTTGTGTTGTTATAAGTACTTGAAGTTAGACGCTGTTGATTCAATATGTAATGATACACTGACTACATTAAATTGCATATAATTTTCCTTCTATGGAGCTAATATGTTGTTACTTTCTTTCTCTTTTTTAAAATGTTACTTGAGGTAGAATGCAACATTTTACATGGAATGTTCAAATGTTTGTTAAGCTCATGGGGCTTGACAGCGGGGTCATCAGTCCCTAAACTTAGAAACTACTTATAAATTACCTTATACTAAAGACAACACTTCCATAATCGAGGAGGGGATTCGAGCCCGCGACGGGGAACGGCATCACGCATCGGAGCATAGCGCCTCAATGCACTCGACCACTCCGCCGCGGCTTTTACATGGAAATGACGCATACAGAAATCTTGTTTAAGATTGTATGTTATTTCAAGAATGGTTTCGCGCGGTTCCTATTGTCCGAAGTCAAAGGCGCCCATGTGAGTGATACTGCTAAGTTCTCCTGAGACAGTCGGCAAAAATTCTAACTGTTGGTACGTAGTGCTGTGTCTTGAAGGTCTGCGGAGAACTTTATCCCGGTGACAACTCTCTTCGATGACGTGATGCAGTCTGCTCCACATGTTGCAGCTACATAGCTATGCTTCGCCCAAACTAATTTGACGCACCTGATGGTATTCATAATGTGCGCGGTGTCTTCCAGGAATCTACGAACTTGTTACTGGCAACTGTGAAGTTTCCGCGAACGCGACTTCGATAGTCGATTATTGCGCCGTGATCTCTAGTACCACGCCTATCTCCGGCATCAAAGTAAATTTGATAGTTCTGCCGGGCTTAAGACAAGCTCTACAAAAGTGAGACTCTTGAGAAGACCACGTTCTACTTACGCGAGGAGCCTCAGCAAAATCTTTACATTTTTCTTAGTTTTACCTCACACTTCATACAAAGTGAACAAATTTCCGTCCGATTTGCTGATTCCAGTTATAGTTTATTACTTCTCAGCGCCTTTTCACTTCATACTTACTACACTCATGGCCATTAAAATTGCAACACCACGAAGATGAAGTGCTACAGACAGAAATTTAACCGACAGGAAGATGCTGTGATATGCGAATGATTAGCTTCTCAGATCATTCACAGAATGTAGGCGCCGGTGGCGACACCAACAACGTGCTGACATGAGAAAAGTTTCCAACCGATTTCTCATACACAAACAGCAGTTGACAGGCATTGCCTGGTGAAACGTTGTTGTGATGCCTCGTGTAAGGAGCAGAAATGCGTACCATCGCGTTTCCAACTTGATAAAGGTTGGATTGTAGCCTATCGCGATTGCGGTTTATCTTAACGCGACCTTGCTGCTCGCGTTGGTCGAGATCGAATGACTGTCAGCAGAATATAAAATCTGTGGGTTCAGGAGAGCAATACGGAGCCCCGTGCTGGATCCCAACGGCCTCGTACCACTAGCAGCCGAGATGGCAGGCGTTCGCCTGGTTGTAACGGATCGTGCACCCACGTCTCGATCCCTGAGTCAAGAGATGAGGACGGTTGCAGGACAACAACCATCTGCACGAACAGTTCGAAGACGTTTGCAGCAGCATGGACTATCACCTCGGAGACCATGGCTGAGGTTACCCTTGACGCTGCATCACAGACAACAGCGCCTGCAATGGTGTACGCAACGACGAACCTGGATGCACGAATGTACCGTTAGAAAACGTCTTCCACTCATTTTAAACCTCCCCTTTGTTCGTGATTTGCCGTTTCTCTTGTTACCTCTTCGTTCTTATACAAATTCTACACACATCAAGAACTCACCAAACAGAGGTTCTGTAGAAATCTATAATACGGTGTTTATGTGGTTATATATGTCCTATGTGTTGACAATCAAACCTAAGAAAATCACTTTTATTATATTCAAACAGATCTGCTGTTTGGTGGACTGCCAAAAAATATGAAAGTATTGTAATTCAGCAAAATCACTGAAATTCCTTTGACCAAATGAAATTGTATTTCCTGCTTAAGAATCTCCAGAGAGATCAAAATCAAATGTTCAAATATTTGTAATTCTATCGGACCAAACTGCGTGGTCATCAGTCCTTAGCTTACAGACTACTTACCTCTTTCAGTCACTTTTTTACAATAGGAACATAATTACCAATGTCTGTTCACACTTGTACAATAGGAACATAATTATCAATGTCTGTTCATTGAAGCAACTGTTACAACTGAAATATAATATATCCATAATATAGGTATTGAGGCTTTCAAGGACTGAGATGATCACTAACGCTAACCACCATGACTATTGCTAAATGTGTAAATATAAAAATCTTGACAATAATATGATTGTGCACACATCATCGACACCTTCTATCCACGTTTCCTCGGCTTTCGTGGCATGTATCGTTTTAGGGAGTTTCTGCCTTTGAATTTGATCATGCTTTCATCGATTGCAACTCTCTCAGATGGCCCGTAGTGTCTTTGAAAACTGTTGTGCAGGGTGGCGAGTAGAGGCTTATTTTATACAGTTTGTCGTAATTAGGGTCAGTTAGGTCGGGCATTACACTATTGTCATTGACATGTAAGTTATTCAAAAGCCAACTGAACCTGTTGAAGCTCATGAACTTCGAAACATAGCTGTCATGCAAATCAGGCACTGAAGACCAATAATCTCGGTAGATGGGCAATTTTTTTATACCCATCACCACATTCAATGCAATAAAAACATCAAGCTCTTCTGTTGTGATAGGTGTATATGGCTTTCCGGTTTGAGTAGCGTAAAGGTTAGTTTGGAAACACAAAGGGTCCTGTAAATGCTCAGTCCAAAGAAGGCGAAATAGTAAATGGGTGGCCACATTCTCCATGCTTTGAATTTGATCTGATATACCCACTCTTTCAGAAAACGCACCAGGCATAGACATTCTATAATCCTTCGTCCATTTCGGAGCAATCATAACCGGCATGTTTGCACGTACATTATTAGACTCTGAAGAATCAGGCGTCCGTTGAAACCGGCTAGACAAAGGGAGGTCATCATCAGAATCATACTTTGAACTCCATTCAAATCACCTAACACCATCGGATTTGGTTGATTTGCTGCCTCTTCTTCGTCATCGTCAGAGCTACAAATTCTCTCGTTACCTGAAGGGATGTCTTAAAACAAGTATTGTCCAATCTCGTTCTCTCCTAAGTGGCGCGTGCGGCGCGACATACTGTGATGTATGTGAAAAAAATGACGTTACATCCATAAGCTAACCCGCCACCGTAATGGTGGTTTGTAAGCAAACCACCACATCCCTTTGTAACTACCCAGTGAAAACACCTAAGTAACAGTACCTGAATGCCAACACACATAAAATAGGTCTATCAGAATACGTTCAATAAAATACATTAGAGAAAACATGTTACGTACCCGTTGTATTGATGTGTTGTATTGATGTGTTTATTAGACACTCGAGACAAGGTACGTTAGCGCAATATTCAATGCAACTGATATGCACTGACATTCATGCAATGTACCCGGAATCTGTCATTTGTTTTGAAGCACAGTCCAAACGGACATACTAATTCAACCGTATATCGCTAGATGGCTTGGAATAGAAGTACCGTGATCGGAAAGATGTGGTTAGTAGCATTAACCACCAAGCCTGAAAGAGTTAAACCTAGGTAAATTAACCTAAGGACAAACACATACACCCATGCCCCAGGGAGGACTGGAACCTCCACGGCGAGCAACCGCGCGCTCCGCAGCGAGACGCTTTAGACGGCTCGGCTACTCCACCGCCGCCCAGAGAGATCAAAAGCTTGTTCGAATTTCTTGTGGCTTTCAGCAGATCTCGGGTTACAACCCTGGCCGTAGCACAAATTTAATTCAGAGCCTCGACTTATAATGAATATGTTGGAACTAGATCCGTCTCTGGAAAGTTAACTAGTTTGATATGGATGCTAGTTTGCGGTGATCACGCCGACGTGACTTCCATGGAAAAATAAGGACACTAATTGTAGAAGTAGAAGTAGATTGTGGATTGAGTCGATTACATCGACGTTACTTCTGTGAGTAATTCATAACATTTATTTCCATGTGTTTAGGTTACTGCTCCTTAATAGAAGACTTCATACAACATGATTTCTGAGAACATGAGTAATCTTGTTGGGAATCAAACATATTGCATGTTTCTGCAGAAAGCGTTTTCGGGCATGTAAGAGAAAGCATTGTGAGGAAGACCGTAACTTAGAAGACCCTGGGGAAAAAAATTGCACCTTGACAGACGAAGCGGAAGTTGTTTACAAGAGGGCTCTTCTGTTTGCTTGGGTGCCAAAGTATCGTCTGGGCAAAGTGACGTTGAAAGTGGCCAGTTGAGCCATGGCGGTTCTCGCATCGCGTTTCGTATTTTCTTCCGGTCTGGCCCTTCTCCTAGCACCACACGACCCTCTAGTTTTCCAGTTTTTGGTATCTGAGTTTGTTTACCTGAATTACTTTTCTAATTCCTCTAATTTAGACTGTCTTAGTAAATTTCGTAAATAGTTTGAAAGATAGTAATGGGATTTAGGTGGTCAAAATTTAGTACATAATAATTGCAGAGGCTGGAAATTAAAAATAAATAGGGGAATGAATTCTGATTTTTTTTAAAAAAATATTTCTGAAGATTGAATGGTAGATGTTGGCAGCAGTTATATTATAAAAAGAGTGTTCCTACCTCTTTAAACATACATTGGCTGATTCAGTTGTTTTCCGCAATAAAAATTCATATTCATTAAGGTAAGGCACCGTCGTGATGTGGGGTTGGACTTATTAGGTGGTTTGTTCGTGCAATGGACCGTGTGTGAAATTTCACTTCAGTTGTCGAAACGAGTAGCGGGAAAAATATTATGCGAAAAATTATCGTACCTTGAAATTTGACATTAACAAAGGGAAACGCGATTGCAGGTTCAAAAATCCGTTTAACTTAATTTTTACGTGGAATGATAAGGCTGAAAAATTACTAAAACTTACAACAATCGCTGCACGATATATAGTCTGCCGCAATGGCGTCGAAACCCACCACACAACTTCATTGGACGGAAATAATACGCCAGGACAAATGCGGAACCGTCTACTTAGATTTTTAATTTATCTGATGATGTATTTTACAAATTTGAGCACTATACTTACATTTTGTACAAACGAATCAAAGGAGCCGCTACAGATACGTCTGATCTATTCCGAGGCCGGACACAAATAGATTAATCGGAACGTTGTTCTTTCTCTCATCCGGATAAAAACGACTGTAGCTTAAGGTTCAGAAATGATTAAAATATATCTTCGGCCAGTTAATTTTAGTTATATCGATTCAACCTGAATTCATTTTCTAATTCCTCCCATTTAGACTGTCTTTCTGTCACGAATTGCTTTCTTTCTTCGTACTATGTATTTCACAGCACATCCTGTCATTGTTGTGGAACCATGGAGCTCCTTAGCCGGTGCTGTGCATTATGTTTCCACCCGCTGTCACTACGACTCACTTGTTGTTATCTGTGGGCATGTCTTATCGACATGAATCTCTTTGCGCACGCGCACTGAGAAGTGCGGCCTCTTGCGACGGAGACACCAATTCGGCGACAGTGGAATCAGTCAGTAGTTAGGCCGGCGGCAGCAGAGAGAACGAGGCCTGTGGCAGCGGACCGAGCAGTGTGCTCTGACAGTGTGTCTGTCTATGGCACCGCCCAGTGGTCCCAAATACCAAAAAGCTGGCCAAAAGTAGGACATAAAAATTGTTATTCTAGGGACTTTTACGGTTGTAATAGTTTTAGTGGTACACCTAGTATGGATTATGACCGTAAATAAAATGTATTTGACCCTACCTGGCTCAGGAACGCATTTCGTTTGTGAGCATCGGGCCTGCCGCACTGTTTGCTTGGGTTGGATTTGGTTGTTTGGTTGGGATAGGAGGACTAAAGTACTGAGGTTATCAGTTCCTCCATTAGGGACGGGAAGGAGTGAGGATAGGAAAGAGAGGGGAGGGGTAAAGGAAATGCAGTCCGGGAAGTAAAGAATGCATTAGCTCTGGACCCCGTGCTCGCCACGCACGTACTCACGAAAGAACCGTGAACCCCCTGGGGGACCGCACTGTTTGCTCGTCGAGTGTCGCCAACAGCACAATGTTGAGACGTGTGTAGAATCGCGAAAAGTTAACAGATTTGAATTCTGCAAAATGAAGTCTACTCCAGAAAGTATATACAATTTGAACGTGTAGCTTGTAATTGTTATTGACAATGTATGAAATAGTAAATAATTAATGAAAGTAGTGGTATTTTTCTTGCTCGCGTTCAGAGAAGTCCTGTTGAAAAAAAGGAATAAGTCAAAACTATTGTCGACTCCTGCTCCTAAACCGAATGGAAATTCTTCCTTAGACATTTCTTGAAACCATATCAAAAATTAGCTGCAACTAGCTGCGACTTCGGTTTCAGTTATAATTTTTATGCGATGATGTGTGCCCTCTCTTTTTTTTTTTTTTTTTTTTTTTTTCTCGTAATTTTAACGTCTGAAATATTTTTATAGGAAACTGACCAAAACAATTATCCTACTAATGTTATTGTGGTGAGTGCTATCGACAAGGGTTCTCAAATTGATTCCCTATTTCTAGATTTCCACGAGTCCTTTGACACCGTACTTCACAAACGGCTTTTAATCAAATTGATTAATGATGGACATTTTCCTCAGAGATGACTTCCATACTCCTCAAACACCATCCTCATGACATAGGTCGTTAATTACCTTTCCCTTCCGTTCCCATCCTTTTTTCTTTCTTTCTCTCCCACCTGAAGAAGGAACTGTGTTCCGAAAGCTTGTCCTTTTCATCCATTTTTTTTCTTTTTCTTCATTTGTGTCACTATCGGCGGCACAGCACAAAGGTAAGTACTGGCCAGCCAATCTATCCCTTTTTAATCAAATTGCATGGTTATGGAATATCGCCCCAGATTTGTGACTGGATACGGGATTTCCTGTCAGAGAAGACACAGTTTGTAGTAATCGATGGTAAGGCATCGCCTAAAACAGAGGTGAATCTGGCGTTCCACAGGGTAGTGTTATTAGTCCTCTGCTTTCCTTATTTACATAAAGGATTTAGGAGAAAATCTGAGCAACTTTCTTAGGTTGTTTGCAGAAGACGCCTTCATTTATTGTCTAGTAAAGTGATCTGAAGATCAAAACAAACTGCACAACGATTTAAATAAGATATCAGTACAGTGTACAAATTGGCAATTGACTCTAAATAATGAGAATTTTGAAGTCGTCCACATGAGTACGAAAAGAAATCCGTAAACTTTGTTTACAAGATAAATCAGTCGAATGTGAAAGCCGTAAACTCCACCAAATATCTAGGAATTACTATTACATCGGACTTCAACTGGAAAGAACACGTAGATAATGTCGTAGGAAAGGCAAACCAGGGACTGCGTTTTATTTCTAGGACGCTTAAATGATGTAACAGACCTACTAAAGAGACTGCATACACTACGCTTATCCGTCCTCATTTGTATTATTGTTGCCCAGTGTGGGATCCTTGTCAGATGGGCTTGACGGAGTACATCGAAAGAGTCCAAAGAAGGGCAGCACGTTTTGTATTGACACGATACAAGGGAGACAGCGTTACGAAAATGATACAGGATCTGGGATGGGAATCATTACAACAACGGCGCTTACCGCTGCGGCGTGGTTTACTTACGAAATTTCAATCACTATCATTCTCCTCCGAATGCGAAAACATATTATTGGCTCCCACCTACATAGGTAGAAATGATCATCAGAATAAAATACGAGAAATCAGAGCCCGAACGGAGATATTCAGATGTTCTTTCTTCCCGTGCGCTATTCGAGAATGGAATAGGAAATGAATAGTGTAAAGGTGGTTCGATTAACCCTCTGCCAGGCACTTAAATGTGAATTATAGAGTATCCCATGTAGATGTAGATTCCTTCATTTTCTAAAGAACCTCTGGATAATATAGAAGAAATTTCTTTCACGAAAAAGGGAATTTCGTATTTGTGAAATCGATATTGAACGACAATAGCAGCGTAGTCTCTAATATTTTTTAGATGGATGTGTCAAACAAATTGAAGCATCCATACATTTTTCGAAAAGTTTGAAAGATGCCATGGTTAAATTGGTATTAGTATTCAAGAAGAGGTGGCAAGAAGTGAACAGAAACGAAATCAATTTCTTTCAAAACTTTGGCGGGTGGCTCAACGTTCCTGTTTCTTTCACATTTGGAAATGAATGTTCTAAGACTTTTATGGAAGACACAATAGGGCATATTCCCACGGAAAAGACAGACTTTCACTAAAATTGAATACGTTTATGGAGAGATTTTCCGTCGTATTTCATCTGCCACTTTGTTTTTCTAAATGTCGACTTCGAATTCGTAATCAGCGACCCCGAAAACCGCCAAGTCTAGATTTTCAGCCTATATTATAACGTTTTAGACTTTTGGCCAGATTTTTGGGATTTGGGACCACTGTGCGCCAGTGACAAACGTCGTCGTGTTAGCTGAAGTCTGCCTGTGTAAGATCTTAGGTGCGAATTGCTTCGCATCTTTCTCAGCATGCGATTTTATATATATACTAGATGACCCAGTGGACGTCGTATCACTAACCTCTTAATGCAAACCATATTAATTTATATCATATACATTTTAGACCCAGTAGCTTTATAAAGGCATCATCTGTTAGTTTAACTATCGGCTTGATAGTAAGCGGAAAGAGTGGGCAAATCACGCACACATGTCCAGGATAATGTTAATGCCACATTCGCGAAAGTTCAAGGAAGGTTTAAGCGGTGATAAACGGAGAGCAATTCATGTTTATCTTTGACAGTTCATATACGTGTTCAGATCGTGTAAAGCGAACTTTACTCTTTCAAAGCATATTTCTGAACGCACCCAAACACAACAATTAAGTCATTATTTTAGATGTTTTAAAAATAAAATTTCTTCACAATTTCTCCATATCACCGTTTAAACCTACCCTGAACTTCCTCGAATGTGACATGAACATTATCCTGGACATGTGTGCGTGATTTGCCCACTCTTTCCGCCCGCTGTCGAGCCGATACTTAGAGTATCTGATGAAGCCTTTATAAAGCTACAGGGTGTAAAATACATATGATTTAAATTAATATGGCTTCTATTCAGAGGTACGTAATACGAAATTCACAGGGCCATCTAGTCGACCTGGCAATATTTCGCATTTGTTAATATTTATGTACTCTTGCTTTGAACGTCGAATGTGCAAAATTTTATCGCAATCAGATGAATGGTATTGATGTTTCATAGAAAATCTCATTCTATCTTTTTCGAAATTTCCCATTTTTCCGGGTAACTTTCCCAAATTTTTAGATCATAAGAAAATTCATCTTTTGTTGAACGTCAAATGATCAAAATGTTATCGCAATCGGATGAATGGTTCTGAACTTACACTATTGAGTACATTTAGAAACACATTGATAAATGAACTTGGTTCAAAATTTGCGACTTTCCTTTTTAACTGTCCCTATTTTTTTACTGAAATTTTTTCCAAGAACATAGTGAACAAAGAACATATATTACCCCTCTCCGTCGTGCGAATAGTCAGTTATAGTGCTGAATTCAATGAAAAGCACATTAAAAAACGCACTTAAAGTTTTTCTCAAATTTTCCATTTTTACGGTAGATTTTCCAAATAATTTATTTCATACAAACCTTGTCCTGTCAAAATCGCTTTCGGTTTTTCCTACATTTTCCTACTTTCCGGGCGAGTTTTCCACATTTCCACATTTCAACATGAAATGTACAAAATTTTCTCGCAGTTGGACGAACAGTATTGATAGCTCATTGAAAAGAGCCTTTTCAGGTTTTCCGGATTTTCCTCTTTCCCGGACAGCTTTTTCATATTTTCTCGCCGTTTAAACCTTCCCTGGACGTACACGAATATTTCAAGACTACAATTAGCCAAATGGGTTCAGCCGTTCTCAAGTTTTAGCGAGACTAGCGAACAGCAATTTATATATACGACTGTTCAGGTCATTAGCGCCCGACATCAAACGTGAATTACTAAAACACAAAGACACCAGCAAATGATGATACCAGGAGATCGCTAAAAAATAGGGTAAAATACATCAAGAGGAGGGGAATTAAATGTCCTTTAATAAATTACTCATCTGTAGAAAATGCAAGAACCGAGCAACTGTTCGTGCGTCGTCGGCTAAAATTTCCTCTGGAGTGTTCGGCAGTTAATAATAATAATAATAATAGTAATAATAATAATAATAAAACTTCTTGAGATTTTCCCAAAGTAACTTTTTCTCAGCCCAGGATAAAAATATAACAGAAAGGGTGGGTTTCTTTTGAAAGGTCTCTTTTGTGGTTTAAAGAAGCTTCAACTGCTGTGACTGTACAGTGTAACACGGATTTGAGACTGGTTGCGTGCGTGTGTGATCTCGCGGTTAACAGTGAGCACCACTGTGAAAATGAGTGCAGCGTTGCCGCGCACTGTTTGCCAACTAAACCGCGTTCCTTCCGAGCCGCAGCCGTTATACCTGGTCATGGCAACGTAGCAACTGATTCTTCTATTAACCCTGCTGTTAATCGCACGGTCCAACACGCACACTATCTCCCTTCAATATTACTCTTTATACGTTCGGGGGTTCGAATGCCCCCTCGGGCACGGATATTTGTGCCGTCCTTAGGATAAGCTAGTTGATAAGTAGTTTGTAAGTTTAGGAACTGATGACCCCATAGTTAAGTCCCATAAGGTATACAAACATTTGAACATTTTATTACTCCTTAGATAATATCAGTGGTATGGTAACAGTAGTTGCAGCTTCTTAAAACCACCAAAGAAACCCACCCTTTCTCTTATATGTTTATAATGGGCTGAGAAAAGGTTACTTTAGGTGCCTGGGATTTCCATGCGATCGGCGATCAGCGTCCGATCACAGCGATTTGCCCACACACGTACAATCTACGAAGCAATCGGTAGCCCATGCGATGGACCGTGATCCGTTGCACGTGTATGGGGCCCTTTTAGAACTGGCACAAAAGATCAAAAGAACCGATTAAATTCACGTGTCAGTATAACCAAAATAACGTTTAATCTTCACATACACAAAATAAACACTGAATAAATATTGTTAACTTTTTATTACAGATGCCTCTGCAAATTGACTGCTGGAACATAGCTTGTAACTGCCACACCAGCAGGCACGTGTTATACTTTTTAAACATTCGATGCCGGTCGCCGTGGCCGAGGGGACTGAGGCACTTCAGTCACGGTCTGTACGGACACTACGGTCGGGGGTTCGAATCCCCCCTCGGGCATAGATATTTGTGTCATCCTTAGTTGTAGTTAGTTCATAAGTAGTTTGTAAGTTTAGGGACTGACGACCCCGTAGTTAAGTCCCTTAAGCTTAACAAAGATTTTAACATTTTTAAACATTCGATACCTCGTTGCTTACAATTCAGAAAACAAAGTGAGAGAGCTAAGCAAAGCAACTTGGTGTCGTCTGAACACTGTTAAGTAAGCACCAGTACTGGAACACACTGCAGTGGTGGCGCAATATCTCAAGTTTAATACATCGATTAGACATAAAAAACACCTCTGCTGTGCTTTTTACAACAGCGCGCCCGCTCAAAGGTTGAGCTTGTTGCCGTTTAAGTACGTAAGAACGACCCTCTCGTCCAAAACTTAATACAATTTTTCATAATTTTGCAGATGATGGTACGCAAGAAAGACGTTTAGAAGCATCTGTAGCATTGACGGTGCAGAGATGGGATCACGTCGATCAAGAGAGAGACGACAGTATGGGTAGCATCTGCGTTCAGGAGGAGTGCACACTAAATTGTCAAACTAATAGACATAGCATTGTTGCAAGTGACTGCCGCGGCACCGAAAACGTAATCAACCTTTCCCTTAAGTGTGTTTGAGAGAATCTTAAAAATGGGGATATTTCAAAAAGAGGCTGGCTTGTTTGGAGGATAGAAAAAGAAGCACCCTACTGCTTTGATTGCCGATTGTTTTCGCGACGCACAGATATTTCTAAGTCTGGAGGCTGGAAAAAGCTGAAACAAAAGGTGAGTGAGCATGGAAGCAGCGCTGATGACAAACCGTGTTACTTAGAATGGCGCAAATTAAAAAATGCGCTAAATAGTAGTTCGGCCATTGCAAATCTTTTGGATCGAAACATTTTACGAGAAAAACAGTACTGGATTGAAGTGCTGCATCACGTAATCGAAGCGATTCTTGTGGAAAGAGGTTTAGCTTTGAGAGGTTAAAATGACTTAGTCGGAAATCATAGCTATGGCAATTTTTTGGGCCTCTTAGAATTTTGGCGAAGTTTGATCTAGTTATGAAAGAGGATTTCAGAGAAATTGAAGCGTCGCAACAAGGAGGAAAACGCGTGGATAATTATCTGCACATATTGTTCAGAACTAATTTATTGAAATAGCTGGAGACTTTGTTCGCCAAATTATTCTTAACAGAGTTGAAACGTGATACTTTTCTGTTATAGTAGATGCGACTGCCGATGAAGCCCAAACAGAGCAACATGTTTTTATACTGCGTTACGTTTTCCTTGAGGAACAAAATCAATACACAATTAGATAGCGTTTTCTCGACTTTGTTGAGTGCTTCAACAAGACAGGTCAGTCAATCGCTAAAATGATTTGCGATGAGCTTCAACGTTAATGCTTACAGCTTTCAGACTGTCGTGGGCAGGGTTACGACAACGGGACCAATATGAGTGGCATCTATCAGGAATATCATGCGCTTATATTAAAAGAAAAACCGTTGGCAATTTTTTCTCCTTGCAGTGCTCATTTATTAAATCTGTGTGGCATCCATGCTGCAGACAGTTGCGCGAATACAGAAACTTTTTTCGGAATTGTTACGAAAACCTATTTTTTTGTTTCACTCCAGTCCTTAAAGATGGAAAGTTTTAAAGGAAAATATAGGGGCGTCCCTTCAAGGTCTGTAGGGAACGAGATGGTCTGCGAGGATAGATGCAGTGCGTCCATTTGTTAAGCATTTGCCAGGATTACAAAAGGCTGTTGAACTTGCTTTTAACACTAATATGACTGCAGAGGCACGTACTGAACTAAAGGGCATTCAGAAGTATTTAAAATCAATTCAGTGTGTCTTGGTGTCTTCAATGTGGAACAAAGTACTAGCTGCTATAAACTTACGTAACGTTGTGCTTCAAGCAAGGGAAGTTACAATAGAAGTCGAAAGTACCAATGTGAAGAGTCTAGAGGAATAATTAAATAAATTGAGAAATAGTTGGGATACTATTTACGCAGAAAGTTGCAAGGTAGCAGAAAATATTGGTATATCACCTAACTTGAATGTAATGATTCGCGGCACAGAGATACGGAAAGGCAAAAGAAAATGCTTCATAGATGAGACATCAGAAGAAGATTTAAACCTGAGCCCAGAGGACAGTTTTAAACTAAATGTTATCTATGTTATTCTAGATACAGTTGTGGGAAACTTAACTATATGGTATAGACAACATGGACACATTTGGCTACTTGTGGTACTACGTAAGCCTAGATGATTCTACACTCTCAGAACGCGTAGAAAACATGGCATCATTGTACAGCGTAGACGTCAATAAGCAGGATTTGAAAGAATAAATTTTGCAGCTAATTTTGGGCCTGAACCACTTAGCCCTCTGCGTCATCTCAATGCTCTTGAAAAGGGCAATTTCAATAATATCTTTCCAAATATAATAATAGCTTTACGGATTTTCTGCACTTTGCCCGTTACTGATGCCCAAGCAGAGCGGTCATTCAGCGTTGTTGCGAGAGTCAAGATTGTTTTAGAACTACAATGGGGCAAGAGCGCCTTGTTGAATTAGCCATGGTCTCAGTAGAGTAAGAGATAGCCGCTCATTAGATTATACTGCAATTATAAAAGAGTTCGCATCTAAAAAAGTTAGAAAGAAGGTATAATTTTGTAAAGTATTAAATGTATGAAAACTGTGGGCATTATAAAATTTCTTATTAAAGGCGTTGTTTGATTTTTTGCGTTAAAATTTACAGAATTTATCCGAAAAACTAAAGTTTAAAATGAAATATTTAATTCCTAGCGCCGGCCCTGATGGACGGGAGTACTCTGCCGACAGTCTAGTAGTGTTCAGTATCACTCCGATGATAGCTGAACGATAGACAACCGAAATATTAGCAGAAGGAAATGATTATTTACGGCTGAATACCGGTAATTTTATTTACTATCCATAACATTTCCATAACCTGTTACATTTTCTAGCCTGGAATTGAAATCACCCACGATCAAATCACTGAGTGCGTCATAAAGTTTTTCCATCTGATCTTTATCTCTCCCTTGACAGGGTGAATAGATTGACACAATCCTAATTTTCTTTCTGAAATCCATCCACATATTTCATTTGCATACCTTACCGTAATTATGCTGGATTCCGTTGCTGTCCTGATGGGAACACCTACACCCCACTGTGCTCTTCCTGCTTTGACTCCTAAAGGGTAGACCTTGTATTCTATCAGTTAGTTGTTTTCTACCCCTTTACCTGAACATCACTAACAGCTATATCGTCTAACCCTTTACAGCCTCTGTCAGCTCTAACATTTTCCCAGCGTTAATAGCTCCCCATCTCAGTGCAGATCGAGTTCCTGGTTGTCGGTTGGAGGTGGGGCTCCATAACCTTAAAAGGTTCGATACATTTTGCTCTGTTGCCAGTATCAGATCAATGTACCTGGCAGACAGACTGATTGCGTTACATGCCTAGAGTTCCTAATGGTCGAAGGACTAGCCTAATAATAATAATAATAATAATAATAATAATAATAATAATAATAATAATAAATAAATAAATAAAAAATGAAACGGTTACCGAAACAAAACGCACTAAATATATATGAAAATACGTTTTCAAAATTGAGTAGCTGGATAAAACATTTTCGGACTTCTTGCCGCGTCAGTTGTTCGTAGAGTATTATTGCGTTTTCTTTTTACGATCAGGTGTTGGAGTAGTAGTTACTGTTCGTAGCCGCTATTAAAGTTCACTAACGGTACAATAATACAAGAAAATAATTTGGTGGATCTGACATATTTAGGTAACTTTATAAATAGAAGACTCAAAAAAAGGAAGCGGAACCTGACTTAAAAGTTTAGTGGCAGTAGTAATTTGGAATGAAAGCAACACCTGAGCACAATATTACACAAAGAAACTAGCATATTCCTCGGTGACCTTTCTTACCATGATGATTATCTTAAGTTGATTGGATGTAGCAGATGAAGCTGTAAAAACTCTTGCTGCATTGTGTAAAATGATGCTTGGTTGGCTTGGAGCAGATTGTACTAACTGAATGACCGTTTTAAAAAAATGTTAACTTTCGTGACAAAAGGCTCTTTAAATCGATCGGATTTAGTTTAATTCCGAAGATTTCTTTGCAGGCATTACTAGAAAGTCACATTCATGAAAATTACAAATAATGAGATCGCGAAGTAAATCTAGTAAATTATATACACAAGCCTAACAATGGCTCCAAGCATCATGTTACATAATCAAGATTACTGCTGGAAAAATAGAATCACTTCATGAATTATTAAAGGTGGGTCATTTGAAATAAGTAAAAGATTTATACGTAACTAATTATATTTTCACCATGCTTCATAAGAAAAACGATCTCACACACACTTACATTTAATAATGGAGAATTCCCTGGCGTGCGACCATTCTCAATGAGGTAGGAAATATGAAAAACTATGTGCACAAAATGCGTTCTGGGCAGCTCGTAAAAGATAGATGAACATCAAAAATATAATACGAACGTAATTAGCTGTCAGAGAAAGCTGTGGTCAGCGATGAGCATCGTAAATACATTATTTATCGAATGAAAATTTTTAATGTAATACTACAATAGAACAAGCTTTTGACGACTACCTTCGTCGTATTCGTGAGGAGAATTTGATTCTTTGTAATGATGTTTTAATGGCAATAAATAGCCCATGAGCTCCTTCAGATTCCACCCAGAGGGCTCACGGTTCTTTCGTGAGTACGTGCATGGCGATCAGGGAGCCCGAGCTAATGCAGTCTTCCTTCCTTCTTTACTTCACGGACTTCCCTCTCTCTCTTTTCCTATCCTCACTCCTTCCCCTCCCCACCGGGGGACTGATAACCTTAGCAGTTAGCCCACTGTCCCAACCAAAGAACCCAACCCCAACCCTCATTCAGATTGGTCAGCTTCTGATTGGTCGGAAACACAGGTCACAGATGGTGTTAAAACACCGAGCGAGGTGGCACAGTGGTAAAACAATGGACTCGTATTCGGAAGGACTGTGGTTCAAATCCACCTCCGGCCATCTAGATTTAGATTTCCTGTGATTTTCCTCAATCACTCCAGGTGAATTCCGGGATGGTTCCATTCAAAGGGCACGCCCGATTTCCTGCCACATACCCAAACATCCGAGCGTAATCTCCATGTCTAATGACCCGGCTGTCGAATGAACGTTAAACCCTAAGCTTCCTTTTTTCCACAGATGGTGTCTAAGCCAGCACTGAGGTCGCCAAGGAATGTCTCTGCTGCTATCGAGCGATCGCTTTAACACATCGCTATGATTATAAGCGCCATCACGATTGAAGTTGCTCTCGGAGATACTTATTTCCATGGCCTCATCATTTACAGGATCCCAGATTGTGGAGGCCTGAGACAAAATTTTTATTTCTTCAAAAGGGATTTTGCATTTGCGAGGCTATGTTCTGCGACTCCTGATCTCCCCAGTTCTGGGTTTTTAATATGCCGTTTGTGTTCTGTACAGAGATGGGAAGGAGTAGGGTTGGATTGACCAGTAATAAATACAAGAGCTGCACATTCAAATAAAGGACAGAGCAGTTAAGTTGCAATACCAGGGCAAACCAAGACGATAATATTTTTTCTATCAGTATTGTAATTAATGTAAAATCTCTATGATCCTGATGTTGTTGTTGTTGTATTGTAATTAATGTAAAATCTCTATGATCCTGATGTTGTTGTTGTTGTTATGGTCTTCAGTCCGGAGACTGGTTTGATGCAGCTCTCCACCTTACTCTATCCTTAGCAAGCCTCTTCATCTCTTCATAAGAACGGCAACCCACATCCACTTGAATCTGCTAACTATATGCGTCTCTTGGTCTCCCTCTGCGATTTTTACCCCAACACTTCTCTCCAATGCTAAATTTACGATTCCTCGATGTCTAAGAACGTGTCCTACCAAGCGATCCCTTCTTTTGGTCAGGGTATGCCAAAAATTTCTTTTCTCCCCAATTCTGTTCAGTACCACCTCATTAGTTACGCGATCTACCCACCTAATCTTCAGCATTCTTTTGTAGCACCACATTTCAAAAGCCTCTATTCTCTTCCTGTCTGCACTGCTTATCGTCCATGTTTCACTCCCGTACAAGGCAACACTCCGCACAAATGCCTTCAGAAAAGACTTCCTTACACTTAAATTAATATTCGATGTTAGCAAATTTCCCTTTTTCAAAAATGCTTTTCTTCCCATTGCCATTCTGCATTTCATATCCTCTGTACTGCGACCATCATTTGTTATTTTACTGCCCAAGTAACAAAACTCATCTAACTCCTTTATTGCTTCGTTTCCCAATCTAATTCCTTCAGCATCACCTGATTTTCTAAGACCGAATTCCATTATTTTTGCTTTGCTCTTGTTAATGTTCATTTTATACGCTCTCTTCAACACACTGTCTATTCCATTCAACTGCTCTTCCAGGTCCTTTGCTGTCTCTGACGGAATTACAATGTCATCAGCAAAACGCAATGTTTTTATTTCTTCCCCCTGAACTTTAATCCCTATTCCAAATTTTCCCTTGCTTTCCTTCACCGCCTGCTCGATGTACAAATTGAATAACATCGGAGAAAGGCAACAACCCTGTCTTACTCCCTTCCCAACTGATGCTTCCCTTTTATGACCTTCGAGTCTAATAACTGCGGTCTGGTTTTTGTACAAGTTGTAAATAACTCTCCTTTCCCTGTATTTTACCCCTGCTGACTTCAGAATTTGAAAGAGTGTATTCCAGTCAACATTTTCAAACGCTTTCTCCAAATCTACAAAAGCTAAAAATGTAGGTTTGCCTTTCCTTAATCTATCTTCTAAGATAAGACGTAAAGTGAGTATAGCCTCCCGGGTTCCTACGTTCCTCCTGAATCCAAACTGATCTTCTCCGAGTTCAGATTCCACCAGCATTTCCATTCTCCTGTAGATAATTCGTGTTACAATTTTGCAACCATGACTTATCAAACTGATGGTTCTGTAATTTTCGCACCTGTCTGCACCTGATTTCTTTGGAATGGAGATTATTACATTTTTCTTAAAGTCTGAGGGTATTTCGCCTGTGTCATACATCCTACACACCAGTTCAAATAGTTATGTCATGGCTGGCTCTACCAGAGACTTTAGTAGCTCTGAGGGTATGTCATCTACTCCTGGGACCTTGTTCCGACTTAGGTCTTTCAAGGCTCTGTCAAATTCATCTCTCAGTATAGTATCTCCTATTAAATCTTGATCTACTTCCTCTACCCTTCCTACAACATTGTCTCTAAGTTCATTTCCTTTGTAGAGCTGCTCTATGTACTCTTTCCACCTTTCAGCTTTCCCTTCTTTGCTAAGAACCGATTTCCCATCTGAGTTCTTGATATTCGTAGAGTTGCTTTTCTTGTCCCCAAATGTCTCTTTTATTTTCCTGTAGGCGGTATCTACTTTTCCCCTTCTTATACATTCTTCTACAGATTTGCATTTGGCTTCTAGCCACTCCTGCTTAGCCATTTTGCACTTCCTGTCAATCTAATTTCTTAGTCGTCTGTACTCCGTTTGCCTGTTTCATTTACTGCACTTTTATACTTTCTCCTTTCATCAATCAAATTCAGTATCTCCTGTGGTATCCAAGGATTTTTTGTAGGTCTTGCCTTTCTACCTGCTTTGTCCTCTGCTGCCTTCGCTATTTCATCTCTCAATGCTACCCATTCTTCTTCTACTGTTTTATTTCCCCCCGTTTCTGTCAATTGTTGCCTGAAGCTCCCTCTGAAATTCTCCAGAACGTCGCGTTCCTTCAGTTTATCTAGGTCCCACCTCCTTATTTTCCTACCTTTCTGCAGTTTTTTCAGCTTCAGCCTACAGTTCATGACTAACAAGTTATGGTCAGAGTCTATATCTGCCCCTGGGTATGTCTTACAGTTTATTACTTGGTTCCGGAATCTATGTTTTACCATTATAAAATCTATCTGATACCTTCCGGTGTCTCCTGGTCTCTTCCAAGTATACAACCTTCTTTTGTGATTCTTAAACCACGTGTCTGTTACGATTAAATCATGTTCCGTGAAAAATTATACCAGGCGGCTTCCTCTTTCATTCCTTTTGCCCAGTCCATATTTACCTACTATTTTTCCTTCTCTTCCTTTTCCTACTACCGAATTCCAGTCTCCCATCACAATTAAGTTTTCCTCTCCCTTAACTGTCTGAATAATTTCCTTTAGCTCTTCATATATTTCTTCTATTTCCTCATCATTGGCAGAGCTAGTTGGCATATAAACCTGATAGCTTTTTAATACAGCATTTTAATACTGACAATAATTTACATTTTTAAATACATGCCAGCTGAATTTCTTATGATGTATGAAACAAACATACTCTTTTTGTGAGGAATTCCTTGATGTTAGTAGAAGAAGAAAGCTTATTTTTATTTGATTTATTGTGTTGAACATTATGTGAGTTCCCACCATGTCTGTGGGCTACAAAATTTACAGTCAGCTTCATAAGTTAGAGAAGAAGCATCATCTCACATGAGATACTAGTTTCTAAAAATTTAGAGTTGCAGATGTGACGATGACAACTAATATTGTCGTAATCGGTCATCTAACATAAAATATTAAAAAAGCGACAGTAACATTTATATTCTTGTCAACTTAAAAGGTTCAAATGTTTAAGCTTATGGGACTTAACTACGGGGTCATCAGTCCCTAAACTTACAAACTACTTATGAACTAGCTTACACTAAGGACGGCACAAATATCCATGCCCGAGGGGGATTCGAACCCCCGACCGTAGTGGCCGTGCAGACCGTGACCGGAGCGCCTCAGTCCCCTCGGCCACCGCGGCCGGCCTTGTCAACTTCATAAGTAAGCATAGTCTCTTGGCAAAAATGATATTTTTCCTTTAAGTTGAAAGAAGAAGTGTATTTGTATTTACGCATAATATTTTAGTTCATGTAAATAAAAGATACATTTTAACGGCCAATTCTATATTACGATACCTTCGTCTACGTTCATCGAATAACTGGTATCAGCACTGGTATGACAAGTTTTATGACAAAAAGTTCCGATTATAATTGTGGAAAAGGGCTTCATAATATTGAATCTACTGTCATCCCGACAAAACTCTGGTGACCTAGGAAAGGGGACTCTCCTGTTCTTTACAGGACGAATGGCAGGCTTACTTTAATAAGTAAAATTAATGATCTCTTGATGGAAATTTTCTTCATCCATACCTTCTTTCGCAGGTACATATAGTTCCCTTTAAGGCTTAACGTTTTATGTTTGGCTTCCTTAGAATTGGTGAAAATGTTTTGGCTTGGCCTGAGATTATGGCGACGTACCTGCCATCTGTCGGCCAACGTCCAAACTGCCAGCCAGTTTATCGAGCGGAACACCAAGGACGGCATTGTCCTGCCACCTAGCAGCAACAGACCGAACTACTTACTGCCGGAAAGACTCTTGTGGTATACTTCTTTCCATTCGAGAATTTCCAACTAATTTATATATATATATATATATATATATATATATATATTGTAAGTACGTAAATAATACAGCGGATGAAAGTATGAGTAGTAAAATAAAAGTCCGAACTCTTTCTTCAGTTCGAGAAGAGCTACAATTTGTTTCTACTTTCTTGATTTTCTATACGAAGTCCATAATAATGTTGAAGGTATTCAGTTCAAAATTTACATTCTCGTTAAAGAATAAAAGCAGTTTAGAGTTGCAATATTTGGTGGGTACTTATAACAAACTAATAACAAGTTTTAAAATAGTTCGTCGACAGTTTGATTTTATTGAAATAGTGGACTTCATTAATGACATGACGAAACACGTAGAAGAATTTTACGTGAAACAAGCAACACTTCTTTTATAATGACCGAAAAGTATAGGAAGCGTTGATGTAATAGTATCTTCCTCTAGATTTAAAAAAAATTAATTTGAGTTTTTGATTTACTTTCGGACATAAATCTGAAAAATAATTTGCAGCCGTCTAACCAGGATTGCAACACACAACGAATACAAACTTTTCATTTGTGCAAAATAAGTGCTTGTAAGTGCTTATAGGCTAAATCAGTGGTGTTAAATTTATCCTCTTACATGGTGATTCAAAACATTACATACAAATTCAACAGGTTCGTGGAGGAAACTAAGTACAAGACTCTAGGAAAGAAACTTACAGTTTTGGAAGACAACCAAACCTCCGTAAAGATTATGTGTTAATTCAACAATGGTGCACCATCAACCGTTAGTAGAGAATACTAGCTAGCGTTAGATGGCATACATTGCGAAAGGAATACGAAGTGGCGAACACAACATTCAATACAGGCGGAATATCTTAGTCTAAAAGTCTGACGCACTCTGCCAAGTAGGAGAGGCATCACGCAAACGCTAAAAATACATTTCCGCGATCTGTTATTACGTCGTCAACTAGAGTTTTTAAATTCACGACAAATGTTTAAATATTTGTAAAGCTATGGGACCAAACTGCATTGGTCATCAATCCCAAAAGATACTAACTACTTAAAGTAACTAAGGACAACACATGCACCCATTCCTGAGAGAGGACTCGAACAAAATGTTCAAACGTTCAAATGTTTGTTAAGCTTATGGGACTTAACTACGGGGTCATCAGTCCCTAAACTTACAAACTACTTATGAACTACTTACAAACTAGGACGGCATAAATATCCATGCCCGAGGGGGGATTCGAACCCCCGACCGTAGTGGCCGTGCTGACCGTGACTGGAGCGCCTCAGTCACCTCGGCCACCGCGGCCGGCGGGACTCGAACCTCCGACGGGAGAGCAGCCTTGATCTCTTCAGCAAAGCGCCAGGTCACACTAGCGTGCCTGGATAGTAGTATTGGACTGAACAGCTGGTGGTCCGTAATGAAACATTAACCGCTTGAATAGTATATATCTCCTCTCTCTGCAGTGAGGTCTTTAGACAAACAATTAATTTTAACGAGAGCGTTGTCTTTCCCTCACATATTTCGCGCAGGAAAATACAATTATGAGGAACATTTTACCTTTATAACATAATGTAATACGCTACTGAAGTCCCTGGGAGAACCAGCCATGAAAAAACAATACCACGTGTCATGTAAGGTGTAGGAGACACACCATATACCCCCAGACGTAAGGAAAAATGTAATCATCACAGTTCTAAAGAAAGAAGGGGCAAACAGTTGTGACAGAACAATTACTTTAATAGTCATGCTTGCTAAATTATAGCTGAAAAGTGGAAAAATAGTAGTAAATTAACATAAGACGGTCTGGGTTTAGATGATATAAAATGCAGAATGACAATCGAAATGAGTTTCTCAATTAGATACAAATTTTAACAGCTAATACTAAAGTATGTCTTGAGAAGCCGTTTTCGAAGGCATCTGTGTGGTGTGTTGCCTTTCTTCGGAGTGAACATGGACTATAAATAGTTTACACCTGAAGAGGATATAAATTTTTGAAATTTGTTGTTACAGACGAATGCTTATGATGACGTGGATAGATTGCGTAACTAATGAGGGGATACTGAACAGAATTGTGGAAGAAAAAAATTTCTGGCATACCTTGACTAAAAGAAGAGATCGATTGGTAGGACTCATTCATAGACAACAAGGAATCGTCATATTACCACTGGACGGATGTGTGTGTGTGTAGAAAAATTCGCAATGGCGATAGGGAGACATAGAGATGAATAGAGCAAGAAGTTTAAAATTGATGTGGGTTGCCGTTGTAATGAGGAGATTAATAGGCTCGTTCATTATAGAGTAGGGCTGAGAACTGCATCAAACCAGTATCCGGACTGAAGACCGCAATCAAAAACAACATAGTGTATAGGCACATTTTTCCTTTGTTTGAATACTCTCCCAGATTATTGAACATTGACATTTCATGTCACGATAGTAAATTTCAGAATATAACTCGTGAATTTGAATGGAACGATGCAATACAGACAAAAAAGAAAAAAAAAATTTCAAAGGCATCATCCCCCTGCACAAAGTCACAAGAGATAAAGCGATGCACTAATAAGGATTCGAGACTGATATCGGTATATTGTTGATGAGAATAGCTGTATTAGCACTGCAGAATACTCATCGGACGTACGATAGTTAACCGAACAATACAGTTTTGTTCCGGTACAAGGTTTTTGCACCGGACGCCACGCAGTTTGCAGTAAGCACTACTGAAAGAATGTATAAGAATATCTCGTCTGACAGTCCATCCTAAATATTGATACCATCATCAAATTATTGCCGCTTTTTATTTGAACGTTAATATTTGAATAATAATGAACAAAACCTCATTGGAAATTAAGTATGTAACTGTATTTAAAGCAATACGAGAAAAAAACTGCCAGATTTTCGGCTGTTGGCTAACAATAATATTTTCCGGTTTTGTATTTCTTGACTCTGACAGAATCATCCGAAAACTGGCCGAGTTGGAATCACTGCTTTCGAGGGAGTAATACACCCTAATGGTAGTCGGTAACTACAATGAAATACTATTTTACTTTGGAGATTTTTACTACTGTTCATTTTAAGTAGGGTGGGGCATATAAAGTGTACAGTGTAACGCGTCACACTAATATAATTTGTTTGGATTCTGGGAGAATACTAAAATGATACGGACCATATATTTCGGAATGATAACACCCTAATACAGAAAAAAAAATATTTTTATCAGCTACTTTTGATACATTCAGCTTATAAAACGTTTTATTATATTTAAAGTAATTACAGTTTATTCTATCGATACTCAGCTTTTCATAATTGCGATGTATGAGGGTTCTGCTCGCTGCAACATTATTCTCCTGGGGCGTCGTGGTAGAAATAAATACTCGTAGATACAATTTTTCACTTCTTCTTTAATTTGAATCAAAACTACTTCTACACGAAAACATTACATGATTACAACTTTAAAACATAAACAGAGCATCAGAGCTTCGCTGACAGTAACGTCTTTCAAAACGCAGACTGACATAGATTCCAGAGCACTTTAGAACTGCCGAAACTCGAACTCCCCCACGCCAGGCGGTGAGGCAAATATATAACATTGGCAATAATGGCATTACATTACGCATTGTTCATAAAAATTGAATATACTAATTTACAATGAACAAACACACAAAGAAAACATTTCATGTACATAAGAATAATCACAATATAAAATGAAAACTATGCATACAATAATTTTAGATGGCACATATATTTTTAAGACGAAATCTCCGATTTTTCTGTTGACAACAAAGTGCGATCTTAAATGTCAATTAATTTGTTAACAAGTACATCACACATGTTCCTAACACATATTGAACTATCAAATCTCATGGCCATTTACAAAATATACTCCATATCTCGCATCAGTCAATATATACAAATAATTCAGTATTGATAATTAATGTAAGAGTCGAAATAACACAATTAGCCGGTCAACACAACTTGTTTATGAGCCTAACATATATACAATGCTATTAATTTTCATTTCTTTTTGTTTTTTACAAAAGATTTTACAATTCGTCTGTTTAAGTCTTGAAATAACATACAATGACGCAACTATTGTTTATAGAACTGTCTGCAAAGAAAATATGTGAATCTCTTAATTAATGAAATATATCACTTGTTTTAATCACAGTATCACTGAGACACTGTCCTACACCGATTCCTAGGCTGGCTATTTCGTTTCTAACTTCACACGCAACTTTTATCACTATTGAACCACACGATTCCGGATCCGAGGCAGGCGGTATCGTACGGTAACATTGAGATGAGGGGGGCAGCAGTATCGTCACAAACTTCATTTCCATACGATTATCGGTACAACGTCTTTGTGAAGGCTGCTAGGCGCGTAATATTGCGCGCATTATGCCTTGCCTGTTCAAATGTTAGCTCTCGAGAGTTACTGGTACAAGCGATTTAACTACTTCTTGTAAAAGTAGCATTAACAAAAACTGGCACTTTCATTGTTGAATTTCAGATAGATCATGTAGCAATGTAATAACATAAATACAAAGAAATTATAAATATCCATGTTAGGAAAGTAGCTAATATTGATTCTGACCATTATTTAGAGTGAATAGAAGTAAAAACTTTTGAAATCAAAAATATATCCAAAAAATTTTACACTGCTAAAATAACTCCAACTCTAACAAGCGAACTAGATAAGAAACAATTACACAATTGGCAAAACCCTAAACAAAGTTCATCAAAACAGCAAAAAACGTAATTCTTCTTCCAGATACACAAAGTCACCCTTGCTGAAATGCTGTTGGTAAAACAACAGCTAATCCTCGGCATGAGGCATTAAAATTTGAATATCATAGTGTCAAAATTGAAAATACATACATCTACTTCCACATATATAATCTACAAATCACATATACGTTGCTGGAAGAGGTTTTCTCAAACTTATTTCACAACATTTCTCTACCGTTACATTCTCTAATAACGCGTGAGAAGAATGAATCCCTAAATCTTTCCGTTTTTTATGTGATTTTTCTTTTTTATGATGGTCATGTCTCCCCATGTAGGTGGATCCTATCAAAATATTCGGAGGAGAAATATAGTGAAAGAAGTTTCACAAAGAAATTTTGCCGCAACTTCTTTTAACGATTTCCACCTCAACTTAAGCATCGTGGTTCGCTTACCCTACGATATTTGCTGTGCGTTCTTTCCAATTAAACATATTGGTAATTGTAATTTCTAGGTATTTAGTTGAATTTGTGGGCTGCAGATTTGAATGATTTATTGTGTAAAATGTAACTGATGTTCAACAGATTTTGTTTAAATGCTCATGTGGATGACTTCACACTTTTCATTATAAAGGGATAACTGCCAATTTTCGAACCATACAGATATCTATTCTAAATCGTTTTGTAGTTGCTTTTGATCTTCTGGTGACTTTACTAACCAATAAGCGACACCATTATCCTTTAAAACGTTTATTAAGACAAGGAAAAGTAGGGCCCTATTACACTTTCCTGGGGAACGCCTAATATTACTCCATATTACGAACTGTGTCCTTTCTGACAGGAAATCGCGAATCAGATCGCACAACTATGGCAATATACATAAGTACGTAATTGGCTTAGGGTCACTTATGATGTACAGTATCAAAAGTCTTGCGGAAATTAGAAATATGAAATGGATTTGAGGTACCTCCTCGATAACGCTTAGCACTACCTGTGTTTCACAAGAGAGATACTTCCTGAATCCGAGGTCATTTTCATCCATGTAGTTCTTGATGTTCGAAAAAGTTATACGTTCCAAAATGCTGCTAAATAGGCTTGTAAGTTTACGGATCATTCAAATTACCTTTTTCAATCTTTGTGTGACCTGTGTAACTGTTGTGTCTTTGGGTACGTATCTTTCGCTGAGCGCGGAACCCTACCAACCTCTGGCCCAAATCGAGACATGTGCAGTCTACACGGTTGTTTATGGAAACTAGGTATGGATCTATACCATCAACATACTCTGAAAGGTACTTAATTCGTATAAGCTATAATCTAGACCGGAAGACTTCTTTCTGTTAAGTCATTTAAGTTGCTTTAATACTCCAGTCATATCTTCTTCTAAATCACGCATTCTGGCAGCTGTTCTTTATTCGAAATCTGAAGTATTTGCTTCGCTTTCTATGATGAAGAAATTTCGGAAAGCTGGTTTAGCAATTCTGCTTTAGCAGCGCTCTCATCAGCAGCATCACTATTGCTAGTGTGTAGTGAAACGATTTTTTTTTTTTTTTTTTTTTTTTTTTTTTTTTTTTTTTTTTTTTTTTTTTGCCTTTAGTGTACTTTACATGTGGGCAGAATTTCTTTCGATTTTCTATCACGAGAAAGTTTCTTTTTGGAAACTCCTCGCACTGAAGTTCCCACGAAAGTTTGAATTTCTGTAAAATATTTCCAGTGTTGGGGTTTTTGTGTCTGATTCAATTAGGTAAGTTTTTCTCTTTTCTTTTCCGAGAGTGATCTAACCTGTTTCGTATACCACAAGTGCTCAGCCCCCCCCCCTTTAAATTTATGTCGTATCAATCTCCAACTGCTGTCGATATTATTTCTTCGAATGTAAGTATAGACGTGGCGCACATTACAAAAATGTTTGTATGGCTTATGAGACTTAACTATGGGGTCATCAGTCCCTAAATTTACGAACTAGCTAACACTAAGTACGGCACAAATATCCATGCCCGAGGGGGGATTCGAACCCCCGACCGTAGTGGCCGTGCAGACCGTGACTTGCGCGCCTCAGTCCCCTCGGCCACGCGGCCGGCTGGCATACATTGAAACGGCTGGAGCCTCTTAGGAAAACGGTAAGTGAATTCATTGTAGTTTTGTATTTATTTTTACTGTTGTGGATTTTGATATTCAGTTTCGCCACGACGTCACTAATCCCTATATGCTCTTTCTAGGAGGACAAAATAATGTATTTATTGGCAACCATTCACTCTTCTAGTGGTTTGTTCGATAATTGTTCAATGCAGTTAGGGACGATGTTTTGTGCATCCCTCCGGTGTTGAACAAGTGTTTTGGCAAACATATCGAGGGTGAATTAAAGTGACCATCAATTACTTACTATGCTTGACGTAAAATTTTAAAATGCGGTTCAGTTTATTTATTTATTAATCTTTCCGCTATCGAATCGTCTGAATAAGGGGGTCGCTAACGAGATCAAATTATTTATTTATACTGTTTGTCAAGTATAACTTCTACCTATACCAACTCACAGGAACCGTCTACGTAAATTTCGTTACAAGATAAACTGATTATGACGGCAATAATCACGTCACAATATTATTCATCTATTCTTTCTGAATACCATTTCGTCCTTTGACATCCGGCCGCAGTGGCAGAGCGGTCTGCGGCATGCTAGTCACGGTCGGGGGTCGGAGGATTCGAATCCCCCCTCGGGCATGGATGTTTGTGCCGTCTTTAGTACAACCTAGTTCATAAGTAGTTTGTAGGTTTAGGAACTGATGACCCCGTAATTAAGTCCCATAAGCTCTACAAACATTTGAACATTTTTCCTTTCATACATTTCGGCACTCTTTAGGCAGCTTTTGGTACCCTTAAATATTTGTGCATCAGTACTTTCTACACTCGTGGCCATTAAAATTGCTACTCCACGAAGATGACGTACTACAGACGCGAAATTTAACCGACAGGAAAATGCTGTGATATGCAAATGATTAGTTTTTCTGAGCATTCACACAAGGTTGGCGCCGGTGGCGACCCCTCAACGTGCTGACATGAGGAAAATTCCCACCGATTTCTCATACACAAACAGCAGTTGACCGGCGTTGTCTGGTGAAAAGTTGTTGTGATGCCTCGTGTAAGTAGGAGAAATGTAAACCATCACGTTTCCGACTTTGATAAAGGCTATCGCGTTTGCGGTTTATCGAATCGCGACACTGCTGCTCGGGTTGGTCGCGATCCAATGAAATCGGTAGGTCCAGCAGGGCAATATGGAGCGCCGTGCTGAATCCCAACGGCCTCCTATCACTAGCAGTCGATATGACAAGCATCTTAGGGACTGATGACCTCGTTGTTTCGTCTCTCATTTCCATCAACACACACACACACACACACACACACAGGCATCTTATTCGCATGGATGTAACGTATCCTGTAGCCACGTCTCGATGCCTCAGTCAGCAGATGGGGACAATTGCTAGACAACAACCATCTGCACGAACAGTTCGACGACGTTCGCAGCAGCGAGGACTATCAGCTCGCAGACCATGGGTGCGGTTACCCTTGACGTTGCATCACAGACAGGAGCGCCAGCGATGGTGTACGCAACGACGAACCTGGGTGCATAAATGGCAAAACGTCATTTTTTCGGATGATGGTGACAATCGTGTTTGGCGACATCGCGGTGAACGCACATTGGAAGCGTGTATTCGACATCGACATACTAGCGTATCTCCCGGCGTGATGTTAGGGTTGCCGGCCGTGGTGGCCAAGCAGTATGCGGGGCGTCAGTCACGTTCTGCAAGGCCACTACGGTCGGGGGTTCGAATCCCCCCGCGGGCATGGATATTTGTGCCGTCCTTAGTAATAGCTAGTTCATAAGTAGTGTGTATGTTTAGGGACTGATGAACCCGAGGTTAAGCTCTACAAATATTTGAAAATTTTGATGGTAGGGTTGCCATTTGTTACACGTCTCGATCACCTCTTGTTCGCATCATTGCAGTTTGAACAGTGTCCGTTACATTTCATATGTGTTACGACCCGTGGCTCTACCCTTCATTCGATCCCTGCGTAACCCTACATTTCAGCAGGATAATGCACGACCCCATGTTACAGGTCTTGTACGGCATTTCTGGATACGGAAATTGACTGCTGTCCTGGCCAGCGCATTCTTCAGATCTCTCACAAACTAAAAACGTCTGGTCAATGGTGGCCGAGAAAGTGGCCAGTCACTACTCTTGATGAACTGTGTTCTCGTGTTGAAACTGCACACCTGTACACGCCATCCAGGCGCCATCCAGGCTTATCAAGGCCGTTATTACAGCTAGAGTTAGTTGTTCTGGGTACTGATTTCTCAGGATCTATGTACAGAAATTGCGTGAAAATGTAATCACATGTCAGTTGTAGTGTGATGTATTTGTCCATTGAATACCCGTTTATCATAAGCATTTCATCTTGGTGTGGCATTTTTAATGGGCAGTAGTATATTAGCACTTGGAGCTCCCGACGCAGATACGACAATATACAAGTTAGACTGTTGGTTCTTAGATCTGAATTTGTACAATGTGTGACCTGCAACTTTTGAAACTCAATGGAACTCGGAACCCCACCACCCAAAGGCGCAAGTCAAGATATCCGCAGCCTTCACGGTCGCAGAACCGTGGGAGCTTCTGATACAAACAGCCGGCTCAGTTACGAAGGGCCAAAGGCAATGTCAACTAGGCAGCAGATGATGAGCTCTGCCTTTCTCTTATCTTCAGATGGCAGTCCAAAACGACACACAATGTTAGTACCTAAATGAGCCCTTTACCTGAAACTGGCAGCACCATTTCTTTACATGTATACTTTCCACTTCTGGAATGGCTTCACGGATATTGCACACGGCTAGCATAGCCCTAAGGGGCCCGGTACCTGCTACCTCTCGAACTCCTGACAGCTCCCACCTGCCGGCCGCGGTGGCCGAGGGGAAGGCCGGGCGCCGTGGCTCAGCGCGCCCGGTCAGTGGGCTGAACGCCCTCTGTAATAAAAAAGCTGAGCCAACCATTCAAGGAACAACCACGAACAAATTGAACGAACGACCGCGAACCATAGGTCTACCAGGAAAAAAAAAGGACTGAGGCACTCCAGTCATGGTCTGCACGGCGACTACGGTCGGGGGTTCGAATCCCCCCTCGGGCATCTCGGGCATGGATATTTGTGCCGTCCTTAGTATTAGCTAGTTCGTGAGTAGTTTGTAAGCTATACAAACATTTGAACATTTGATTTTGCTCCCACCTACTGCGATTAAGCGGATTTTGCAGGCTATGTGACTTCAGGACAAGCGACAGCATCTGGCTCAGAATCATTGTCCAAACAGGAACCGGGACTCGAACCTGGGACCTTTGCCGGTTCCGGCACACAATTTTAATCTGCCAGGAAGTTTCATATCAGCGCACACTCCGCTGCAGAGTGAAAGTTTCATTCTGGAAACATCCCCTAGGCTGTGGCTAAGCCATGTCTCCACCATATCCTTTCTTCCAGGAGTGCTAGTCTTGCAAGTTTCGCAGGAGAACTTCTGTGAAGTTTGGAAAGTAGGAGGCGAGGTACTGGCGGAAGTAAAGTTGTGAGGCGGCATCGTGAGTCGTGTCGGGGTAGCTCAGTGGTAGAGCGCTTGCCCGCGAAAGGCAAAGGTCCCAGGTTCGAGTCCCGGTTCCGGCACACAATTTTAATCTGCCAGGAAGTTTCACAGGTGGGTTGCTTGCCTCATTTCGAGCAGCAACCTGGCCGAGCCGCGGGGCGATCGGTGGACACATTGGACGTACAGGAAGTTCCCAGGTTTCCCATCATCGACTCAAAACAGTGGTGACCCCCAAACGCAGCTGTGAACCGAAGCTACCACTTCCTGAATACCATAAGCTGGGAGCGAATGGTCACAACTCAGCTGGCATCCGTACTCAGCAGTTACAGTGCTTACCCTTAAGTGCAGCACCCACAGAAACGAACGACTACAAAAGGCGCGCTACAAGACTCAGTAGTCAGTAGGTACATCTACATCTACCTTACATTTACCTGGATACTCTGCCGGTCACATTGAAGTGCGTGATGTTCCATGTTCGCATACGGAAGAAAAAAATTGGTGAAAGAAATTTCACAAATAGATCTCGCCGAAACAAATAACGCATTTCTTTAAATGATTCCCACCCCAACTCGTGCATAATTTCCGTGGCACTTTCTCCCCTACATCGCGATAATCGTCAGTCAGTCCCACCTCGTGTAGATCCCACAATGCGCAGTAAAACTACAAAATACAAAATTGGACGCACAAGTGTAGTGTAGGCTGTTTCTTTATTAGAACTATTGCATCATCGAAGTGTTCTACCAATGAAAGGTAGTCTCTTAATCGCCTTCCCTACAATATTTTCCACATGTTCTTTCCAATTTAAGTTGCTCCTAATGGTTATTCCTAGGTATTTAGTTGAATTGACAACTTATAGATTTGACTGATTTATCGAGTAAATGAAGTTTAACGGATTTGTATTAGTCGTCATATGGATGACTTCACACCTATAATTATTTAGGGTCAATTACGAATTGTTGCATCATGCAGATATCATATCAAAATCGTTTTGCAGTTTCTTTTGTTCTTCTGGTGACTTTATTAACCGATAAATGAGAGCATCATCCGGAAACAGTCTAATAGAGCTAGGCAGATTGTCTCCTGACTCGTTTATAGAAATAAGGTACAGTAGTGGCCCTATAACATTTCCCAGGGGAACGTCATGTATCACTTCTGTTCCACTCGACGACTTACCGGCAGTAACAACGTACTGTTCTTGTAGGAAATCACAAAGCCAATCTCACAATTGTTGCGATATTGTGTATGCACGCAATTAGATTTCCGGAAATCTAGATATATTGCAACTATATATATATAGAAAGTAATCACGCTAACAGTAGTCAAAGTATTATAGTTGATTAACCAGACTTGACGAAAGTAATTTTTATGAAATACGTTAACTGCCAGACTCTGCTCAGCCAGTTACACGCGTACGCTACCCAGGCCCTGGAACCAATTAATCAAAAAATAGTTCACGTAAAGTTTTATAAAGAAGTTGAATGCTTTAAACAATATTATCAAAATTATTGGGAACTTTGACTGAAGTATTTGTGAAGCTCATTGCACCACGGAGTTTCACAGTACTGAGCAATTATCATTGCAATTAGAGTCTATCAGCTATTACGATTTTGATTATAACACGAACACGCCATCACCACTACATGAATTCTGACATTAGTGAAGTTGTGCTGTTCGTGAATCATAAGAGGTGCTGGTTGGAGGCTGTAGTCAATGCTAAGTCAGATTGGGCCAAGCTTAATTAATTACCACAGTGCCTGTTTCAAGTTAATTAATATCATTTTTTTATTTATTCAAAATTTTAACTTTCACTGCGAAAGTGTTGTTGCGACCCATTAATTGTAATTTGCTGCAACATTTAATAACGAAATTATTATTACTACAGCATATCATTACGCATTCTGATTTTTTGACGACCTCCAACAGCCCACCATTTTACACTTACACTAAGGTAAACTAACCTAAAGACAACACAAACATCCACACCCTAGGAGGGATTCGAAATATTTTGTAATGGCGTTCAGTAGTAAATTTCCTCTGACCAGCGAGAATACGGCCACACATTAAACATTTCGCATTTTCGCCTTTCTCCACAAAGGAATCAGTTTCAGTTTAAGTGTCTAGGAGTTCCTAGGCAGTGATTTAAATGGTAATGCAATTCTAGCTGTGGGGGAGAACAGCTACCACATTCAGATTTCTGGTAGAATCCAAGGAAGTGTAATTAAGACTGGTTTCAAAATAAGTCATATATAATTGAACCAAAATTCTGATTGGGTTGACACTACAATTACACGCATACAAAATAAAATGTTACAAAAGTACTCATCTGTTTTCGTCGCTTTCGTCGTGAAGTCCATACAAGACAGATATGATTACAATAGATACTCTTACTGCTGGTTCAAAAAAAATATTTTTATCGACAACTCTTTGTGCAGCTCATCTGGCTGAAATCTCTATGCATTGATATCACCTCGATACACCTTCTAATCTCTGTAATTATAGCAAAGATCACTCTCGGTGACAATAGACCTGATAACCAAACAATTACTTTTCTTGCACACATGAAAAAAACATTATACTGATCACTTTCGAGTATAAATAAACTTGTTTCGCAATTCCTTCAATACATTAAAAAGTACGCCTCTCAGGCTTATCGCAACTTTGCTACTTTATTAAACTCGCGCCTCTTACAGATCATTTTTTGACGACTCACTCGATCGCCAATATCAGTTGTCTGCGATTGCCTTGCTTCCACCTGGAGTTCGGTTTCGCCGCCTGCTACAGCGGCTCGATTTTACCCTTCCTTCCACCCTTCGGTTGAGCGAAAGCCCATTGCCACCGTGGCATCAGGCCCAGGTTCACACACACCTCGAACTTAGTTCGCTCTCCAAGGAGAGCACTCCGGATTTGGTATACCGCTCGAGGCTTGTCGAACTCCGTTCGCGGTTCGATAGCGCCATATTTATTTACACTGATGGTTCCAAGAGCACTGCCGGTGTCGGGTCTGCCTTCGTCATCGAGGACAACCGTTTCCAATACAAGCTCCCTGACCGGTGCTCAAACTTCACGGCTGAGCTTTTCGCCCTCCACCAGGCCGTTTTGTATACCTGCCGCCACCGCCACCCTTTCTATGCCATATGTTCTGACTCCCTTAGTGCCCTGCAGAGTCTTAAGGACCCTTTCTCGAACCATCCTCTCGTGTATCGGATCCAACGCTCCCTCCAGTTGCTGGCGGATGACAGCTGTCACGTTTCTTTCCTGTGGGTCCCTGGCCATGTGGGTGTGCCCGGGAATGAGGCCGCCGACACAGCAGCCAAGGCAGCAGCTCTTTTGCCTCGCATGGCTACCTTTTGCGTCCCATCGGACGATGTTCAACGGGCTCTTCGCCGGAGTATCGTGTCGCAATGGCACAGTGTGTGGCTTTCACTGTACAACAATAAATTGCGAACTGTCAAACCGATCCCGACCGCTTGGAGGACATCCTCACGCCCCTCTCGGCGGGAGGAGGTCATCCTGGCTCGGTTGCGGATCGGTCATTGCCGTTTCAGCCGCCGTCACTTGCTATCCGCCGAACCTGCACCGCTATGCTCCTGCGGTGTACTGCTGACAGTGCGACATGTTTTACTGACTTGTGTTAATTTTAATCATCTCCGTGTAGCCCTTCACTTTCCGTCTACTCTGGAGGAAATTTTAGCTGATGACACACGAGCAGCTGCTCGAGTTTTGCGTTTTATCAACTTGGCCAACTTATCCAAGGATATTTAACTCTTTTAATTGTCTTTTATCTTTCGTTTTTAGCCTCTTGTTGATGTTCTGACAGTCTACATTTTTTTAGATCATAGCGAATGTATGTTCTTGGCTGGGCGCTAATGACCATAGAAGTTGTGCGCCCTAAAACCACAAAAAAAAAAAAAAAAAAAAAAAAAAAAACAAAAAAAAAAAAAAAAAAAACACTGCGCCTACCGTGCCTGTGCACCATCAACAAAACATTTATGTGTTTACTTTGGCGAGACCGCTCCGCGACTGCTTCAGCAGCGCAACGCTCACAGCTACTACGTCTGTACCAAAGAAAGTCTTTACAACAGGTTCAACATTTTCTCTGGCGCATTACCAACTTACAGCATAAGAATGTCCGTGAATTTATGCGGGTTTACACATACAGTACATGTTTACACTAAATGATTCAGTATAGGAAATGACGTTACATAAGAAATGTATGTAACATACAAGAAATGAAAGTGCTTGAAATGAACAAATTTAAGACAAAATATACATATACATATCAGACTGTAAAATACACCGACAGGTGTACTCTTACGTAAGTAGTTTGTAAGCTACGGACTGATAACCCAGAAGTTAAGTCCGACAGATTTACAAACATTAAAAAACTAAAAATTTAAAAGATTAGAAAATCCAGAGTGGGTTGTCGATCTTGCATTTTTAGTGGACATTACTTCACATAGGTATAAAATGAACACCAGTTTGCAAGGCGAAAATGAACTGCTTTGGGAAATGAGCGAAAACGTGGAAGCTTTTACCAGAAAGTTTGCGCTCTGGGAACGACAACTCACATCAGAGAACGCGGTGCATTTCCCTACTCTGTCCACGAAAAGAGCTACACTGAACGTGTTTCTGTAATTATTGTCATAAAAGAGGAATTTCTCAAGCGATTTGCCGGTATCACATGTATCCAAAGCCTTTGAATGGTTTTCGAGACCATTTGCTGTTTCTCTAGATAATATTCATCCTGATCTGCAAATGGAACTAATAGATATACAGTGTAATTCTCGTCTGAAAGACAGCCGCGGTGGAGTAGCCGAGCGGTCTAAAGCGTCTCGCTGCGGAGCGCGCGATTGCTCACCGTGGAGGTTCGGGTCCTTCCTGGGGCATGGGTGTGTATGTTTGTCCTTACGCTAGTTTACCTAGGTTTAAGTAGTTTGTAAGCTACGGACTGATGACCACGTAGTTTAGTCCGATAGAATTACAAACATTTGAACATTTTTTGTCTGATAGACAAATTCCTTTTGGCAACACGTCTAACAGAATTTCATCAAGACATTCCACAACAAGAGTGTCCCCGTCTCCATCGTGAAGCGGCGAAAATCATGTCAGTGTTTGGTTCAAACAATGTTCAAATGTTTGTAAATATATCGGACCAAACTGCGTGGTCATTAGTCCGTAGCTTACAAACTACTTAAACCTAGGTAAACTAACCTAAGGACAACACATACACACATGTCCCAGGGAGGACTCGAACCTCCACGGCGAGCAACCGCGCGCTCCGCAGCGAGACGCTTCAGACCGCTCGGCTACACCACCGCGGCCGTCAGTGTTTGGCTCGACATATGTATGTGACCGATTTTTTTCTGTAATGAAACTTAATAAGTCACGGGTATGAGCAAACATGAGTGATGAAAATTTGCGTAATTGTTTGCGTTTGTATTTAGAATGTTTGCACCAGGCATTAACCGTATTGTAAACAGAACCAGTGATCAGTGAATAAAATGAATCATAGGTAATAGGATTCAAATGTTCAAATGTTTGTATAGCTTAAATGACTTAACTGCGGGATCATCAGTTCCTAAACTTACAAACTACTTATGAACTACCTACTACTAAGGACGGCACAAATATCCATGCCCGAGGGGGGATTCGAACCCCCGACCGTAGAGGCCGTGCACACCGTGACTGGAACGCCTCAGTCCCCTCGCCCACCTCGGCCGGCATAGGATTCAAATCATGATTTATTTTGAGCTATTCTATTAAGCCTGTTTCTTTATTTAATAAATCAAGCAAGAAAAAAAAAAGCATTACAGAAAGAAGCGGTGAGAGGACAGGGAAGGGTATGACGGGGAGGGTAAGCAAAAGAAGCGGGTGTCCGTCTTGCCCCTGCGTGCACTCTTTACACAGTTAAGTGTACAAGTGCGAGGGCGCTTCCCACGAGCAGAATCCCTGCCCGCCCCTGCTCTGGGGATATCTACTTCTAAATTACGCGAACACTAGATCTGCGCCAAGGTGGGCACGCAGAAGTCAAAAATTGAGCTAAGAATTAACACAATTGAGTTTAACTACAATGACTGTCGCAATAAAGGAACCGTAAACACACAGCAATCAAACTACACTACATACAAAAACAAAGAAAGAACGTAAAAATTAAAAGGAGGTAAATGAAAATAGCTCGCTGGTATTTAACTTTTGTATGCTGTCGTGGCCGCTTTCCTGAGCTCTGCCGCCCAATTGAACCAACTACTGCAGCTAGTACTCGAACGAAAACAAATCAAACGACTGTCGCAGCAAAGGCGACGCAAATACATAGCTGTCAAAATACACAAGTTTCTACATCTACATCTACATCTACATGGGATACTCTGCAAATCACATTTAAGTGCCTGGCAGAGGGTTCATCGAACCACAATTATACTATTTATCTCCCATTCCATTCTCGAATAGCGCGCGGGAAGAAGGAACGCCTGAATCTCTCTGTTCGAGCTCTGATTTCTCTTATTTTATTCTGATGATCATTTCTACCTATGTAAGTGGGAGTCAACAATATATTTTCGCATTCGGAGGAGAATGTTGGCCATTGGAGTTTCGCAAGTAACCCACGCCTCAGCGATAAGCGCCGTTGTTCTAATGATTCCCATCCCAGATCCTGTATCATTTCGGTAACGCTGTCTCCCCTGTATCATGACAATACGAAACGAGTTTGAAAAAGCGTGAGACTGGAGCAACTAAATACAAAAACAAGCAACCAACTTGAGAATTAAAACTGCAGAGCAGACAAGTAAACACAAATATTTTGCTGTTACTTAACTTTTGTGCGCCGTAGGTGCCGCCTGTTCGAAACCTATCGTCAACTCCTTTCTAACTGAAACAGCCAAGCCGGCCGCGGTGGCCGAGGAGACTGAGGCGCTTCAGTCACGGTCTGCAAGGCCACTACGGCCGGGGGTTCGAATCCCCCCTCGGGCATGGATATTTGTGCCGTCTTTAGTATAAGGTAGTTCATAAGTAGTTTGTAAGTTTAGGGACAGATGACCCCGTAGTCAAGTCCCATAAGCTTAACAAACATTTGAACATTTTTTTGAAACAGCTAAGTCTACAGACTAAAGGAAACTACGAAACCGCGCAAACTTTAGGAATGGAAAAAGACCCCCAAAAGGATAATACAAGAAAGTTTTATAATACATTCCAAACAAACCTAACCGGTTACCACTTTCTAATTCTTTTCTTCTTCAATGAAAATGGCAGTTTGGCTCTTAAAAACCAAGAAAGTTGAATATACTAGATAATTATTTTGAAAAACTGTTAAATTGTCAAAACTCACGAATAAATTCCTAGCATTTGAAACTAATACCACCAATCCTTACTCAAAATAACCTCGTAAAATCGGAATAACGAAACAAATTATAATAACCTGGAAAAGACAGTATAATTGCAAAGCTACTAAAATCAGCTGGCCCTAATACTATAAAAGAATCACTCAACTAACAGGACATATCTGGCAAACTGAGACTAGGCAAACAACCTTAAATTATCCATTGCATAGAAAAGGGGATAGAACTACTGTTAATAATTACTCCCAATCGCATCCAAAATCCTCTAGCAACATTTACTTGATTGAGCCAAGAGCAGTCGGTCGAATCTGAAATTGGTGAATATGAAGCAAGCTTTTCACCAAAAATAATCTTGCTCAAAACAAATTTTTTATGTAATATTAGTCTTTAGGCACTAAAGATTTTGAGGTAACGATATTGTATATAGATTTATGAATTTTAAATAGACCTACGACTCAGTTTGTCGTTAATTTCTTTTAAAAAAATTTAAATGAACAAGTGCTAGATAATAAAAGTCTAACAGTGATTAAGAAAGCGTTAACCGACGCGCGCTTTGAAGGTAATTTATGGGAGAAAGCTCTTTCCATTAGTGTTTACCCGTGTTTTCGAAAAGGTAATTACGGAATTGTGAGAGGAAAAGTTGATTCAAAATCAGGTAGAAGTGGAATAGATTGTCCTGCTTTTGCAGACTATCTGGAAGTTTTGAAAGTTTAAAAACAAACTAAAATTCCTAAAGAAGTTGCGGAAGAAGTAGGGTACAAATACCATTAGAAAAAAAGGTATGACATGCAGTGAACAAATAACAAAGTTCTGAACAAGAAATATGGAATACCAAGAAGACTTTCACCAATCAAATACTTGGGAGGGATCATACAAGAAAACGGTCTGGAAACGCTGCAAAGAAAGTTCGCTGTCAAAAAAGGATAACGCATTCAGATTAACACAAAATATTTATAATAAAAAAAAATTACTTTCTAAAATCAAGCAGTGCAACAGACCGTAATCAGACCGTAGTGCCTTTATTGAACAGAGAGGTTAAATTTAGATAGAAAGAGGGATACTGAAGTTCTTCAAAATAAATAAAGAAAGATCATTAGGAAAGTTTAATCGTCATCATCTTCGTCTTCGTTAGAGACTGATTATGCCTTTCAGCGTTTAGTCATGAGCATTGTCCCCCTTAAAAAAATTTCTCCATGATCCCCTATTCCATGCTAATATTGATGACTCGTCTGATGTTAAGCCTTTTACTGCAGAATCATTCTTTACCGAATCTACGTACTTTCAATTTGTCTACCTCTACTTCCCTTACCCTCCGATGCCAAGGCCATGAGCCTCATAGGTAACTTTGCTTATCCCATGCGTGTAACATGACCCCACGATATCAGCCTGTTCGCTCTAACTATTTCATTTACGGTATTAATTCCCAGTTTTTCTTTTATTTCCTCATTATGGACACTGTTCTGCCATTGTTGTCATATGTTAGTACCTGCAATCATTCTTGCTACTTTCATATCTGTAACCTCAACTTCATGAATGATGTAACCTATATCCACCGATATTTTACTCCCATAGAACAAAGTTGGACGATAGATAGAGCAGCGCCATGCTTAGTACTGACGTCCTTCTTGCAAAAGAGAGTAGATCTTAGCTGAGCACTCTGTGCATTAGCTTTGCTACACCTTGATTCAAGTTACATCGTAGATATTTGAAAGTGTCTACCTGTTGTAAGTTTGTTCCTCTTATTTGGCACTATGTTTAAATCTCTTTCCTACAGACATTACTTTGGTTTTGGAGATGCTGATCTTCATTTCATAACCCTTGCACTTCTGATCGAGCTCTGAGAAATAGATTGCAACCTTTCAAGTGAATCTGCCATCGCAATTATGTCATCTATGTTTTGTCCTCGTCTGCCTATTTTTCTGGAAAACATCTCCTCAGGACGCGTGGGATGCGTGGACTGCTAGTAACACAAGTTTTACTTACTAAGATATGCATAATACTCAACTTTAGTTTATGAGAAGGTTCGTCTGTTCTAGATCTATAAAACATAGATATAATTCCCTGTTCCACTTAACAGTACTTCTCCATTATCTGCCGTAAGCTAAAGATCTGGTTCTCATAGATTTTAAGCAGCCTAAACCCACAATGATTTTCATCCAACTTTTCCTCGACTAATACTTGCACTCTCCTTTGAACAATGCTTGAGAATATTTTCCCCACAAAGCTAATTAAAGAGATGCCTCGATAGTTGTTTTTTTTCTAATTAGCGTTGTGGAGAAAATATTCTCAGGTTTTGTAGAAGGAAAAGTGCGAGTATTAGTAAAGGACAAGTTGGATGATAATCAGGAATATATTAGGCCAAAAATTTACTGATGGAGGAAATTACAGGCTCATAAATAATAAGGAAATAGAAGAATACTCAGACGTAGAAGATCACATGATAAAACGAAGTTTTAAAGTTTATGGGTTGATTAAAACTGGCACCTCTAGGTTGTCAAAATGAATAGTAAAATTCTGTGAAAACAGAATTAGGCCGATAAAGTGAGGCAAATAAATTGATTGCTGCGATTAAGGGGTTTTTTAAATTGACCGGTATAGCTCAGGCAGACGTTACAAATAGGAAAACATTCAGACAAAAGATATTTGTTTGTAATGTTTGGAGGGAAATTAGGAAACGACATGGAGCACCGTGGTGTGATGAAACAAGTTTGGGTGCAAAAGAAAGCCAAACGTCAAAAGGGACATTGATTATAACTCAAGTGGTCCTTTTGGTCACTTACATGAATAATAACAAAAGCGTGAAATCTACTGAAGGATTATCAGCGTGTGCTGGGCCAGGATTCAAACCCGGGACCTTTGCCTTATGCTGGCAAGCACTCTACCGACCAGTCCATCCCTGAGAGGTACGACGGGCCCGTTTTAGACCATTATCAGGTCCGTTTGGCCCACAAAGTTTATTGATTATCTTGGAACTTTATGGCCATTATAGCTAAGAGAGACTACACTGCCAGAGAGATAGGTTACGGAGATTTTGAAAATGACAGTCCTACTTTTAGCGACCACTACGGCAGTTATTCAATACCTACGTAATCATTTAATATACTCCAATATGCAATGAAGTTTGGTTGCAGACGGTTTCCATAGTGATCATACACATGTATTTCAGTACTTAGGCTACAACTATTAAAAAAAATTAACGAAAACATAAAGTAATACAGGATTTCTGAAGGAAAGAGGGTTTAACGTCCCGTCGACAGCGAGGTCATTAGAGACGGAGCTAACGTTCGGAGTTTTGGGTAAGGATGGGGAAAGAAATCGGCCATGCCCTTTGGAAGGAACTATACCGGCATTTGCCTGGGATTTAGGGAAATCACGGAAAACCTAAATCTGCATGGCTGGAGGTGGATATGAACCACCATCCTCCATCCTCCCGAATACGAATCCATTGCGTTACCACTGCGCCACCTCGCTAGGTTAATACAGGATTTCAACAGGCTTGATGTCGACAAATTTAATCTTTAAATGGTCCACTCCAGTACGTTGCAACGACGGTTCATAGGTGCGTGGTGGAGGATACCTAGTACCATTACTAGTTACTGGCTTCCCAGTTCGACTCCCATATAGAATGAGGGACTGCCGAAATGCTAATCTCTTCATCTGAGCGTAACGATACCATATCTCGTGAGGCTTCAGCAGACGATTTATGACACATGTCCAACAAATTTCCCTTTGATTGTTTCCCCAAGACGACTGGTGTTTTTTTTTTTTTTTTTTTTTTTTTTTTTTTTTTTTTGCCTAGAAAGCAGGAGACCTGAGTTCGAGCCCCGGCTGGGAACACATTTTCAGCTTTGCCCATTCGCAGTTGGTCATATATTCTGTGAATATCAAAAAACGTTTTTTAAGCTTATGGGACTTAACTGCGGGGTCATCAGTCTTACAAACTACTTATAAACTAACTTATACTAAAGACAACACTAACATCCATGTCCGAGGTAGGACAGGAACCCCCAACGGGGAACGGCCTAGAGCATCGGAGCATAGTGCCTCAATGAGTTCGGCTACTCCGCCGCGACATGATCTAATCCAGGGCCCTTGTTTTGAGTAAGGTCTTTCAGTACTGTCTTCCAGTATTGTACTACCATGTCTTCATCTTCTACTTCTTAAGTTTCTAAAATATTATCTCCATGTTCATTTCCATTTGATAGGCCCTCTACACATTCCTTCCACCTGGCTAATTTTTCCTCTTTGGTCAGTACTGGTTTTTCATCCGATCACTTGCTATTGATGCACGTGCTTTACTTGGCCCGAAATCTCTATTTTGGTTTCCTGTAGGCGGTATCTGTCATTTTCCTAGCTCTACATTCTTACACGAATTTCAATTTTTCCTCTAGTTACTGCAGCTTAGCCGATCTACATTTCTTGTCAATCTCACTATTTAGGCGTCTGCACTCCATTTTATCTTCCGCACTTGGTGCATTTATATATTTCATCCTTTCATCAATAATGTTCATTACCTCCCGTTGATTCCTGTATGATCCTCTGCAGCCTTTACTGCTTTATCCCCCAAAGATACCCATTCTTCTTATGTTGTATTATTTCAACCCATTTTGGCGTAATATTGCCTAATCCATGCCCAATTTAACCATGTCCCATCGTCTTAATTTTTTTTATCTTTTGCATTTTCTTCCAGAGTTCAATTAGGTATGATCCGAGACTATATTGTTTCTATTGAGGTCGAGGTTGGGAATAACTGGGAAGATGTCTGGGCATGTATAACAGGACTAAGAGAAGTAAATGTGCTATCCTTTGATCAACGCACTAACTTCCAAATGGAGAACATAGTAATAGGTATTTCCGAAGTAGAGAAGCAGCTGAGAGAGCTAAATACAAAAAATTTTCCTGGTCCGGCAATGGCCCCTTACTTAGCGCGCATTTATTGCGAATTCTTAATTCAGCGCAAAGTTCCTAGAGATTGGAAATAAGAGCAGGATATTCCTGTTGTTAATAATGGTAAAGGAACTGATTCACACAATTACAGGCCAATATACGAGCATAAAGAATAGGTTAACAGATTTGTGACTGTCTAGAAGACTTCTTAAGTAATAGAACGCAGTACGTTGTTCTCGACGGCGAGTGTTCATCAGAGACGAGTGTATCGTCAGGCACGATCCAGGGGAGTATGATAGGACAGCTATTATTTTCTATCTGTATAAAAGATCAGATGGACATAGTAACTTGCAATTTGCAGCTTTTTTGCTGATGATGCTGTGGTGTATGGGAGGGTGTCGTCTTTAATAGACTGTAATATAGGATGTCTTAGACAAAATTTCTAGTTGGTGTGAAGAATGGCAGCTAGCTCTAAACGTAGAAAAATGTAAGGTGATGCACGTGAGTAGGAAAAACAATCCCATAGGGTTTGAATACAGCATTAGTAATGAGCGTTTTGATGTTAACTGCGTCGTTCAAATATCTAGGCGTAACATTGCAGGGCGATATGAAATGGAACGAACATGTAAGTACAGTTGTGAGGAAGGCGGACAGCCGACTTCGGTTCATTGGGAGAATATTGGGAAGGTGTACTTCATTTGTAAAGGAGACCACGTATAAAACGCTTGTACGACCACATCTTGAGTATTGTTCAAGTGTTTGAGGCCAGAAGTAGATCAGTTTAAAGGAAGACATAAAAGCAGTTCAGAGACGAGCAGCTAGATTTGTCACTGGTAGGTTCGACCAATTCGCGAGTGTCACGGAAATGCTCCGGCAACTCAATTGGAGATCGTTGGAGGAAAGAACAGGTTCTTTTCGTGAATTTCTGCTGAGGAAATTTAGAGGGCCCGAGTTTGAAGCTGAGTGTAGAACGATCTTTCTGCCGCCTACTTACATTTCGCGTAGTGATCACAAAGACAAGATAAGAGACTTTTTTCCCCTTGTTTTATTTTAATTGAAATAGGAAAGGAAATGTCTAGTATTGGTGCAGTGTACTCTCCGCCACGCACTTTACGGTGGATTGCGGAGTATATATTATGTAGATGTATATCTGCATCAGTATAAGGTTTAAAACCTGGTTTAGAAATCTATATTCTACCATTATAATCTGGTACCTTTCGTTGTCTGCAGGTATATTCTGCGTATGCAAACTTTTTCAGGAATCCTAAACCGTTAGTAAGATAAAATTTTGCTCATTGCGTAATTCTTCCAGGCGATTTCCTCGTTAATTTTTTTCCAGTACGTATTCGCCTACTATTTTTCCTTGTCTTCCTTCTTAACGCCTTCATCTCAACACAATTAATTTCACTCATCATCTGCAAAGCTACTTGGTATTTAAACTTGTTAGTTGATCTTTGTTACGATATGCGGTCTATATGCTGTTCATAGTAACTTATCCGCATTCCTATTTTCTTATCCATTACAAAACCTTGTGCATTCAAAACCAACTAATTCTTACTTACCTACCTAATTAAGCGATAGAAGACGCCCCGATCCCTACAATGCCTCTTTTGTTTTTCATCTACATCTACATGGGATACTCTGAAAATCACATTTAAGTGCCTGGCAGAGGGTTCATCGAATCACCGTTATACTATTTATCTCCCATTCTATTCTCGAATACCGCGCGGGAGGAAAGAACACCTCAATACATCCCTTCGAGCTCTGATTTCACGTATTTTATTCTGATGATCATTTCCACCTATTAACTGGGTGTCAACAATACATTTTCGCATTCGGAGGAGAATGTTGGTGTTTGAAGTTTCGTAAGTAGCCCACGCCGCAACTATAAGCGCCGTTGTTGTAATGATTCCCATCACAGATCCTGTCTCATTTCAGTAACGCTGTCTCCCCTGTATCGTGAGAATACGAAACGAGCTGCCCTTCTTTGCACTCTTTCGATGTCCTCCGTCAAACCCATCTGATAATGATCCCACACTGGGCAGCAATAGTCGAAAAATGGACAAGCGTAGTATATGCAGTTTCTTTCGTAGCTCTGTTGCATCTTTTAAGGGTTCTCCAATAAAGCGCAGTCTCTGATTCGGCCTTCCCACGACATTATCTACGTGTTCTTTCCAGTTTAAGTCTGAAGTAATAGTAATTTCTAGGTATTTTGTGGACTTTACGGCCTTCACTTTTGATTGATTTATCTTGTAAGCAAAGTTTAACGGATTTATTTTCGTACTCGTGTTGACGACTTCTCATTATTTAGAGTCAATTGCCAATTTTTACACCATAGTGATATCTTATTCAGATCGTTATGCAGCTGGCTTTGATGTTAAGATGATTTTACTAGACGGTAAATGACAGCGTCATCTACAAACAACCTAAGAGAGCTACTAATAATTTCCCCTAAATCGATTATGTAAATAAGGAACAGCAGAGGACCAATAACACTACCTTGTGGAACGCCCGATATCACCTCTTTTTTAGTCGATGCTTTACCATGGATTACTACAAACTGTGTCCTCTCTGACAAATCCCCTATCCAATCGCAAATTTGGGGCGATATACCATAATCACGCAATTTGATTAAAATCCGTTTGTGAGGTACGGTGTCAAAAGCCTTCTGGAAATCAAGAAATACGGAATCGATTTGTGAACCCTTGTCTTCATAATGACGACATCCTCATTAGCATTCCCCACCCAGAGAGAGGAGTGGGGGACTATTTTACCTCTGAAATGTTTTACACAAGACTCTGCATTTCCTCGGGAAATGTAACGAATGTAGTTTTCTCTTGCTTTCTGCTGCTCGTAGGAAATGCGTGTGAAAGCCACGTTAGCTGATTCTACAATCAGCCCCTGCAGCTATTGAAAAAGCTGCTCCCCCTTTTCAGAAATCACGTGTTTGTCTGACCACTCCTCAGATACCCCTCCGCTGTGGTTGCACCTACGGTCCCGATGTCAGTATCGCTGTCACGTAAATTAGCTCACCTTTGACAATGTATGTGGTTTATGGGGGTGGGAGATAAAGGCAACAGCTTATAACTTTATAAGGGATTTATTTCAACCGCTTTCACTTTAAATCAGGAGATTGATCCAGATTATTTATTTTACCATGGTTTACAAAAAGTAAAGTGGAAATTAAAAAAGTAATTAGGAGACCTATATGCATAAACTTCTTGAAATGAACGTCATGTACGAAAGTATGTACATGTCATTTAGCAAACAAATAAAGTATGGAATGATTGTATTCTTGTAATTCGAGTTTAATTGCCATAAAGTTTCGTTTCACTCCGTATTGTAACTGCTGTTGCATGACGATTCAGTTGCAAAATTATTAAATGCAGCGTTGGCCTTGACCAATGTTTTACAAACTGTGTGTCCCGATGAGTATGCCAGAATACTACAGTTCCGAAATGCAAAATATTTGCCTAAGAACCGTTAAATGTATTTTATATTAATATTACGCTATACCTAGTTGATAATTATTTCTCAGTTGAATACAACAAAGACTGTTTTGCAAAGAAAAAACAACTTCTTTTAAGGATCAATAAACGAATGACCTGGAAACTATTTCCAGGTACCTGGCGACTGCTAAATTTACGAGATACAATGCGTAGTTGTGAGCAACTTGATTGTTTCAAAATTGACTACCCTCCTCAGTCATGGGACTTTTTTCAATATGTTTGTATTTTTATTTTATGATTAATAATACTCCAAAAAGGCCTCTAAACATTAAAAAAATTCCTGCCTCATTGTATCTTGCAAAATCTCATGTCGCCTATAAGGGACATCGGGACAGTAGGTATGACAGCTCAGTATGGGACGTGATATGTAACTATGGAGTTTATGTTAATATGCTTTTATTTGCGTTAATAATAGTATATGCTGATTTTACATTAACTGAAGAGTTCAGTGGAAATTTGAGTGCTCACACACCCAAAAAATTCGCCTCTCCATTCTGTCAACCATTTTAGCATTGCTGCAGAGCGAAGAAGTAAAAGCTAGTGTGATTTTTTCAGTAAAAACATATGCTACTACCTTCCGTTTACGCGTTGAGATGATTCGCACTGTCACCAACGTCTGAATATTCTCATCGTATTTATTTTGCTTTATGTCCCCTACAGGGGACGCAGGGACGGAAGAGGCTACACAGTGGAACTTTGCTCAGCAATCAAACCCGCTACTGAGCTTTACCTGCAACGCGAAACCTTGTTATGCAAAATATCTCTGTCGGAATTCAAGTAGTAATAGGATGTGTTCCATTCAGAAGGATGGATTAAAATTTAATCCTTTTCTTTCTTTTTTAGAAGAAAGTTGTATAAAAAAAGTCAATTAAATTCGTTTCCTTTGAAAGTACACACATACTTGTGACTTGGTTCAGTTAGGGCGTGAAGGACCCAAAAATATTTTTAAAATTGCAATTCTACTGAGCTATTTTTCGCGTCATGATGATATATTCTCCAACGTTTCGGATACGTTACATGAGCCTTTTTCTGAGAATACGAAGAAGGCTCCTGTACCGGATCCGAAACGTTGGCGAATTATATCATTAAAATATTGTTTAAATGTTTGTTAAGCTTAAGGGACTTAACTGCGGAGTCATCAGACCCTAAACTCACAAACTACTTATGAACTACCTTATACTAAAGACGACACAAACATCCATGCCCCAATGGGGATTCGTACCCCCGACTGGAGCGGTCGTGCGGACTGACTGGCGCGCCGCAGATCGCTCGCCCACTGCGGCCGGCTTATATCATCATGACGCGGCAGTTAGCTCAGAAGAATTTCAATTTATCAATAATGACCGCGAAAGCCTACGTCTCACAATATATATTTAGTTGGAAGCGTGATGCTTATATAAAATGCTTGGGAAACAACATTTTTATTCAGATTGATTTTTTGCAAACATGTCAAAAATTTGTGAATTAAATACAACTAACATTTAACCTAGATAAGTAAGAAACTATAAAACTTGTTGCATTTTCTTTTGGTAATCTACCCGTTTTTAATATCACATGTTGCTATTTTGGTTTAATAATAGTGGTCCTTGATAACGATTATTGTTTCTAGTTCCCCAAGTCATAACATTTTTATACTATTTATTTGGTAACATATTTCCATAAAAGTAATTATTGAACAGACAGTGATAATTTTCAGATTTTAATTTGAAAGTTGTACTGAAATACTATTTTTGCAGCTTTCACTGACCCCGCTCCATTGGTTCAGCTTGGGAGTCTAAAATATTAAGCGAAACGTTCCGTTTCTATCTCTCGGAGGTTCGAGTCCTTCCTCGTGTGTGTGTATGTGTTTGTTTGTGTGTAGATTTTAGTCCTAGTGACTGATATCCTCAGTAGTTAAGTCCCGTAGATTTACTGATGAATATTCTATAGATTAGGAAAACGTGGTCCTGAACTTCCAGAAAGGTTTAGATACACTTAAATACAATGTATGAATATGTCTCTATATGCGATTTTATTGTTTCATTCTCCCTATACAGAAGAGTTTCAGTAAATATGCTACTTTTCAGTCAGGTTATGTGATTTAATATTGTTCCTAGTTATCTTAAATACAGGATGGGACAGTAGTGCGAAGTGTGAAATTTTCTTTTACCTAGGGTTCTCCTCTTTCGTTGACATAAAGTTTGTAAGTCAATAACGAAATACTCCTTCGCGATTATGTCACTCGTCTGATCATATAGATATGTTTATTTGGAAATCTTCAAATATAGAGGCAAAATGTTACGATACAATGTTTGGCCGATCAAATACGAAGAAGAAAAACGCGATTAGTACCGCTGTGAGAAAATAACAGTAATATTAGGAGAATACAGTAGAGAAGCTGTCATTCACCGCTGAATTATTTGTAAACATCTATTACGCGTAACTGTGGGAGTTACTGCAGGCGATGAAGCAGTGCCACGGTCTGGACACAGATGGCAGCACTGAACTCGCGAGAGAAGCTCGCCAACAGAGGGCTCTGTCAGGCCATCTTCAAATGAGACCGCTAGATGGCAGACTACGTCTCGAGTCTCATCGTAGTGCCGAAACAGCATAAGAATTATGAACAAACACGATTTAATTGGAAGTAAATTTAAATGAGTGAATATAGTGCATATTTAATGCTCGTACGTTGAACATCGAAATTGTGAGTAACACATAGAGGGACTGTCCATGCCATAATCTGTATGCACGGCAATCAGAAACAAGCTTTGCATAATTATCTGTGGGCTACTGTTAGGCCTTCGTAGGTTGATATGATGAAAGGGAATTACACCATCGTTCGTGAGAAAATGCAGGAACTATACATAATCTTCCGCGTGGTAAAACTCTGCTTTTTGTTTACTTCGATGAGAAAAGTTATTTATCACTAATTAATTAATTTTTGAAGCTCTAATCTCTTTATGAGTGAAAAGTAAAGTACGTAAACAGTATAAAGAACTATAGGTGTTAAAGAAATGAAAGTGTGTAGGAATAGTATATACTCAATACAAATTACAATGCTAAAAACTAGTTATGAATTCGCACTTTGTTATGATATCCAATATAGGTAATTCGCAGTTTCAAAATGTTTAAATGTCTGTAGAGCTTATGGGACTTAACTACGGGATCATCAGTCCCTAAGCTTACAAACAACTTATGAACTACCTTATACTAAAGACGGCACAAATATCCATGCCCGAGGGGGGATTCGAACCCCCGACCGTAGTGGCCGTGCTGACCGTGACTGGAGTGCCTCAGTCACTTTTTTTTTTTTTTTTTTTTTTCCAACCACGGGGCCATCAGTCCCCAAACCCACAAACCACCCACGAACCACCTACAAACCAGGACAGCACAAACATCCACGCCCGAGGGGGGACTCGAACCCCCGATCGCAGCGGCCGCGCCGACCGCGACTGGAGCGCCTCAGTCACCTTTTTTTTCTTTTTTTCGTTAAAAGCAACTGTTTAAATAAAATCTAGGAATTAACAGCAATATCCATTGCAAAACAGAAACAAAAGTATTCTTCTTTAAAAGGAAAGCAACACCTGACCGCGTTTAAGCAGTGCACACACACTACTACAGATTAACTAAACCAAACAAAACTTGTAGAGAGGAGGGAGGTGCGCGCTGCCGCGGCTACAGGAGGCCGGCGGCAGGCGTCTGGCCGCCCACACAATCCACCGTTACCATATGCAGTAGACTGCTTTTTTTCTTTTTTTTTCGTTAAAAGCAACTGTTTAAATAAAATCTAGGAATTAACAGCAATATCCATTGCAAAACAGAAACAAAAGTATTCTTCTTTAAAAGGAAAGCAACACCTGACCGCGTTTAAGCAGTGCACACACACTACTACAGATTAACTAAACCAAACAAAACTTGTAGAGAGGAGGGAGGTGCGCGCTGCCGCGGCTACAGGAGGCCGGCGGCAGGCGTCTGGCCGCCCACACAATCCACCGTTACCATATGCAGTAGACTGCTTTTTTTCTTTTTTTTTCGTTAAAAGCAACTGCTTAAATAAAATCTAGGAATTAACAGCAATATCCATTGCAAAACAGAAACAAAAGTATTCTTCTTTAAAAGGAAAGCAACACCTGACCGCGTTTAAGCAGTGCACACACACTACTACAGATTAACTAAACCAAACAAAACTTGTAGAGAGGAGGGAGGTGCGCGCTGCCGCGGCTACAGGAGGCCGGCGGCAGGCGTCTGGCCGCCCACACAATCCACCGTTACCATATGCAGTAGACTGCTTTTTTTCTTTTTTTTTCGTTAAAAGCAACTGTTTAAATAAAATCTAGGAATTAACAGCAATATCCATTGCAAAACAGAAACAAAAGTATTCTTCTTTAAAAGGAAAGCAACACCTGACCGCGTTTAAGCAGTGCACACACACTACTACAGATTAACTAAACCAAACAAAACTTGTAGAGAGGAGGGAGGTGCGCGCTGCCGCGGCTACAGGAGGCCGGCGGCAGGCGTCTGGCCGCCCACACAATCCACCGTTACCATATGCAGTAGACTGCTTTTTTTCTTTTTTTTTTCGTTAAAAGCAACTGCTTAAATAAAATCTAGGAATTAACAGCAATATCCATTGCAAAACAGAAACAAAAGTATTCTTCTTTAAAAGGAAAGCAACACCTGACCGCGTTTAAGCAGTGCACACACACTACTACAGATTAACTAAACCAAACAAAACTTGTAGAGAGGAGGGAGGTGCGCGCTGCCGCGGCTACAGGAGGCCGGCGGCAGGCGTCTGGCCGCCCACACAATCCACCGTTACCATATGCAGTAGACTGCTTTTTTTCTTTTTTTTTCGTTAAAAGCAACTGCTTAAATAAAATCTAGGAATTAACAGCAATATCCATTGCAAAACAGAAACAAAAGTATTCTTCTTTAAAAGGAAAGCAACACCTGACCGCGTTTAAGCAGTGCACACACACTACTACAGATTAACTAAACCAAACAAAACTTGTAGAGAGGAGGGAGGTGCGCGCTGCCGCGGCTACAGGAGGCCGGCGGCAGGCGTCTGGCCGCCCACACAATCCACCGTTACCATATGCAGTAGACTGCTTTTTTTCTTTTTTTTTCGTTAAAAGCAACTGCTTAAATAAAATCTAGGAATTAACAGCAATATCCATTGCAAAACAGAAACAAAAGTATTCTTCTTTAAAAGGAAAGCAACACCTGACCGCGTTTAAGCAGTGCACACACACTACTACAGATTAACTAAACCAAACAAAACTTGTAGAGAGGAGGGAGGTGCGCGCTGCCGCGGCTACAGGAGGCCGGCGGCAGGCGTCTGGCCGCCCACACAATCCACCGTTACCATATGCAGTAGACTGCTTTTTTTCTTTTTTTTTTCGTTAAAAGCAACTGTTTAAATAAAATCTAGGAATTAACAGCAATATCCATTGCAAAACAGAAACAAAAGTATTCTTCTTTAAAAGGAAAGCAACACCTGACCGCGTTTAAGCAGTGCACACACACTACTACAGATTAACTAAACCAAACAAAACTTGTAGAGAGGAGGGAGGTGCGCGCTGCCGCGGCTACAGGAGGCCGGCGGCAGGCGTCTGGCCGCCCACACAATCCACCGTTACCATATGCAGTAGACTGCTTTTTTTCTTTTTTTTTCGTTAAAAGCAACTGCTTAAATAAAATCTAGGAATTAACAGCAATATCCATTGCAAAACAGAAACAAAAGTATTCTTCTTTAAAAGGAAAGCAACACCTGACCGCGTTTAAGCAGTGCACACACACTACTACAGATTAACTAAACCAAACAAAACTTGTAGAGAGGAGGGAGGTGCGCGCTGCCGCGGCTACAGGAGGCCGGCGGCAGGCGTCTGGCCGCCCACACAATCCACCGTTACCATATGCAGTAGACTGCTTTTTTTCTTTTTTTTTCGTTAAAAGCAACTGTTTAAATAAAATCTAGGAATTAACAGCAATATCCATTGCAAAACAGAAACAAAAGTATTCTTCTTTAAAAGGAAAGCAACACCTGACCGCGTTTAAGCAGTGCACACACACTACTACAGATTAACTAAACCAAACAAAACTTGTAGAGAGGAGGGAGGTGCGCGCTGCCGCGGCTACAGGAGGCCGGCGGCAGGCGTCTGGCCGCCCACACAATCCACCGTTACCATATGCAGTAGACTGCTTTTTTTCTTTTTTTCGTTAAAAGCAACTGTTTAAATAAAATCTAGGAATTAACAGCAATATCCATTGCAAAACAGTAACAAAAGTATTCTTCTTTAAAAGGAAAGCAACACCTGACCGCGTTTAAGCAGTGCACACACACTACTACAGATTAACTAAACCAAACAAAACTTGTAGAGAGGAGGGAGGTGCGCGCTGCCGCGGCTACAGGAGGCCGGCGGCAGGCGTCTGGCCGCCCACACAATCCACCGTTACCATATGCAGTAGACTGCTTTTTTTCTTTTTTTTTCGTTAAAAGCAACTGTTTAAATAAAATCTAGGAATTAACAGCAATATCCATTGCAAAACAGAAACAAAAGTATTCTTCTTTAAAAGGAAAGCAACACCTGACCGCGTTTAAGCAGTGCACACACACTACTACAGATTAACTAAACCAAACAAAACTTGTAGAGAGGAGGGAGGTGCGCGCTGCCGCGGCTACAGGAGGCCGGCGGCAGGCGTCTGGCCGCCCACACAATCCACCGTTACCATATGCAGTAGACTGCTTTTTTTCTTTTTTTCGTTAAAAGCAACTGTTTAAATAAAATCTAGGAATTAACAGCAATATCCATTGCAAAACAGAAACAAAAGTATTCTTCTTTAAAAGGAAAGCAACACCTGACCGCGTTTAAGCAGTGCACACACACTACTACAGATTAACTAAACCAAACAAAACTTGTAGAGAGGAGGGAGGTGCGCGCTGCCGCGGCTACAGGAGGCCGGCGGCAGGCGTCTGGCCGCCCACACAATCCACCGTTACCATATGCAGTAGACTGCTTTTTTTCTTTTTTTTTCGTTAAAAGCAACTGTTTAAATAAAATCTAGGAATTAACAGCAATATCCATTGCAAAACAGAAACAAAAGTATTCTTCTTTAAAAGGAAAGCAACACCTGACCGCGTTTAAGCAGTGCACACACACTACTACAGATTAACTAAACCAAACAAAACTTGTAGAGAGGAGGGAGGTGCGCGCTGCCGCGGCTACAGGAGGCCGGCGGCAGGCGTCTGGCCGCCCACACAATCCACCGTTACCATATGCAGTAGACTGCTTTTTTTCTTTTTTTTTCGTTAAAAGCAACTGTTTAAATAAAATCTAGGAATTAACAGCAATATCTATTGCAAAACAGAAACAAAAGTATTCTTCTTTAAAAGGAAAGCAACACCTGACCGCGTTTAAGCAGTGCACACACACTACTACAGATTAACTAAACCAAACAAAACTTGTAGAGAGGAGGGAGGTGCGCGCTGCCGCGGCTACAGGAGGCCGGCGGCAGGCGTCTGGCCGCCCACACAATCCACCGTTACCATATGCAGTAGACTGCTTTTTTTCTTTTTTTCGTTAAAAGCAACTGTTTAAATAAAATCTAGGAATTAACAGCAATATCCATTGCAAAACAGAAACAAAAGTATTCTTCTTTAAAAGGAAAGCAACACCTGACCGCGTTTAAGCAGTGCACACACACTACTACAGATTAACTAAACCAAACAAAACTTGTAGAGAGGAGGGAGGTGCGCGCTGCCGCGGCTACAGGAGGCCGGCGGCAGGCGTCTGGCCGCCCACACAATCCACCGTTACCATATGCAGTAGACTGCTTTTTTTCTTTTTTTTTCGTTAAAAGCAACTGTTTAAATAAAATCTAGGAATTAACAGCAATATCCATTGCAAAACAGAAACAAAAGTATTCTTCTTTAAAAGGAAAGCAACACCTGACCGCGTTTAAGCAGTGCACACACACTACTACAGATTAACTAAACCAAACAAAACTTGTAGAGAGGAGGGAGGTGCGCGCTGCCGCGGCTACAGGAGGCCGGCGGCAGGCGTCTGGCCGCCCACACAATCCACCGTTACCATATGCAGTAGACTGCTTTTTTTCTTTTTTTCGTTAAAAGCAACTGTTTAAATAAAATCTAGGAATTAACAGCAATATCCATTGCAAAACAGTGCAAAACAGAAACAAAAGTATTCTTCTTTAAAAGGAAAGCAACACCTGACCGCGTTTAAGCAGTGCACACACACTACTACAGATTAACTAAACCAAACAAAACTTGTAGAGAGGAGGGAGGTGCGCGCTGCCGCGGCTACAGGAGGCCGGCGGCAGGCGTCTGGCCGCCCACACAATCCACCGTTACCATATGCAGTAGACTGCTTTTTTTCTTTTTTTCGTTAAAAGCAACTGTTTAAATAAAATCTAGGAATTAACAGCAATATCCATTGCAAAACAGAAACAAAAGTATTCTTCTTTAAAAGGAAAGCAACACCTGACCGCGTTTAAGCAGTGCACACACACTACTACAGATTAACTAAACCAAACAAAACTTGTAGAGAGGAGGGAGGTGCGCGCTGCCGCGGCTACAGGAGGCCGGCGGCAGGCGTCTGGCCGCCCACACAATCCACCGTTACCATATGCAGTAGACTGCTTTTTTTCTTTTTTTTCGTTAAAAGCAACTGTTTAAATAAAATCTAGGAATTAACAGCAATATCCATTGCAAAACAGAAACAAAAGTATTCTTCTTTAAAAGGAAAGCAACACCTGACCGCGTTTAAGCAGTGCACACACACTACTACAGATTAACTAAACCAAACAAAACTTGTAGAGAGGAGGGAGGTGCGCGCTGCCGCGGCTACAGGAGGCCGGCGGCAGGCGTCTGGCCGCCCACACAATCCACCGTTACCATATGCAGTAGACTGCTTTTTTTCTTTTTTTTCGTTAAAAGCAACTGTTTAAATAAAATCTAGGAATTAACAGCAATATCCATTGCAAAACAGAAACAAAAGTATTCTTCTTTAAAAGGAAAGCAACACCTGACCGCGTTTAAGCAGTGCACACACACTACTACAGATTAACTAAACCAAACAAAACTTGTAGAGAGGAGGGAGGTGCGCGCTGCCGCGGCTACAGGAGGCCGGCGGCAGGCGTCTGGCCGCCCACACAATCCACCGTTACCATATGCAGTAGACTGCTTTTTTTCTTTTTTTCGTTAAAAGCAACTGTTTAAATAAAATCTAGGAATTAACAGCAATATCCATTGCAAAACAGAAACAAAAGTATTCTTCTTTAAAAGGAAAGCAACACCTGACCGCGTTTAAGCAGTGCACACACACTACTACAGATTAACTAAACCAAACAAAACTTGTAGAGAGGAGGGAGGTGCGCGCTGCCGCGGCTACAGGAGGCCGGCGGCAGGCGTCTGGCCGCCCACACAATCCACCGTTACCATATGCAGTAGACTGCTTTTTTTCTTTTTTTCGTTAAAAGCAACTGTTTAAATAAAATCTAGGAATTAACAGCAATATCCATTGCAAAACAGAAACAAAAGTATTCTTCTTTAAAAGGAAAGCAACACCTGACCGCGTTTAAGCAGTGCACACACACTACTACAGATTAACTAAACCAAACAAAACTTGTAGAGAGGAGGGAGGTGCGCGCTGCCGCGGCTACAGGAGGCCGGCGGCAGGCGTCTGGCCGCCCACACAATCCACCGTTACCATATGCAGTAGACTGCTTTTTTTCTTTTTTTCGTTAAAAGCAACTGTTTAAATAAAATCTAGGAATTAACAGCAATATCCATTGCAAAACAGAAACAAAAGTATTCTTCTTTAAAAGGAAAGCAACACCTGACCGCGTTTAAGCAGTGCACACACACTACTACAGATTAACTAAACCAAACAAAACTTGTAGAGAGGAGGGAGGTGCGCGCTGCCGCGGCTACAGGAGGCCGGCGGCAGGCGTCTGGCCGCCCACACAATCCACCGTTACCATATGCAGTAGACTGCTTTTTTTCTTTTTTTCGTTAAAAGCAACTGTTTAAATAAAATCTAGGAATTAACAGCAATATCCATTGCAAAACAGAAACAAAAGTATTCTTCTTTAAAAGGAAAGCAACACCTGACCGCGTTTAAGCAGTGCACACACACTACTACAGATTAACTAAACCAAACAAAACTTGTAGAGAGGAGGGAGGTGCGCGCTGCCGCGGCTACAGGAGGCCGGCGGCAGGCGTCTGGCCGCCCACACAATCCACCGTTACCATATGCAGTAGACTGCTTTTTTTCTTTTTTTCGTTAAAAGCAACTGTTTAAATAAAATCTAGGAATTAACAGCAATATCCATTGCAAAACAGAAACAAAAGTATTCTTCTTTAAAAGGAAAGCAACACCTGACCGCGTTTAAGCAGTGCACACACACTACTACAGATTAACTAAACCAAACAAAACTTGTAGAGAGGAGGGAGGTGCGCGCTGCCGCGGCTACAGGAGGCCGGCGGCAGGCGTCTGGCCGCCCACACAATCCACCGTTACCATATGCAGTAGACTGCTTTTTTTCTTTTTTTCGTTAAAAGCAACTGTTTAAATAAAATCTAGGAATTAACAGCAATATCCATTGCAAAACAGAAACAAAAGTATTCTTCTTTAAAAGGAAAGCAACACCTGACCGCGTTTAAGCAGTGCACACACACTACTACAGATTAACTAAACCAAACAAAACTTGTAGAGAGGAGGGAGGTGCGCGCTGCCGCGGCTACAGGAGGCCGGCGGCAGGCGTCTGGCCGCCCACACAATCCACCGTTACCATATGCAGTAGACTGCTTTTTTTCTTTTTTTCGTTAAAAGCAACTGTTTAAATAAAATCTAGGAATTAACAGCAATATCCATTGCAAAACAGAAACAAAAGTATTCTTCTTTAAAAGGAAAGCAACACCTGACCGCGTTTAAGCAGTGCACACACACTACTACAGATTAACTAAACCAAACAAAACTTGTAGAGAGGAGGGAGGTGCGCGCTGCCGCGGCTACAGGAGGCCGGCGGCAGGCGTCTGGCCGCCCACACAATCCACCGTTACCATATGCAGTAGACTGCTTTTTTTCTTTTTTTTCGTTAAAAGCAACTGTTTAAATAAAATCTAGGAATTAACAGCAATATCCATTGCAAAACAGAAACAAAAGTATTCTTCTTTAAAAGGAAAGCAACACCTGACCGCGTTTAAGCAGTGCACACACACTACTACAGATTAACTAAACCAAACAAAACTTGTAGAGAGGAGGGAGGTGCGCGCTGCCGCGGCTACAGGAGGCCGGCGGCAGGCGTCTGGCCGCCCACACAATCCACCGTTACCATATGCAGTAGACTGCTTTTTTTCTTTTTTTCGTTAAAAGCAACTGTTTAAATAAAATCTAGGAATTAACAGCAATATCCATTGCAAAACAGAAACAAAAGTATTCTTCTTTAAAAGGAAAGCAACACCTGACCGCGTTTAAGCAGTGCACACACACTACTACAGATTAACTAAACCAAACAAAACTTGTAGAGAGGAGGGAGGTGCGCGCTGCCGCGGCTACAGGAGGCCGGCGGCAGGCGTCTGGCCGCCCACACAATCCACCGTTACCATATGCAGTAGACTGCTTTTTTTCTTTTTTTCGTTAAAAGCAACTGTTTAAATAAAATCTAGGAATTAACAGCAATATCCATTGCAAAACAGAAACAAAAGTATTCTTCTTTAAAAGGAAAGCAACACCTGACCGCGTTTAAGCAGTGCACACACACTACTACAGATTAACTAAACCAAACAAAACTTGTAGAGAGGAGGGAGGTGCGCGCTGCCGCGGCTACAGGAGGCCGGCGGCAGGCGTCTGGCCGCCCACACAATCCACCGTTACCATATGCAGTAGACTGCTTTTTTTCTTTTTTTCGTTAAAAGCAACTGTTTAAATAAAATCTAGGAATTAACAGCAATATCCATTGCAAAACAGAAACAAAAGTATTCTTCTTTAAAAGGAAAGCAACACCTGACCGCGTTTAAGCAGTGCACACACACTACTACAGATTAACTAAACCAAACAAAACTTGTAGAGAGGAGGGAGGTGCGCGCTGCCGCGGCTACAGGAGGCCGGCGGCAGGCGTCTGGCCGCCCACACAATCCACCGTTACCATATGCAGTAGACTGCTTTTTTTCTTTTTTTCGTTAAAAGCAACTGTTTAAATAAAATCTAGGAATTAACAGCAATATCCATTGCAAAACAGAAACAAAAGTATTCTTCTTTAAAAGGAAAGCAACACCTGACCGCGTTTAAGCAGTGCACACACACTACTACAGATTAACTAAACCAAACAAAACTTGTAGAGAGGAGGGAGGTGCGCGCTGCCGCGGCTACAGGAGGCCGGCGGCAGGCGTCTGGCCGCCCACACAATCCACCGTTACCATATGCAGTAGACTGCTTTTTTTCTTTTTTTTCGTTAAAAGCAACTGTTTAAATAAAATCTAGGAATTAACAGCAATATCCATTGCAAAACAGAAACAAAAGTATTCTTCTTTAAAAGGAAAGCAACACCTGACCGCGTTTAAGCAGTGCACACACACTACTACAGATTAACTAAACCAAACAAAACTTGTAGAGAGGAGGGAGGTGCGCGCTGCCGCGGCTACAGGAGGCCGGCGGCAGGCGTCTGGCCGCCCACACAATCCACCGTTACCATATGCAGTAGACTGCTTTTTTTCTTTTTTTCGTTAAAAGCAACTGTTTAAATAAAATCTAGGAATTAACAGCAATATCCATTGCAAAACAGAAACAAAAGTATTCTTCTTTAAAAGGAAAGCAACACCTGACCGCGTTTAAGCAGTGCACACACACTACTACAGATTAACTAAACCAAACAAAACTTGTAGAGAGGAGGGAGGTGCGCGCTGCCGCGGCTACAGGAGGCCGGCGGCAGGCGTCTGGCCGCCCACACAATCCACCGTTACCATATGCAGTAGACTGCTTTTTTTCTTTTTTTTCGTTAAAAGCAACTGTTTAAATAAAATCTAGGAATTAACAGCAATATCCATTGCAAAACAGAAACAAAAGTATTCTTCTTTAAAAGGAAAGCAACACCTGACCGCGTTTAAGCAGTGCACACACACTACTACAGATTAACTAAACCAAACAAAACTTGTAGAGAGGAGGGAGGTGCGCGCTGCCGCGGCTACAGGAGGCCGGCGGCAGGCGTCTGGCCGCCCACACAATCCACCGTTACCATATGCAGTAGACTGCTTTTTTTCTTTTTTTCGTTAAAAGCAACTGTTTAAATAAAATCTAGGAATTAACAGCAATATCCATTGCAAAACAGAAACAAAAGTATTCTTCTTTAAAAGGAAAGCAACACCTGACCGCGTTTAAGCAGTGCACACACACTACTACAGATTAACTAAACCAAACAAAACTTGTAGAGAGGAGGGAGGTGCGCGCTGCCGCGGCTACAGGAGGCCGGCGGCAGGCGTCTGGCCGCCCACACAATCCACCGTTACCATATGCAGTAGACTGCTTTTTTTCTTTTTTTCGTTAAAAGCAACTGTTTAAATAAAATCTAGGAATTAACAGCAATATCCATTGCAAAACAGAAACAAAAGTATTCTTCTTTAAAAGGAAAGCAACACCTGACCGCGTTTAAGCAGTGCACACACACTACTACAGATTAACTAAACCAAACAAAACTTGTAGAGAGGAGGGAGGTGCGCGCTGCCGCGGCTACAGGAGGCCGGCGGCAGGCGTCTGGCCGCCCACACAATCCACCGTTACCATATGCAGTAGACTGCTTTTTTTCTTTTTTTCGTTAAAAGCAACTGTTTAAATAAAATCTAGGAATTAACAGCAATATCCATTGCAAAACAGAAACAAAAGTATTCTTCTTTAAAAGGAAAGCAACACCTGACCGCGTTTAAGCAGTGCACACACACTACTACAGATTAACTAAACCAAACAAAACTTGTAGAGAGGAGGGAGGTGCGCGCTGCCGCGGCTACAGGAGGCCGGCGGCAGGCGTCTGGCCGCCCACACAATCCACCGTTACCATATGCAGTAGACTGCTTTTTTTCTTTTTTTCGTTAAAAGCAACTGTTTAAATAAAATCTAGGAATTAACAGCAATATCCATTGCAAAACAGAAACAAAAGTATTCTTCTTTAAAAGGAAAGCAACACCTGACCGCGTTTAAGCAGTGCACACACACTACTACAGATTAACTAAACCAAACAAAACTTGTAGAGAGGAGGGAGGTGCGCGCTGCCGCGGCTACAGGAGGCCGGCGGCAGGCGTCTGGCCGCCCACACAATCCACCGTTACCATATGCAGTAGACTGCTTTTTTTCTTTTTTTCGTTAAAAGCAACTGTTTAAATAAAATCTAGGAATTAACAGCAATATCCATTGCAAAACAGAAACAAAAGTATTCTTCTTTAAAAGGAAAGCAACACCTGACCGCGTTTAAGCAGTGCACACACACTACTACAGATTAACTAAACCAAACAAAACTTGTAGAGAGGAGGGAGGTGCGCGCTGCCGCGGCTACAGGAGGCCGGCGGCAGGCGTCTGGCCGCCCACACAATCCACCGTTACCATATGCAGTAGACTGCTTTTTTTCTTTTTTTCGTTAAAAGCAACTGTTTAAATAAAATCTAGGAATTAACAGCAATATCCATTGCAAAACAGAAACAAAAGTATTCTTCTTTAAAAGGAAAGCAACACCTGACCGCGTTTAAGCAGTGCACACACACTACTACAGATTAACTAAACCAAACAAAACTTGTAGAGAGGAGGGAGGTGCGCGCTGCCGCGGCTACAGGAGGCCGGCGGCAGGCGTCTGGCCGCCCACACAATCCACCGTTACCATATGCAGTAGACTGCTTTTTTTCTTTTTTTCGTTAAAAGCAACTGTTTAAATAAAATCTAGGAATTAACAGCAATATCCATTGCAAAACAGAAACAAAAGTATTCTTCTTTAAAAGGAAAGCAACACCTGACCGCGTTTAAGCAGTGCACACACACTACTACAGATTAACTAAACCAAACAAAACTTGTAGAGAGGAGGGAGGTGCGCGCTGCCGCGGCTACAGGAGGCCGGCGGCAGGCGTCTGGCCGCCCACACAATCCACCGTTACCATATGCAGTAGACTGCTTTTTTTCTTTTTTTCGTTAAAAGCAACTGTTTAAATAAAATCTAGGAATTAACAGCAATATCCATTGCAAAACAGAAACAAAAGTATTCTTCTTTAAAAGGAAAGCAACACCTGACCGCGTTTAAGCAGTGCACACACACTACTACAGATTAACTAAACCAAACAAAACTTGTAGAGAGGAGGGAGTGTGCGCGCTGCCGCGGCTACAGGAGGCCGGCGGCAGGCGTCTGGCCGCCCACACAATCCACCGTTACCATATGCAGTAGACTGCTTTTTTTCTTTTTTTTCGTTAAAAGCAACTGTTTAAATAAAATCTAGGAATTAACAGCAATATCCATTGCAAAACAGAAACAAAAGTATTCTTCTTTAAAAGGAAAGCAACACCTGACCGCGTTTAAGCAGTGCACACACACTACTACAGATTAACTAAACCAAACAAAACTTGTAGAGAGGAGGGAGGTGCGCGCTGCCGCGGCTACAGGAGGCCGGCGGCAGGCGTCTGGCCGCCCACACAATCCACCGTTACCATATGCAGTAGACTGCTTTTTTTCTTTTTTTCGTTAAAAGCAACTGTTTAAATAAAATCTAGGAATTAACAGCAATATCCATTGCAAAACAGAAACAAAAGTATTCTTCTTTAAAAGGAAAGCAACACCTGACCGCGTTTAAGCAGTGCACACACACTACTACAGATTAACTAAACCAAACAAAACTTGTAGAGAGGAGGGAGGTGCGCGCTGCCGCGGCTACAGGAGGCCGGCGGCAGGCGTCTGGCCGCCCACACAATCCACCGTTACCATATGCAGTAGACTGCTTTTTTTCTTTTTTTCGTTAAAAGCAACTGTTTAAATAAAATCTAGGAATTAACAGCAATATCCATTGCAAAACAGAAACAAAAGTATTCTTCTTTAAAAGGAAAGCAACACCTGACCGCGTTTAAGCAGTGCACACACACTACTACAGATTAACTAAACCAAACAAAACTTGTAGAGAGGAGGGAGGTGCGCGCTGCCGCGGCTACAGGAGGCCGGCGGCAGGCGTCTGGCCGCCCACACAATCCACCGTTACCATATGCAGTAGACTGCTTTTTTTCTTTTTTTCGTTAAAAGCAACTGTTTAAATAAAATCTAGGAATTAACAGCAATATCCATTGCAAAACAGAAACAAAAGTATTCTTCTTTAAAAGGAAAGCAACACCTGACCGCGTTTAAGCAGTGCACACACACTACTACAGATTAACTAAACCAAACAAAACTTGTAGAGAGGAGGGAGGTGCGCGCTGCCGCGGCTACAGGAGGCCGGCGGCAGGCGTCTGGCCGCCCACACAATCCACCGTTACCATATGCAGTAGACTGCTTTTTTTCTTTTTTTCGTTAAAAGCAACTGTTTAAATAAAATCTAGGAATTAACAGCAATATCCATTGCAAAACAGAAACAAAAGTATTCTTCTTTAAAAGGAAAGCAACACCTGACCGCGTTTAAGCAGTGCACACACACTACTACAGATTAACTAAACCAAACAAAACTTGTAGAGAGGAGGGAGGTGCGCGCTGCCGCGGCTACAGGAGGCCGGCGGCAGGCGTCTGGCCGCCCACACAATCCACCGTTACCATATGCAGTAGACTGCTTTTTTTCTTTTTTTCGTTAAAAGCAACTGTTTAAATAAAATCTAGGAATTAACAGCAATATCCATTGCAAAACAGAAACAAAAGTATTCTTCTTTAAAAGGAAAGCAACACCTGACCGCGTTTAAGCAGTGCACACACACTACTACAGATTAACTAAACCAAACAAAACTTGTAGAGAGGAGGGAGGTGCGCGCTGCCGCGGCTACAGGAGGCCGGCGGCAGGCGTCTGGCCGCCCACACAATCCACCGTTACCATATGCAGTAGACTGCTTTTTTTCTTTTTTTCGTTAAAAGCAACTGTTTAAATAAAATCTAGGAATTAACAGCAATATCCATTGCAAAACAGAAACAAAAGTATTCTTCTTTAAAAGGAAAGCAACACCTGACCGCGTTTAAGCAGTGCACACACACTACTACAGATTAACTAAACCAAACAAAACTTGTAGAGAGGAGGGAGGTGCGCGCTGCCGCGGCTACAGGAGGCCGGCGGCAGGCGTCTGGCCGCCCACACAATCCACCGTTACCATATGCAGTAGACTGCTTTTTTTCTTTTTTTCGTTAAAAGCAACTGTTTAAATAAAATCTAGGAATTAACAGCAATATCCATTGCAAAACAGAAACAAAAGTATTCTTCTTTAAAAGGAAAGCAACACCTGACCGCGTTTAAGCAGTGCACACACACTACTACAGATTAACTAAACCAAACAAAACTTGTAGAGAGGAGGGAGGTGCGCGCTGCCGCGGCTACAGGAGGCCGGCGGCAGGCGTCTGGCCGCCCACACAATCCACCGTTACCATATGCAGTAGACTGCTTTTTTTCTTTTTTTTCGTTAAAAGCAACTGTTTAAATAAAATCTAGGAATTAACAGCAATATCCATTGCAAAACAGAAACAAAAGTATTCTTCTTTAAAAGGAAAGCAACACCTGACCGCGTTTAAGCAGTGCACACACACTACTACAGATTAACTAAACCAAACAAAACTTGTAGAGAGGAGGGAGGTGCGCGCTGCCGCGGCTACAGGAGGCCGGCGGCAGGCGTCTGGCCGCCCACACAATCCACCGTTACCATATGCAGTAGACTGCTTTTTTTCTTTTTTTCGTTAAAAGCAACTGTTTAAATAAAATCTAGGAATTAACAGCAATATCCATTGCAAAACAGAAACAAAAGTATTCTTCTTTAAAAGGAAAGCAACACCTGACCGCGTTTAAGCAGTGCACACACACTACTACAGATTAACTAAACCAAACAAAACTTGTAGAGAGGAGGGAGGTGCGCGCTGCCGCGGCTACAGGAGGCCGGCGGCAGGCGTCTGGCCGCCCACACAATCCACCGTTACCATATGCAGTAGACTGCTTTTTTTCTTTTTTTCGTTAAAAGCAACTGTTTAAATAAAATCTAGGAATTAACAGCAATATCCATTGCAAAACAGAAACAAAAGTATTCTTCTTTAAAAGGAAAGCAACACCTGACCGCGTTTAAGCAGTGCACACACACTACTACAGATTAACTAAACCAAACAAAACTTGTAGAGAGGAGGGAGGTGCGCGCTGCCGCGGCTACAGGAGGCCGGCGGCAGGCGTCTGGCCGCCCACACAATCCACCGTTACCATATGCAGTAGACTGCTTTTTTTCTTTTTTTCGTTAAAAGCAACTGTTTAAATAAAATCTAGGAATTAACAGCAATATCCATTGCAAAACAGAAACAAAAGTATTCTTCTTTAAAAGGAAAGCAACACCTGACCGCGTTTAAGCAGTGCACACACACTACTACAGATTAACTAAACCAAACAAAACTTGTAGAGAGGAGGGAGGTGCGCGCTGCCGCGGCTACAGGAGGCCGGCGGCAGGCGTCTGGCCGCCCACACAATCCACCGTTACCATATGCAGTAGACTGCTTTTTTTCTTTTTTTCGTTAAAAGCAACTGTTTAAATAAAATCTAGGAATTAACAGCAATATCCATTGCAAAACAGAAACAAAAGTATTCTTCTTTAAAAGGAAAGCAACACCTGACCGCGTTTAAGCAGTGCACACACACTACTACAGATTAACTAAACCAAACAAAACTTGTAGAGAGGAGGGAGGTGCGCGCTGCCGCGGCTACAGGAGGCCGGCGGCAGGCGTCTGGCCGCCCACACAATCCACCGTTACCATATGCAGTAGACTGCTTTTTTTCTTTTTTTTCGTTAAAAGCAACTGTTTAAATAAAATCTAGGAATTAACAGCAATATCCATTGCAAAACAGAAACAAAAGTATTCTTCTTTAAAAGGAAAGCAACACCTGACCGCGTTTAAGCAGTGCACACACACTACTACAGATTAACTAAACCAAACAAAACTTGTAGAGAGGAGGGAGGTGCGCGCTGCCGCGGCTACAGGAGGCCGGCGGCAGGCGTCTGGCCGCCCACACAATCCACCGTTACCATATGCAGTAGACTGCTTTTTTTCTTTTTTTCGTTAAAAGCAACTGTTTAAATAAAATCTAGGAATTAACAGCAATATCCATTGCAAAACAGAAACAAAAGTATTCTTCTTTAAAAGGAAAGCAACACCTGACCGCGTTTAAGCAGTGCACACACACTACTACAGATTAACTAAACCAAACAAAACTTGTAGAGAGGAGGGAGGTGCGCGCTGCCGCGGCTACAGGAGGCCGGCGGCAGGCGTCTGGCCGCCCACACAATCCACCGTTACCATATGCAGTAGACTGCTTTTTTTCTTTTTTTCGTTAAAAGCAACTGTTTAAATAAAATCTAGGAATTAACAGCAATATCCATTGCAAAACAGAAACAAAAGTATTCTTCTTTAAAAGGAAAGCAACACCTGACCGCGTTTAAGCAGTGCACACACACTACTACAGATTAACTAAACCAAACAAAACTTGTAGAGAGGAGGGAGGTGCGCGCTGCCGCGGCTACAGGAGGCCGGCGGCAGGCGTCTGGCCGCCCACACAATCCACCGTTACCATATGCAGTAGACTGCTTTTTTTCTTTTTTTCGTTAAAAGCAACTGTTTAAATAAAATCTAGGAATTAACAGCAATATCCATTGCAAAACAGAAACAAAAGTATTCTTCTTTAAAAGGAAAGCAACACCTGACCGCGTTTAAGCAGTGCACACACACTACTACAGATTAACTAAACCAAACAAAACTTGTAGAGAGGAGGGAGGTGCGCGCTGCCGCGGCTACAGGAGGCCGGCGGCAGGCGTCTGGCCGCCCACACAATCCACCGTTACCATATGCAGTAGACTGCTTTTTTTCTTTTTTTCGTTAAAAGCAACTGTTTAAATAAAATCTAGGAATTAACAGCAATATCCATTGCAAAACAGAAACAAAAGTATTCTTCTTTAAAAGGAAAGCAACACCTGACCGCGTTTAAGCAGTGCACACACACTACTACAGATTAACTAAACCAAACAAAACTTGTAGAGAGGAGGGAGGTGCGCGCTGCCGCGGCTACAGGAGGCCGGCGGCAGGCGTCTGGCCGCCCACACAATCCACCGTTACCATATGCAGTAGACTGCTTTTTTTCTTTTTTTCGTTAAAAGCAACTGTTTAAATAAAATCTAGGAATTAACAGCAATATCCATTGCAAAACAGAAACAAAAGTATTCTTCTTTAAAAGGAAAGCAACACCTGACCGCGTTTAAGCAGTGCACACACACTACTACAGATTAACTAAACCAAACAAAACTTGTAGAGAGGAGGGAGGTGCGCGCTGCCGCGGCTACAGGAGGCCGGCGGCAGGCGTCTGGCCGCCCACACAATCCACCGTTACCATATGCAGTAGACTGCTTTTTTTCTTTTTTTTCGTTAAAAGCAACTGTTTAAATAAAATCTAGGAATTAACAGCAATATCCATTGCAAAACAGAAACAAAAGTATTCTTCTTTAAAAGGAAAGCAACACCTGACCGCGTTTAAGCAGTGCACACACACTACTACAGATTAACTAAACCAAACAAAACTTGTAGAGAGGAGGGAGGTGCGCGCTGCCGCGGCTACAGGAGGCCGGCGGCAGGCGTCTGGCCGCCCACACAATCCACCGTTACCATATGCAGTAGACTGCTTTTTTTCTTTTTTTCGTTAAAAGCAACTGTTTAAATAAAATCTAGGAATTAACAGCAATATCCATTGCAAAACAGAAACAAAAGTATTCTTCTTTAAAAGGAAAGCAACACCTGACCGCGTTTAAGCAGTGCACACACACTACTACAGATTAACTAAACCAAACAAAACTTGTAGAGAGGAGGGAGGTGCGCGCTGCCGCGGCTACAGGAGGCCGGCGGCAGGCGTCTGGCCGCCCACACAATCCACCGTTACCATATGCAGTAGACTGCTTTTTTTCTTTTTTTCGTTAAAAGCAACTGTTTAAATAAAATCTAGGAATTAACAGCAATATCCATTGCAAAACAGAAACAAAAGTATTCTTCTTTAAAAGGAAAGCAACACCTGACCGCGTTTAAGCAGTGCACACACACTACTACAGATTAACTAAACCAAACAAAACTTGTAGAGAGGAGGGAGGTGCGCGCTGCCGCGGCTACAGGAGGCCGGCGGCAGGCGTCTGGCCGCCCACACAATCCACCGTTACCATATGCAGTAGACTGCTTTTTTTCTTTTTTTCGTTAAAAGCAACTGTTTAAATAAAATCTAGGAATTAACAGCAATATCCATTGCAAAACAGAAACAAAAGTATTCTTCTTTAAAAGGAAAGCAACACCTGACCGCGTTTAAGCAGTGCACACACACTACTACAGATTAACTAAACCAAACAAAACTTGTAGAGAGGAGGGAGGTGCGCGCTGCCGCGGCTACAGGAGGCCGGCGGCAGGCGTCTGGCCGCCCACACAATCCACCGTTACCATATGCAGTAGACTGCTTTTTTTCTTTTTTTCGTTAAAAGCAACTGTTTAAATAAAATCTAGGAATTAACAGCAATATCCATTGCAAAACAGAAACAAAAGTATTCTTCTTTAAAAGGAAAGCAACACCTGACCGCGTTTAAGCAGTGCACACACACTACTACAGATTAACTAAACCAAACAAAACTTGTAGAGAGGAGGGAGGTGCGCGCTGCCGCGGCTACAGGAGGCCGGCGGCAGGCGTCTGGCCGCCCACACAATCCACCGTTACCATATGCAGTAGACTGCTTTTTTT